>JANAVB010013200.1:2821924-3046924 GCA_029216955.1 Iris pallida | reverse complement strand
TACAATTGAACTGGTAATGTTTGCATTATGTCTAGGACAGGGATCCCTGAGTACCACGGTAAGGGGTACCTACTGTAAATGGCTAAGGCTAATAACTAGAATAATTCAGTAGTTATGAGAGATTTCCCCAGTTACAGGCGATCCTGTTATACCGGCCACCATTGTTGGACTTGCAGCCTGCCGACGAGTAGGGCACAAGTCTAGATTTACTGATATATAGAAAAGAACGAGGCACCACTTAATGAATCCAAGTCGCCTGGATTAGCTGCAGGGCGTGTGGCTGGAGGAACATCTCACTGCATATTGCTAGTAACTAAGGCTTGTGATAACCCTAGTTAGCTAATGTAGAAAGCCATAGTCATTGATTGGCTGGGAGCGATTGTATGGTGTAGTTTCAGTGCTCGATTATTGTAGGATTGATCGCATGATTTTTACTTCTAACAATAAATATCAGAGTCTAAGTTCTGTTCAGGTGAAGGGTTACAACCCCGGTCCTTGTTTGGTTTAAGGTTTGTAACTTGGCTCCCGGAGCAGTTCTGAGTCCTCTCTTCGTTTATTGTCTTATTATACCCCACATCATGCTTGTTATGTTTTACCTTACCAACAAAATTTGGAGACGGAGTTCTATTCTGGTGAAGGGTTACAACTCCGGTCCTTGTTTGGTTTAAGGGTTATGATCTGGCTACTTGAATGGTTCCCTCGTACTCTATTATGACTGTTGTTATTCTTTTATTATCAAGCACTTTTGTAACTACTTTTAATATTCATTTCTGATATGCTTCTTTTAGTCTTATGTAAAGTCTCCTTTGTGGCACTTGCTCTTTCTGGGATCTGACCCAGCTGGTTTTGTATGGCCAGATTTTGGAGCAGCTCCAGAGGATCTACCAACTTTCCAGTCCGATGGTGACCACCAGGCATAACCAGGGTAATGAGTGGGTTTATTTTTGGCTCTCCCACTCTATTATAAAATTTTTATTTTGAAGCGTTTAGCCATCGAGCACATGTTAGCTAGTATTGTATACCTTATTACTGTCTGCCTACGGGCTGTAACATGATTGACAGATCCTAGGGTTGATCATGTATAACTAAACTCTTGCTAGTCCTCACATTTTGTAACGACTAGCTTCATGATCAGCTAAATATATAATGTTTGGGATGCCTTACTATTGTATATTTGGTGATTTTACATCTTATAACTTTACTTGCTTGCTTGAGATTAAGACATTTAGGCTTATTATTGACCATATGAGACTGATGGATTGTAGTTAAACCCTCATATATCTAGACAGCCGTGACCGTATAGTAAGGTGGATTCCATTTCATTATACGTAGCTGGCTATGTATGCCCCTGCTCTCCAGTATTCTGGTTCTGGGGCGTTATATGGTTTAAGTGGTGGCCCATGCAGGTCTTGTAAATCAAGATATGTAAGTGTTTACCGAATAGATGTCTCAATCAGCACTCGCCCTTGATCTCTACCTATGTCTTCTAATCCCTAAGAGTCTTGACCTGATCACATGCTTGTATCATTAATCTATCTTGGTCCTTCCTTATTGTTTCCTAAGTCATCTTCTTCAGCGGTATTGTTCCTGGTCCTACCGATCGGCAAGGCGGAGCACCTCCCGTGGACCAGCAGCAATAAGAAGATCAGGCCCAGCACTCAGGAGCAGCCTCCCGGGTCATGCATCCCGAAGATCCAGAACTCCCGGTACAGCCAGCCCAACCCACAAGGCAAGATGATGGAGCCTTGGTTGGACTTATCAAGGAGTTGCTTGCATTACATGATCGTCGAGGAGATGGCTTGTATCAGGCAGTCATAGATGCTCTGGGCAGAGGTGGACATCATAGGAACAGTGCAGCGAACAGTTTCAAGCGCCTGAACCCTCCATTTTTCGATGGCAGCGAAGATGCTATCGCTGCTGATACGTGACTTTAGGACACAGAGGTGATATTGGGGGCATCGAAGACCCCAGAAGATGAGAAGGTGGCCATAGTGCACCTGCAGTTATTAGATCTAGCCCACAGCTGGTGGACGGCGCAGGCCGTTGGACTAATGGCGCCTATTGCCTGAAAAGTATTCCGTGAGAGGTTCCAGACCAAGTACTTCGATGCTGTAGCTCGGTACGATCTACGGACCAGGTTCACCAATTTGAAGCAGATGGGCAGGACGGTCGATGGTTATACGGCCAAGTTTTCCAGGCTTAGTCGGTTTGCTCCTACCTTGGTGGTGACCGAGTTCGATAGAGCCTAGCAGTTTCAGTAGGGCCTCCACCTAGAGATTTTGCTGGCGGTGGAGCAGTTTGAGAATCAGACTTTTGATGTGGTATTGAGGGTGGCTAGGAGGCATGAGTATACCTTCCAGAGGAATGTGACAGGACCGGAGGTCAAAAAGCGATCTCACGGCCAGATGAATCAGTCGTCAGCCCCTGCCTCGGCAGCTAGGGCTTTGACCATTGGAGCTCCAAGAAGGACAGCTTCAGTTACGTCGGTTCAATATTCAACCCCGACGTATTCTCAGCAGCAGAAGCAGAAGCAGTCTTCCCCCATGGGCTGCTCTTATTGTGGGAAGCCTGAACATGTTGTTTCAGAATGTCGCAAGGCTCGAGGATTGTGTTTGCTTTGTGGAGCACCGGACCACAAGGTAGGATCCTGCCCTTTCAGGACTGACTCATCACCAGCCATGACCAGTTCATCAGTTAGGGGACCAGCCCCAGTACCAGTCCAGCAGCAGTTTTCATCCTCGAGGCCGTTGCCGACGCAGACCTAAGCTTTTCAGTAGCAAAGGCCTCAGCAGTATTCCCATGCGGAAGTTATGAATAGGCAGAGAGGATTCCAGCAGAGAGGGCTGGCACCCAGAGGACATGGTCAAGTGTTGGCTTTAACCATGGGAGAAGAAAGAGTGGCGCCAGGTGAGGTAGTGGCAGGTACTATTCTCGTCAACACTTTCCGGCTTCAGTATTATTTGACGCTGGTGTATCGCATTCATTTATGTTTGCACGATTCACGACACGGATATGACTTGAGTCCGAGTCATTATCAGTAAGGCTCAATATACTTACTGGTAATGGTCTTGTGGGAGTAGATAGAGTGTTTTTCTCGTGCCGGATCGTAGTTAGCGGTAGAGAGTTTCCCGCTAGGCTGATAGAATTCTCGATGGCCGATTATGATGTGGTCTTAGGGTTGGATTGGCTGAGGGACCAGTATGCTAGGATAGACTGCCATATTGGCAGAGTTGTGTTTTAGCATTCCAGATGAGCCGGAGTTTTTCTTTTTTCGAGACGAAGTTGAACCTTTTCCTCCAATATTGCGGATGGCTGTAGCAGCAGTATAGTTACCCCGGATAGTCGAAGAACTTCCAGATATTTTCCCGGAAGAGCTTTCGGGAATGCCGCCAGAGCGAGAGATCGAGTTTACTATCGACTTGATCCCAGTGACAGCACCTGTGTCAGAGAGAGTCTACAGGATGGTGCCGTCAGAATTGGAGTTATTATACAAAATGATTGAAGAACTCAGGACCAAGGGATTCATTTGTGCTAATGGATCGCCTTGGGGAGCCCCGATGCTTCTTGTGAAAAAGAAGGATGGTACATCCAGATTATGTGTTGACTATCGTACCTTAAACTCAGTAACAATCAAGAACAGATATCATCTCCCGAGGATAGATGACTTGTTTGATCAACTCAGAGGAGCGGCAGTATTCTCGAAAATTGATTTGCGGTCAGGATAGCAACAGATCAGAGTCAGAGAGCATGACATCCCGAAGATAGCTTTCAGATCTAGATATGGGCATTGGAAGTTCCTTGTTATGCCCTTTGGAATGACCAATGTGCCGACTGTATTCATGGACCTCATGAATCGTATCTTCATGCCTTATTTGGATCAGTTCGTGATCGTGTTCATAGACGATATCCTGGTCTACAGCAAGAGTGAAGCAGAGCATGAGCAGCATCTCAGAGTTGTCCTCCAGATTCTTCGAGAACACCAGTTGTATGCCAAGTTCAGTAAATACGAGTTCTGGCTTGATCGCATTTCATACTTGGGTCATATCATAACCAGAGGGGGAGTAGAAGTGAATACCCAAAAGATCATGGCTATCGAAACATGGCTAGTTCCCAGCATAGTTGCAGAAGTTCACAGTTTTTTTGGATTGGCCGGCTACTATCGGAGATTTGTTTCGAACTTTGCTTGAATTTCAGCGCTATTGACGCAGTTAACCCGTAAGGACGTACAGTTTGCTTGGACAGCAGAATGTCAGGATTCTTTTGAGAAGCTAAAGCGAGGCTTGATGACAGCACCCATTCTCACCCTTCCAGATGGGACCGGAGGATTTTCAGTATACTGTGATACTTCAGGCAGAGGTTTAGGATGTGTTTTGATACAACATAGGAAGTTAATAGCTTATGAGTCACGACAACTTTGTGATCATGAGAGGAATTACCCGACCCAAGACTTGGAACTGGCAGCAGTAGTGTTTGCACTCAAGATTTAGAGACACTACTTGTATGGAGATAGGGTAGAGATTTTCACCGACCATAAGAGCCTGAAGTATGTGTCCACTCAGAAGGATCTTAACATGCGTCAGAGAAGATGGCTAAAGCTGCTTGGAGATTATGATGTCAACCTGTAGTATCATCCTGGGAAGGCTAACGTTGTTGTAGATGCATTGAGCAGGAGAGCCGGAGTTTATTTTCTGATAGCGCAACCAGATTTGTTAGCAGATCTCCAGAAGATGGGTACAGAAGTTGTCCTTCCTACTAGGGTGGCATTGATGGCCACCATGCAAGTTCAGTCCAGTATAGTTGAGAGGATTAAGATTGCTCAGTCCTCCGATTCTATGCTTCAACGGCTTAGAGCAGAATGTGAAGCAGGACGACGACCGGAATTATGCATTCATTAAGACGGTACACTTCGACATGGTAAGCATCTCTGTGTACCCAGTGGAGATATCAGGCATGAGGTCATGGCGGAAGCTCAAAGTTCTCAGTATTCGATTCATCCCGATGGCACGAAGATGTACCGTGATATCCGTCAGCACTATTGGTGGAATGGCATGAAGAAGGAGATAGCTCGGTTTGTCTCTCGGTGTTTGGTTTGCCAACAAGTCAAGGCTGAACATCAGAGGCCTGGTGGACTTCTTCAGCCCTTGCCGATTCCAGAATGGAAGTAGGAGCATATAACCATAGATTTTGTGATAGATTACCTCGATTCTCGACCGGTAAAGATGCTATTTGGGTTATAGTTGACAGGCTCACGAAGGATGGCTCACTTTCTCCCATTCAGAGTTGGTCAGTCGACGGCTCAGCTAGCAGAGATGTACCTCAGGCAGATAGTCAGACTTCACGGAGTACCAGTCAGTATCACCTCAGACAAAGATTCGAGATTCACGTTGTACTTTTGGTATAGTCTGTAAGAGAGTTTAGGAACTCACCTCCAGTTCAGCTCAGCTTATCACCCACAGACAGATGGTCAGTCGGAACGTACGATCCAGACTCTTAAAGATATGTTGAGATCTTGTACACTCGACTTCGGTGGTTCGTAGAAAGATCACCTGCACCTGGTGGAGTTCTCGTACAACAACAGTTTCTAAGCTAGTATCCAGATGGCACCGTTCGAGGCACTATATGGTAGGAAGTGCAGATCCCCACTAGTATGGAACGATGTTAGAGAGAGGCAGATGCTTGGTCTATAGATGATCACTCAGACAGTGGAGGTGGTCAGGAGAGTCAGAGATCATCTTCGCGTTGCACAAGATCGTCGGCGCCATTGGGCCGATTCTCATCGACGTCCCCTTGAATTTTCGGTCGGCGACCATGTATTCTTGAGAATCTCGTCTAACCATGGCTTTATTCGTTTCGGCGTACGGGGAAAGCTTAGTCCTAGGTATATAGGGCCGTTCGATATTTTGGATCGAGTAGGAGATGTGTCCTATCGTCTCGCTCTTCCGTCGTCTCTGAGTGAGGTGCATGACGTGTTCCATGTATCCCAACTACGACGGTATATCCCGAACCCAAGTCATATCCTGGATCATTCGGAATTGGTTGTTGGTACCAACCTTTCATATGAGGAGAGGCCCGTATCCATATTGGACCAAAGAGAGAAGATACTCAAGAACAAGACTATCAAGTTAGTCCGTGTTGCTTGGGGTCATCACTCCTTAGGTGAGTCAACGTGGGAGCGTGAGGATGATATCCGATCGCGATATCCCGACCTGTTTGACTCGTGAGGTATAATACCTTTCTTATGTCTCATGTCTTTGATTTCTTGCTTGTATAATTGCTTGATTGCTTGACTAGTATAGGTTGCATGTGATTAGTATAGCTTGTTCTTGTATTTCTAGCCTCTTGATTAAATTCTGAGGATGGAATTCTTTTAAGGTTGGTAGAGTTGTAATGACCATGGTTCATATTACGTATTTTGGTATACGTGTACGTATTTTGACTCGTATTGCATGTCTCTTCGCATAATTTATTTGGTATTTTATTGCTTGATTCGGTTCGGCTTGTTTGGCTTGGTTCGGTTTGTGAACCATACCCCTACCTACCACCACCATCATTTATTATTAACCCAACACTCTTTCTCTCTCCTCATTCACTCTTCTTCTTCCTCACCATTACTCTCTACCTACCAGGAAGGTTTAGGCAAGTACATCTTGCTTTATGGAGGAATTCTATTTTTATTGTTCCATTGTCTTCCTCATGTGTTTCTAACCTACTTTAGTACTTAGCATTTTTTTTATTTTCGTGGTTAATTTCTTGTATATCTGGCTTTGTAGTATTTTTGGTTTTCATGAGTTTGATTTATCAAACCAGCATAATTTTGTTATTTGATGGTTCCATGTTGTAGAAAATTCCATTTTACCCAAATTTGACCTACGGGAGTCTGGATTTGGGTTCCTATTGTTGTTTGATGGAGCATGGAGGCCATGTATTTTCTATGGACATATTCTCTGTGGAAGTCATTAAGTGCACTTTTGGCCGCATGCAACATTGAGTTGCTTAGCCGCAGTTGCATTTTGCTAGCTGTTCCTTAGTATAATATTTCTGGGCGCATGACCGTTAATATATTGTTGGCCGCATGAAAATGCTTATTTGCTGGCCACATGCAAGTGTTTATTTGCTTGGCCGCGTGAGCATTTCTTTGCATGGCCGCATGCAAACACCTTTAGCTTTGGCCATGAGCATTTGCAAGCTTTTGCTTGCCATTCCATTTCGGTTTGCCATTTACATGTCTTGGCCGCATGTGCCCCCTTCAATTAATTTTTTGGCTGCTTAGGCTCAAATGCATGGCTTGGCCGCATATGCCCCCTTCAATTAATTTGTTGGCCGCATAGGCTCAAATGCATGGCTTGGCCGCATATGCCCCCTTCAATTAATTTGTTGGCCGTATAGGCTCAAATTCATGGCTTGGCCGCACATGCCCCTTTCAATTAATTTGTTGGCCGCATAGGCTTAAATGCATGGCTTGGCCGCATGGCCTTTCTTGCTTATACAAGCTTGCATTTTAAGTCCACATGGCCTTTTGGTTCTAGCTGGCCACATGGCAATTTAATTGATTTGCGGACTGCTTATGGCTTATGCCAATTTGCTTTGGTCGCATCGCCATTAGTTTTAATTGCATGCATTTGTTTGCATGCAATTGCTTGCATGCATTTGCTTTATTGCATGGTTTTAATTTATGGCCGCATGCACATTTATTGGTTGGCCGCATGGCCCTTGTTTGCTGGTTTGCTGTATGGCAATTATTTGTGTGGCCGCATTTACCTTATTGCTTTTAACCGCGTGTGCAATTATTTAACTCTTGGCCGCATATTGTATAGTAACAACATTTATTGGCTGGCCGTATGGCAATTTCATGCGGCAAGTTTTTCCTGAGCCGTATGAGCCCTGATTTCTTCTGCCGCTTGCCCCTGTCTCCTGAGATGCATGATTCCTCCATAGCCCTTGCCCCTGCTAATATTTAATTACTACATATATGCTTGTGCCATATTAATTTTAAATATGTTCCCTGACACGATGGTGACCCGTTGTGGTGCACTTTTGACAAATGACATGACATGATAGTGGCCCGTCGTGGCGCACTCCTGACAGTGAACATGACATGATGTATATCTCGAAGGCTGTTGCGACGACTAGTATGTTATGACAAGATTGAATGACCTGGGCACCGTGGATGATTGTGTTTGTACAATTGAACCGGTAATATTTGCATCATGTCTAGGACAGGGATCCCTGAGTACCACGGTCAGGGGTACCTACTTTAATGGCTAAGGCCAATAACTAAAATAATTTAGTAGTCATGAGAGATTTCCCCAGTTATAGGCGATCCCGTTATCCCGGCCACCATTGTTGGACTTGCAGCCTGCCGACGAGTAGGGCACAAGTCTAGATTCACTGATATATAGAAAAGAACGAGGCACTGCTTAATGAATCCAAGTCGCCTGGATAACCTGGATTAGATGCAGGGCTTATGGCTGGAGGAACATCTCACTGCATATTGCTAGTAACTAAGGCTTGTGATAACCCTAGTTAGCTAATGTAGAAAGTCGTAGTCACTGATTGGCCGAAAGCGATTGTATGGTGTAGTTTCAGTGCTCGATTATTGTAGGCATGATCGCATGATTGTCACTTCTAACAATAAAGATCAGAGGCGAAGTTCTATTCAAGTGAAGGATTACAAACCCAGTCCTTATTTGGTTTAAGGGTTATAACCTGGCTCCCGGAGCAGTTCTCAGTCCTCTCTTTGTTTATTGCCTTATTGCACCCCACGTCATGCTTGTTATGTTTTACCTTACCAACAAGATTTGGAGACGGAGTTCTACTCAGGTGAAGGGTTACAACCCCGGTCCTTGTTTGGTTTAAGGGTTGTGACCTGGCTACTTGAGTGGTTCCCTCGTACTCTATTATGACTGTTGTTATTCTTTTATTATCAAGCTCTTTTGTAACTACTTTTTATATTCATTTCTGATATGCTGGTTTTAGTTCTTAAGTGAAGCCTCCTTTGTGGCACTTGCTCTTTCTGGGATCTGACCCAGCTGGTTTTATATGGCCAGATTTTGGAGCAGCTCCAGAGGATCTATCGACTTTCCAGCCCGATGGTGACCACTAGGCGTAACAAGGGCAACGTGTGGTTTTATTTTTGGCTCTCCCACTCTATTGTAAAATTTTTATTTTGAGGCATTTACCCTGCGAGCACCTGTTAGCTCGTATTGCATACCTTATTACTGTCTGCCTACGAACTGTAATATGATTGAGAGATCCTAGGGTTGATCATGTATGAATAAACTCTTGCTAGTCCTCATATTTTGTAACAACTAGCTTCATGATCAGCTGAATATGTAATGTTTGGGATGTCTTACTATTGTATATTTGGTGATCTTACATCTTGTAACTTTACTTGCTTGCTTGAGAATGAGACATTAAGGCTTGTTATTGAACATAGGAGACTGATGGATTGTAATTAAACCCTCATATATCTAGACAGCCGTGACCGTATAGTGAGGTGGATTCCATTTCATTATACGTAGCTGGCTATGTATGCCCCCGCTCTCTCCAGTATTCTGGTTCTGGGGCGTTACACAGATTCCTGCGGCTGCGATGATCTGATGCCCGTGAGACCTTCCCCAGGTGGAGAGATGATCGTTAAAGCCGCCCACCGGAAGAGTACTGCAACATCTTCTAGAAAGGCTGGACCAGATCTGCACCGCGAGGTCTCCGGCGAGGAGGATATGTTCAGCTGTTTCGATCGGATGGGATATACAGCAGTGGCAAGGTGAGGCAAGGTTGAAGCCAATGGAGGTTAGAGAGTCATCGGTTAGAAGTTTTCTGCGTTGCTCTTGTTGGCCCATTGGTCATATGGTCAACCTAATTTTAATAATTGATCAAACTCTGTCTGGATATACGAAGCTAGACGGGACATCTCGGATTCTTGGACATGATCAAGAATGGCTATCCACTGAATTCAAGACCGAAGATCTGTTTGCGTACTCGAGTCTGTAATTCCTTATGCAATGTATTTTTTATTTTATTTGAGTCTAGAAATATGATGTACACCGAGTCATACTGGCAAATAGGCTACCCTTAAATGAGTTCAAACTGTTTTTAAAATGACCTCTCAAAAAGGTTTACAAAAAGGTTTTCAAAAATCACTAAAAAGCTTTTTCAAAACCCTAACTAAACCCTGACAGAACTCGGACCGATTTCGGCCAGAGTTCGGCCAGAGTTCGGTTGGTGGCCGTTGTGATTTTGAATCCTTGTTACATGGTCCTCCTGCAGTTGCGGATTTGACCAAGATTTGCTTATAGAGTTCTGTCCGAATTCTGCCCGAATTCTGTCAGAAGTCTGCCTTTGGAACACCTATAAATAGAGAAGGATTTCGATCATTTCAACTTACTCATTCACTTTCAATCTTCTCTCTATCTAAAATCTTTCTGTCTTCTAAAGAGTTTTCTAGAGCTTTCAATTTCAGATCCCAAGCCAGTTACAATCCTCTAGTCGGTTTGCCAGTGCGGTACGGTCTAGAAGTTTCTGAGATATTGTAATCAGAAGGCTTGATTGAAGAATACCTCTTTACATTTGAAGTTGGACGAGTTCTTCGTATCAAAGCTCGCGTTGTAGAAGTTGTAAGGACTTCGTAAGAAAACTTGCGGTTTTCCAATAGTAGATTCAACTGGTAGCAAGAGTTCTACCGACTGGATTAGTCCTCAACAGAGGGATACCAGTATACATCGCTGTCTTTGCGTTTGCTCTCTTAACTTTGCCTTTACATTATTTTAATTGTGATTAATATTCTGTGATTGTGCTACTAATATTTTTTAATTAGCATTATTCCGCTGCCAACTCTATTCACCCCCCCTCTAGAGTATTACGCTTTACTATTTCGTTCCTACAATTGGTATCAGAGCTGGTGTTACAGGTAAAGCAAAGGTAACAGTGTAATTATTTATTATTTTTAATTAACTGTTATATAGATCACAGCACAACACATGGCAACTGTGAAATTCACAAGTGAAGGCCAGGCCACAAACAGACCCCCACTGTTTGATGGTACGAACTATACCTATTGGAAAACACGGATGAGTTTCTTCTTGAAATCACTTGACTTTGATTTATGGTCTATTGTTCTTGATGGCTATCAAAAGCCACCTCGTATAAATGTTGATGGAGTTTTAGTTGAAAAACCCCATAGCAGATATATAGAGGAAGAAAAGAAAAGGGCCAGTCTTGACGCACGTGCCATTAATGCTCTTTTTTGTGCTTTAGACAGAACTGAATTTAACAGGGTGTCTATCTGCACAACAGCTAATGAAGTATGGAAGCTACTTGAAGTCACACATGAAGGCACGACTCAAGTCATAGAATCTAAAGTCAGCAGACTTACTCAAGAGTATGAGGTGTTCAAGATGAAGTCCAACGAAATAGTTACTCAGATGTTCCAGAGGTTCTTGGATATTGTAAATCCTTTGTCCTCCCTAGGCAAAGATTACAGTAACCATGAAAAGATTCGCAAACTCCTACGAGCTCTCACCAAGAACTGGATTCCAAAGGCTACTGCAATCATTGAAGGAAACGATCTCACAACTATGTCCCTCGAAGTACTCATGGGTAAGCTACTCACTCATGAACTGGAGCACAAGATTTTGAAGAGCCTGCACCAAAGGAGAAGACGATCGCATTCAAGGCTCAGCACAGAAAAGCTGCTGAAGGTGACTCAGACAGTAGTGAATCTGATGCTGAAGATCAAGCACTCCTAGCAAGAAAATTCAAGAGATCCATGAGACATGAGAAGAGAGCCAAAGAAAACAACAGCAACAACTGGTATCAAGATGACGCTGTCTGCTACGCCTGCAAGAAGAAGGGACACATGAAGAAAGATTGTCCTACAAACTCATCATCAAGCAAGAAGAGCAACAGGTATGAAAAAGGAAACCTGAAAAGATCAATATCATGGAAGTATGCCAACTCAGCATATGGCATGAAAGTGAAGCCAGCGACTCAGAAGACGAACAATCAGAAGACGCTGCAAACGTATGCTTTATGGCATCCGATCAGGTACCTACTGAACCTGTAGTTGATACTTATGATGACTTCACCTTTGAGCAATTAGGAGATGCCTTCAGTGACCTGATGACTGATTACAGGAAACTGTGTAGCAAGTATCAGACCTCTAAGAAGGTACTCAAAGAGTACAAAGGTAAAATAGGTAGACTTACCGACCTACTAGCTGAGGTTAAAAATAATATTAGTGAGTCTGGTGAGCTTTCTTCAACAAAGCTCTTATTACACGAGACTACCAAGTCATCTGAAGAGAAAGACAAAATTATTGACCAACTCAAGGAAGAACTTTCTTTAGAGAAGAAAAGTCTTCGATGTGCACAAATTAGAATGGAAAAACTTACTTCTGATTATACTAAGTTGTATGACACTTCCAAAAGATTGGAAATTAGGTTAGGAAAACAGCCTGAGCCTGCTGCTTCCTACCCTAACACGTGTCACTTACCAAAAAATCGGAACATTCCCAAGCCAAATACTGTCAGACCTAACCCTATCAAACCTTTACCCCAAAAGTTTAAGCCCAAACAGGATTATAGGCATGCTTTCTTCTATACTAGAAAACCCAAACCTACCAACCATGCACACCACTCAGCTTTCAACACTCAACATGTACAATGTCATTATTGTGGCCTCATTGGTCATATTTCATCTGCATGTAGAATGAGAAAGCTTGTTGATTTAAATATTTATGCTTGGATACCAAAAGCTAACAGTTCTGGACCCTACAAGAAATGGGTACCAAAAGTTTCATCTGCAAACTGTTTTGTAGGTGGAACACCCTTCACATGCTAGAAGCAAATGGATCCTCGACATCGGTTGTTCACGGCATATGACCGGTGACACTACATTATTTGTAACACTGTCGAAGAAAAAGAAGGAAGGCTATGTCTCCTTCGATAATAACTTGAAAGGGTATATTATTGGTATCGGTGATGTTGGTAAGTCTCCCTATCCTGTAATTAAGGATGTCTGTCTGGTTACCGAGTTAAACATAATCTACTCAGCGTAAGTCACCTAGCTGATCATGGTTATGGAATCAACTTTGGCAAAGACAAATGTACTATAGTTGACAGCTCAACTGGTAGTACTATCTTTGAAGGTAACAGGGAAGACAATATATATGTTTTCTATTTGTTAGAAGAAACTAACATTTCAGGTAGATGCTTAATGGCCAAGAGTGATGAGAGTCATCTGTGGCATATGAGACTCGGTCACGCTAATATGGATACAATATCAAGATTATCCATAAAGAAGCTAGTACGCAGTTTACCGGACATTACATTCAAGAAGGATTCGGTATGCAGTCAATGTGAAAAGAACAAAGCTACCAGATCCACATTCAAATCAGTAAACGCAGTATGTACTACTAGACCTCTACAATTGCTTCATATGGACTTATTTGGTCCTAGCAGAGTTGCTAGCCTCGGAGGTAAACTTTATGCTTTTGTAATTGTAGATGATTTCTCTAGATACACGTGGGTATACTTCTTGACACGCAAGAATGATGCATTATCTGAATTTGTCGCCTTTTGCAAGAAAGTACAGAATGAAAAAGGTTACATGATCACTCGTATTAGAAGCGATCATGGTGGCGAATTCAAGAATGCAGAGTTTGAGCATTTTTGTGACACACACGGTTTTGTACACGAGTTTTCCTGCCCTAAGACTCCACAACAAAATGGAGTTATGGAACGTAAGAACAGAACTCTAACCGAAATGGCCAGAGTGATGTTAAACCAGTTTAGTCTACCCAAATATTTCTGGGCTGAAGCTGTCAATACAGCTTGCTTTGTGCTCAATAGAGTTCTAATTCGACCCAAATCGAAGAAGACTCCATTTGAGTTATGGTTTGATAGAATTCCTTCAGTTTCATACTTTAGAATATTTGGTTGTAAATGCTTTATTCTTAATACAAAAGACAATTTGGGAAAATTTGATGAAAAGGCCGATGAAGGTATATTTTTAGGTTATACGGCCAAGAGCAAAGGATACAGAGTCTTCAACAAACGAACAATGATCATCGAAGAATCAATCAACGTCACATTTGATGAAATGAATCAAATGACTATCGATGACAGTGATGAAGATCTGCCTGCATCAAGCTCAACATCAGCTAATCCGCAACCAAGCTCTGCACTAGCTGAACCTCCTAGAGAAGATCCAGGAACCAGCTACCTTCAGACTCTACCGAAAAGGTTAAAATTTACAGCTGATCATCCAAAAGATTTGGTAATTGGTGATATTACCAAAGGAGTAAGTACTCGTACATCCAGTATAGATATTGTTTCTAGTGTTGCATTTATTTCACAGCTAGAACCCAAAACTATTGATGAAACATGTAGTGCTAGTTTTTGGATAGATGCTATGCAATAGGAATTAAACCAATTTGAACGGAATCAAGTTTGGGAACTTGTTCCCAAGCCTATTAATCATCCGGTCATTGGCACCCGTTGGGTGTTCCGAAATAAACTAAATGAGAATGGTCTAGTGACTCGTAATAAGGCTCGACTCGTAGCTCAAGGATACAATCAGGAAGAAGGTATCGACTATGATGAGACTTATGCCCCAGTTGCGAGATTAGAATCCATTCAGATGTTAGGTGCATTTGCATGTTTTCATGATTTCAAACTATTTCAAATAGATGTCAAGTGTGCTTTTTTAAATGGTTTTATAAAAGAAGAAGTTTTTGTAGCACAACCTCCAGGTTTCACGGATTTCAAAAACCCTGATCATGTTTTCAAGTTGAAGAAAGCCTTATACGGTTTAAAACAAGCCCCTCGTGCTTGGTATGATCGTCTAAGCTCTTTTCTACTTGACAACGATTTTTCAAAAGGTAAGGTTGACACTACACTGTTTATTAAGTCTTTTAATGGCAAGCTTTTGTTAATACAAATCTATGTTGATGATATTATATTTGGATCCACTGATGAATCTCTCTGTCAAGAATTTTCTAAGTGTATACAGAATGAGTTTGAGATGAGCATGATGGAAGAGCTGAAATTCTTTCTCGGATTGCAAATCAAACAAACTAATAATGGGACATTCATAAATCAAGCCAAGTACACAAAAGATTTGCTAAAGAAGTTCGATCTGGACAATGTCAAATCTATTGGCACTCCAATGGAAACTTCAACAAAACTTGATTCAGATGAACAAGGCAAGCCAGTCGACACACGTAAGTATCGAGGTATGATTGGTAGTTTACTTTATTTAACTGCTAGTCGTCCAGATATAATGTTTAATGTTTGCCTGTGTGCACGTTTTCAAGCTAACCCAAAGGAATCACATATGTCCGCAGTTAAGCATATCTTTCGATACCTTAAGGGCACTTCTTCTGTTGGCTTGTGGTATCCCAAAACTAAGTCCTTTGACCTTATTGGTTATTCGGATGCAGATTTTACTGGATGCAAAGTTGATAGAAAAAGTACAAGTGGCACATGTCATTTCTTAGGCAAGGCTTTAGTCTCATAGTTTAGAAAAAAGCAATATTCTGTAGCCCTATCAACAACAGAGGCTGAGTACATCGTCGCATGACGTTGTTGTGCTCAGATTTTGTGGATGAAACAAACCCTAGAAGACTATAATTTATTTTACACACATATTCCCATTTTCTGTGATAACACGAGCACTATTAATTTGACTAAGAATCCAGTATGTCACTCTCGTACTAAACATATCGAGATTCGACATCATTTTCTTAGAGATCATCATCAAAATGGAGATATAAATCTTGTGTACATAGATACTGAAAATCAACTGGCTGATATCTTCTCTAAACCTCTAGTCGAAGATCGTTTCAATTATTTACGTCGAGAATTAGGAATTTTGGACGTCAAAAATATTAATTAATTTTTGTTTTATGATTATATATCATTACGCAAAAACTGTATTAGAGACAAGCCAATAAAGTGTCTGTCTGTCACCACAACTACGGTTGAAGCGAAGCGGTACTTAAGAGTTCTCCGGTGAACCTCCGCCAGCTGGGACAGTACTCCTACAGCTAATCTGAGACAGTCGCTGTGTAACGACATTTAATTCATATAATAATATTAATTATGTTAATTGAAGGCTAAAATAACTAACCTTTAAATTAAATATTTGAAATGAGACAATAAAAAAGAATGGCAAAAATCAACTATAAAGAACCCTAGGCGAATTCGGCCAGAGCTCTGACCGAATTCGGCCCGAGTTCGGTTGAGGGTTTCAGGTTATATAGCCAGAGCCCGAGAGCCCTTCTTCTTCATTACTTCCAAAGTACCTCATAACAGCAGCAGCAGCCGCGAAGGAGCCCCGAACCCTAGTTCTTCACCACCCTCTTCCTTCCAATCCAAGTGGTGAAATCAATCCAAAATTTGGATTCGTGTGGAGTTTGTCGTTCTCTTCGACATACTTTGATTTCAGGAGGTATAACCACATCCTTCTCCACTTTTCAATTACTGCATTTTTTTTCAATTTGCACAAATGGCACCCAAATTCAATCCTTCAAAGAGGAAGAAGACAACCCCCAGTGAGGAAGGGTCATCTTCGCATCCGTATACGCATTCCCTCTTCTCGCCGGTCCAAACGAGCGACGGTGCGTTCGACGGGTTTTTCTTCCAAACCCTAGACCAAGCCCTACTGTGGTATGGAGACTTCTCCATGAGATCCATATGCACAGGCGCTCCAGTCAAATGGACTGTATTTCCTGATCATCGTCATTTCTTTGAGGCATTAGGGTTACATATTTTTGTTAAAATCTGCTTCCCTATAGCAACTAATGCCATTAGATTATTTTATTGCAATCTCATATTAAACACTTTTGATATGAGCACTCGTGTTGGAGGTATTGATATCAATTTCGATGATAACCTCTTAGCGGAGATCCTTGGTATCCCTAACGAAGGTGAACCGCTAGTCGACATCACTGAATTTGATTTCTCCGAAGGCACGACACTCGCAAGTTTCAAAGGGGAACTCTGTGCACCTGATAGAGTATGCTCTGGAAAGTTCAAGGTTAACAACCTGAACTTGTTTAACTATGAATTGCATCGCATCATCTATTCCACTATCCTTCCAAAATCCACTTCAAAGGATGACGTGACTTCACTTGAGCTGTCTGCCATATACCACATTCTTAAGGGGATTCCATTTTCTGCCCCTAAGACCATGATTCAGATGATGGGTCGTTGTCGTGCAAGAGATAGAAATCTCTCTTACGCGATGATTCTCCCACGTATCTTTCAGCGCTTCGATATCGATCTGTCGACTTGTACTCAGGACCCTGAGCCCAAGTTTCTTCGATTATCTCGTCGTAGCATGACTGCTTCAGCTCCACCTCCTACTCCTCCTACTACACCTCCTCCACCACCTCGTCAGTATGCCATGACATTTGAGGGCATACATCAGCATTTGTCTGCTTTGTACGTCTCGATGACGGATATGGCTCGCGAGCGTGAGTTCCGCGACGTCACCCGTTATCAGGCGCTTGCAAATTCCTTAGCTGATCTTCGTTTCGCCCAGACTGGTCATTCAGCCGGTTCCATCCATAGAAATCCAGCTTTCTCTGGTTACCGCTGTGAGGATGAGGCTGTTTATGCCTACTTCCAGCCCGGTAACGCCTATGATTGGTACCGTCCTGACCGTGCTCCACCTTGTGACTTTGTTGGTGAGTTCTATGCTGGCGCCCCTCCTCATCCTTCTGGCACTGGTACCTCTAGAGCTGGTCCTTCAGGACATGCTGGTCGAGCTGATGATGATGATGAGGATGATGATGAGGAGATGTGACTATATGATTTTGAGTGATATTTTATTGTACACTTGGAAATGCTCCGACATTCTAAGTTATTATCAGTACTTTTTGATTATTATCAGCACTTTCTAGTTTGCTTCAGTACTCTGTTATTTTCATGGACATGTTTATTATGCCTCAGTTTATGGCATTCTAATTTATTTTATCACTATGTTTCAGTTTCAGTTTATGATAGCACTATCCCTTATATTGCTTCATTTTTTTATAACTGCCTGTGAAATTACATGCCTGTGATGATTTGTTTTAGACAATACATGCCTGTGATATTTCTCTTTTATTTTTGTCTTATTTCTTTTATATGTATTTTCTCACTATTTGTTACTTATGCATTGATTGTGGGGGAGCTTTATCTTTTGCAATTATTTTGCTAAGTGACAAAGGGGGAGAAAATTAAAAGATCTAACATTTTTTTGAGATAATACAGGATATGAACAACTCTACTTTTTGATATTTTGAACAAGCTTAATGTTATATCATTCATAGTTTGTCAATTATCAAAATGGCAAACAGGATCAGAAGAACCGGCTGTACTAGTGCTTCAAATATATTGACAAACACGGCTTCGTGAGGACGGAATTTGCTGATATCGATCCCTTCAAAGGAGTCGAATCTTACTACTCAGACTCCTGTCTGTACGAAAAATCAAAGAGACACCTTGGTCAAGAAGATGTACGAGCTCGTACCGAGACAGCCACAGGATCAGAAGAACCGTTGACGATCCACCTCCAGGCTCGCAAGCCAGGCAAGTCCGCACCCCTTACGGCCACTTTGTGTAAGGACGCGATCAGTCTCTCGGCACAAGAAGAACAGATGATAATCCGACTGCCGAGGTTGGGCCAAGTGCCGAGACCTACAACGAGGCCACTAACAATCAGGCTGCCAAAAATCGGTCAGCCGCAAAAGGAGAAGCTCAATCCCTTGGACAAGCCAATGACGATACGTCTTCCCAAGAAGAATCGTCACCCTGATGCAAGGCCTAGGACTTCTAGCGAACCAACCACTCCCCGCCCAGCATCGAGTACTAAGCTGGGGGTTGCTAGTCTGCCGACAACTCCACGTTCTGCTCCACCAGTTGAACCTCTGAAGATCAAGTTGACCAGGTTATCCTCTCAGTCTTCATTTATACAGGGGGTAGCCGAAGAGGAACCGGAGCTAGCCAAGTATGTGGCTGCCCACACTGATGTTCCTTCCGTAGATGATGTAATCCCCCTAGAAAAGATACCTTATTTTATCAATAAAGGGCTATCTTTGAACTACATCGAGCTTAATAAGCTTTGTACAATGTACGCTATGGAACATGGTATAGGCACCCACCTACACACACATGTGACAAATGTGCACACCACAATCCAGCTTATTCCAGCAGAAGACGCTTATCGCATAATCGAGGGAGGGGATCACCCAATCATCTTCGGCCGAAAAGACGATCCGCGTCCCTTCACCATAAAAGAAGTCAATCTTGGGTCAGACACCGGGAGACTGCCTCTGTATCTTTGTAGTCCCCAGGCCAAATATCTCATGCAAAAATAGGGATATGATCTGGAGACTACACCAGGCTTGAACTACGGCACCGGACGGCGACTACCTTTAAAGCTTCCAGTCCCTGCTGGCAAGCCACGGGACTACTATAACAAAACTCGATGTGGACTAGGATATGTAACTCCCACGACGACACCTGAGAGTTCGGATGAAGAGTGTGACTGGCAGTCATATTCAACCGGATCACCAACCTCCGACTCAGACACCAGCATTGGAGACATATTCAGACAGGTCCTGTCAGCCAATATGGTATTCGCTGACGCTTATAAAGAAAACGAAGACATTCCTGAAATCCTCGAACTAGAGCCGTGGGCCCAACAGCTAGATGCACAATGGGAAAAGCGGTTCGAGCAGAGAGAACCTCCTACCGAAGATGAGGTTATGCAGGTCGACCTCGGCAGCGAATCCTCTCCAAAGCCAATCTTTGTCAGTAAAAGCTTAACAGACGAAGAGCGAGAATCGCTTCTGGAACTTATCAGAGAATATATTGATGTGTTCGCATGGAGTTATAAAGACATGCCAGGGTTAGACCCCGATATTGCTCTTCACAAGCTCAACATACGGCCAGATGCGAAGCCAGTCAAACAGCAACAACGACGCTTCTGCCCGGGTGTCATGGATGCGATCGAAGCCGAAGTCAACAAACTAATAGCCAGCGGCTTCATTCGTGAGGAGCAACATCCTGACTGGATCGCCAACATAGTTCCGGTCCTCAAGAAGAATGGAAAAATCCGAATCTGCATCGACTTCTGTAATCTGAATGAGGCATGCCCGAAAGACGAATTCCTTCTCCCTATCACAGATATCATGATTGACAACACATGCGACTTCGAACGTATGTCATTCTTGGATGGGTTCTCGGGGTACAACCAAATCAAGATGTCTCCTGACGACGAAAAGCACACATCATTTCGAACACCGATTGGCACATACTGTTACATAGTCATGCCTTTCGGTTTAAAGAATGCTGGCGCCACGTATCAACGAGCCATGAGCATCATCTTCAGAGAACACTTGCGCAAGACGGTGGAATGTTATGTCGACGACATCACCGTCAAAAGTTGCTGTAAAGGAAACCATCTGCAGGACCTGAGGACGGTATTCGACCTGATGCGAGCCCACAATTTGAAAATGAACCCTACGAAATCTTTCTTGGATGTATCCAGCAAAAAGTTCTTGGGTTTCATCATCACCGCCCAGGGTATTCATGTAGACCCTGAGAAGACGAAGGCAATTATGGAGATGGGTCCCCCGAAAAATCTCCGCGAACTCAGAGGCCTTCAAGGGAGGCTAGCTTACATCAGAAGATTCATCTCTAACCTCTCCGGGCGATGCCGACCGTTCACCCATCTTATGAAGAAAGGCGTCTCATTCGTATGGGACGAGGAATGTCAGCGCGCCTTTGATAGCATCAAAGAAAATTTGTCGAACCCTCCAGTCCTGGTGGCCCCGGTTGCCGAAAAAACCATTCCTGCTATACGTACGAGCAATGGAACACTCTCTTGGTGCTCTGTTGGCACAAAACAACGATGCAGGCCACGAACAAGCCATATACTACCTCAGCCGAATGATGATTGGGCCAGAGCACCGATACACCGCGGTAGAGAAGGAATGCCTTGCCTTGGTGTTCGCCATTCAGAAGACACGGCACTATGTCACAGGACAAACCATACATGTGATCTCACGGGTCAACCCTCTCAGAGTCCTCATGACTAAGCCAGGGGCACTCAGTCTCACCTCGCTACATGGGCAATATTGCTGTCCTCCTATCACATGGTCTTCATCCCACAAAAGGCTGTCAAAGGTCAAGCCCTGGCAGACTTTTTGGCAGCCCACCCAGGATCAGAGTCGTCTAGGATATATAAAGAAATCCAAGATGAGGTCGCCGACTCGAATACAACCACTCACGATAACATATGGCGAATGTTCTTCGACGGCGCTTCAAGAACGGGACCCAAGGGCAACATCGTCGTTGGAGTCGGAGTGGTATTGATTTCCCCTACCGGGCTGGTGATCAATCGCGCCTACTCTCTCACAGAACCTGACCTAACAATGTGGCCAAGTACAATGCCTTAGTCATCGGTCTCGAACTTGCAAAAGAGCTGGGGGTAGAATATCTTGAAGCATACGACGATTCACAATTAATCGTCAATCAGATTCGGGGATCATACGAAGTCCGCCATGAAGACATGATCCCCTATCACCAAATAGCGATCAACATCATCTCATCATTCGAGGGATTCTTCATCGAGCACGTCCCTAGACTCCAAAAATTGAAGCAGATGCCCTAGCGGGTCTTGCCGCTTCCTTAGCAGTGCCGAACCACGCTCATCATTTGGTTGACGTGATAGGCCACGAACTGGTCTGCCCCAAGAACAACGTTCAATTTGTGGCAAGCTATTCCGTCCAGATGGTCGACAAAGCACCAAACGAGAGACAAACGTTCATTGACATCGTCGTCTACGACATCCTCCCAGAGAATCCAAAGGAAGCCACCTCCATCGGACAGCGTTCTCTCAGATTCTTTTACGATACAGAGACGAAAATGCTGTATCGACGATCCTATGATGGGTTGTTGCTCCGGTGCTTGTCAAACGCAGAAGCCAAAGAAGCCGTGCGGGAAGCTCATGACGGTGTTTATGGGGCCCATCAGCCTGGCCCAAAATTGCAAGACCGCCTTCGCCGAATGGGCTACTACTGGCCCACGATGTTGGCCGATACGATAGACTATGCCAGAAAATTCAAAGCTTGCCAAGTCCACGCAGACTTCATTCACCAACCATCAGAATTTCTACATCCGACAGTGGCGTCCTGGCCATTTGAAGCATGGGGAATGGATATCATCGGTCCAATTGCTCCGCCTTACTCCCGAGGATACCGGTTCATACTAGCCATTACAGATTATTTCTCCAAATGGGCGGAAGCTGTCCCGCTTGCAGAAGTAAAGACGTCAAACGTGATCAGCTTCTTAAAGCATCACGTCATATATGGCTTTGGACTGCCACGAAGGATCATACACGACAATGGTCCGCAGTTTGCAAGCCTCGCCTTCTACCGGTTCTGTGATAAGCACCGCATTCAGAATATTGCTTCAACGCCATACAACCCGGCAGCAAACGGGTTGGCCGAAGCATTCAATAAAACAATCATCTAGTTGCTCAAGAAGTTCGTATCATCCAACAAATGCGACTGGAACGAGAAGCTTGGCAAATGCTTATGGGCGTATCGTACCACAGTCCGAACAGCCACCAGAAATACACCATTTTCCCTGGTGTACGGAAGTGCGGCAGTCCTCCCATTAGAGACTCAGATCCCCTCACTCCGCGTCGCCCTCACGCATCAGTTAACAACGGACGAAAACCACCGTCGTCGGCTACAGGAGTTGGAGGCCTTGGATGAGAAGCGCCTCTTGCCTCAGCAACGAATCGAGTTATACCAAGCGCGCATCTCTGGAGCCTTCAACAAGAAGGTCAAAGTCAGAACATTCCAAGTAGGCGATCTCGTTCTGGCGGTCCGAAGGCCGATGGTTATGACGCATAAAACCGCCGGTAAATTCCAACCAAAATGGGAAGGCCCATTTATCATCGAGGCTGTATTCTACAACGGTACATGCCGCCTCGCAAAGCAAAATAGAGACTTGCTCATGTTGCCCGTCAACGGCAAGTTTCTGAAGAAATATTATATCTAAACGACATTCTCTTCAGATTATCGAGCCATGTACCTGCTGGTGCCGCTGAACTCACCTCCACATTCCCTTCAGAATATCGAGTTATGTACCCGCTGGTACCGTTGAACTCACGCTTTCACAATGTTCCAAATTATCGAGTTATGTATCCGCTGGTGCCTCTGAACTCACATTCCGGTCACTCTTTCAGATAGCAAGTCATGTATGATCATACCTCTGAACTTCCTTTTTGGAAGAGATCCTCCCTCATGATCCACTACCCGTACTCCCAGTTCACAAAAAGGGTAATCGATCCACAAATTTTCGAAACGGCCATGTCCTCATTACCTCTGAGTCGTTTTCACTTCCACCAAAAAACAAACCGCCCCCTCGCATAGAACTTCCACGTCCTCCTACCTCTGAGTCGTTCTATATACCCCCTCTTCATTGAGCCCACTCCTGCCATGTCCTCATTACCTCTTAGTGGGAAGGCTCCGTCGAAGAAACCTTTATGCTTGCCATGTCCCCATTACCTCTGAGTAAGTATGTCGGTTCCCTTTCAAACTATTATCTGTACCCACAACCGGAGTACGACAAGGATAATAGGTCCGCAAATGTCCTCTGTTGACCACAAATGTCCTCTATTGACCACAAAAGTCCTCTGTTGACCACAAATGTCCTCTGTTGACCACAAATGTCCTCTGTTGACCACAAACGTCCTCTGTTGACCACAAACGTCCTCTGTTTACCACAAATGTCCCCTGTTGACCACAAACGTCCCCTGTTGACCACAAATGTCCTCTGTTGACCACAAATGTCCTCAGTCGACCACAAATGCTGTACTGGATCTCCAGTACACGCCCACCCCTTCCCTATCACGCCTGAGAGCCCAGTTGCTCCTTGGCGTTCTGCTGAATACCAAAAACTTCTATAGCTGTCTTATCGCGAAGTTGTTTTAGGTATTCCTCTCCAAAACTTGTTACTCGTACCTAAAACCAAGGTACGCTAAGGGTGACAGGTCCACAAATAATCCGTCAGCAGGTCCAAATCTACGAATACCACAAGTACAAGAAAGAGAAGATGAGTTCAAACATGCTCATTTATTCAAAATTCAAAGTGCTACATCATTTGGGATCTCATCCCTTACAAAATGAAGACAAAAAGAAAAAAAAGAGTCAGCAAAAGAAGACAGAAGGCTGATCACTGCTCCGGGGCACATAACGCCATGAGACGGTCCATCAGCAAGGCAACCGACCGCTCAAGCCTCTGTTTAGCTCGATGCTACGCCTCCTGGCTCAGCACCTCCGCGTCCTCCAGACGAGAATAAGCTTGCCAGTTGTCCTCGAATTTCTTGAAAGCTCGCTCCAGGTTGACAGAAGATCGGGAAACCCTCTCGGCCTCCCGATCGATCGACTCCTGTTCCGCGCGAGCAGCCCCCAGCTCTGACTCTAAGAAAGCCAACTCCCTTTGAAGTGCGATAATCCGCTCCTTCGTGTCAGCTATTCCACAAGAAGCAGACTCTTTTCGAGCCCTATAAGCGTGACTCCGACGACCCAGCCTGTCATACAAAGCGGAGAACTTGTCAAGGTCCCCCTACACAACTGGCCCGGCAGTATCTCGAGCAAGCTTGATCCTATCCCGAGCAGCAATAAGGAAGCCCCGCTCCCGTTCAATCGCAGCAGACAAGCCTGCCTGCCGTATCGCCAGCAATTGGGTCACAAGCTGATCAGCCTCTACCAACTTAGGCTCCAGGAGTGCAGCCAACCCCACCCCGCCATGAAGAGCCTTCAAAGTATTAATCTGACCCCGAGCGCACCGTAGAGACAGAGTAAAAGGGGTCTCCCGTTCTACAGCAGCATCTACACCCCTCTTTAAGTGGCGATAGAAGCTGTCGACCACATCCTGCGTCACCTCGTCCAGAGCCTCCGAAGAAGCCGACGTCAACGGGAGTGTAGCCGGCAACACGGAAGAAGACGCAACAGAATCTGCCGCCCCTGCCACAAGGGAAACAAACTCCGTACGGAAGGACGCATGAACAGCGGCCAACTCCTCTTCAGCAGCCCACAAAACTTGAATGCTCGACAGGGTCGAGAGGTCAATCTCCGGAGCTGTATAAGCAGCAGAGGATGAGGCGGAGACCATCGCCAGCCCCATTCCCATATGCCCGGAGCTGGCAGGAGGCCCCTCGACATGAGACGGCGAAGGAGAGGAAACGCTCCTTTCCCCCAGATCGCGGCAGGCCGAGCCTTCCCTAAGAACATCCGCGGTGGGAAGTACAGGGTCAGGACCTGTAGGGCCAAGACAACCATTAATCGATTTGACCCGGAGGATATGTTGATAGAGCAAATAAGCCCCTTCACTAGTCAATATTTGGCTTATCTTACGAGCGGAAGAGTGTGGAGGCTGAGGTTTGCCTACAACCACCGCAGCCTCTTCACCAGCAGCCTCCGAGTTAAATATGATAGGCTCCTCCGCCCCAGCACCCTCGGGAGGGGATGCAACAAGATCGGTGTCGCCTTGCGGATATTCAACAACCTCGGAGACAGGCCCGAGGGAACCTTTGTCATCCCGGACTGGGGCCTCAGCAACTTGAGAGTCCTCAGCCGCCGCTGGAAGAGCCCCTGCTGAAAGGATCGCGGAACACATGCCACTAATCAAAGCAGCAAGGGCCGGATCAACCTCAGGGGCGGCAGACGGTTCATGAGAGGCCGGTTCATCAGACACCTATAAAGAAAAATGATTAAGTCGTATCCTAAGAGAAAGAAAATCACAACAAGGAGATGGCTCCGACTTGGTCTTACCTCCGGAACATCGTCTGCATCTTCATTCCCCTCGGTAATAAGTAACCTACGAGATCTAACGGCAGCCCTTTTCACAGAAAAGGTCGCCCTGCCGTCAGAAGACTCACGTCTGGCTCGTTTACGTGAGGGACCAGGCACAGCAGGCGGCTATCCTTTCCTCATTACTTTCTTTTGTGTAGCAAGCAATGGATCCTCCGTCAATTCGTCTGGTGTGGCAAGCGGTTGACCCGCTATACTTGCTATCATGGTCGTCATCCTTCTCGGCCGCCTCGGAAGGTTTTGATTCAGGAAGGGGAATCTGGAGCGCTAGCTGCTTTCTAGCCTTGGCACCCTTGGGCTTTTCTTGTAAACCGGTACCCATGATGAAATTGGTGCTCGGATCAAAATTGACGGGAGGCTTGTTCGCAATAACATGATACAAGGCGGCCACATACAAGATTTTCCTCGACGCCTTAGTATCAGGGACTGAGAAGCTGGCTCGAGTATGATAGGCGTCATAATAATTCCACGCCCTGGCACCATCAAGAACGCTACCTTCAAAGCCCAAGCAAGGGCTGGGACAGTCGAGGAATAACTGACTATAGCCAAATTGGCGGAAAAACCTACTGGGCAGGTAAGGCTCCAAGTACACATTATTACGGTAACGATAAACCAGATGCACGGGGCGAATGTTGTGTAACCAGGTGAGCATCTTCGGAGACAGAAAATGAGGAGGTTCGGTACCATCAAGGTGCACATCCCTCACTTCCTCATCAGAAAAATAGGGGATAGATACAAAAAAGCTACACCTATCCACTCTCGCCAGCGCCCTTCGACAAGCTGGCATAGTACTGTGTTCCCAAGGTTGGTGACGGCATTTGAAAAGGAAGGCGTCTTCGTCTGTAACATCTTCCGTTGTTCCAGATCCCATCAAGGATTTATAGTGCATCAACAACCACCCCATCAAATAGTGGTAAGGTAGCTCAATACATTCAAAGTCCAGCGTCTTCTTGCGGGCAATGACCTTGGACGAGAATGCTCGAAGACCATGATGTATGCTACATACCATGGCCAGGAGAAGAGCCAGTCTAACTCCAAATACCAGTTTAACGGTAGGGAGAATGAAGTGGCGGCTGATCCTCTCGATAGAACCTGCCCCTCCCGAGACTACGCAGTTCCGTAGCCATATCATCAGAAATCCAGCCAGGAGCGCTTTCTCAGACATCTGTCTGGTACCGTAGTAAAAATAGCTAAGAGAGTCAGTTTGACTCCCGAATATGTCGCTACTAGACCGCGACTTCTTGACGCCCAACATCAGGTCCTTTATCTTCCCCTGGGTTTGAGGGGTTCGAGTAATAACCTCGTCAGAAGGGCCAACTTTGAAAAGATAATTGACCCAGGATGTGGTGTAGGGGACGTTCCTTTCTGAGCTATCCTCCTTTTTTATAGCCATCTGGTGGTAAGTACTATGATGGCACAGTAACTCCTGGTACACCACGATAAAACCTGGGAGTCGTCGGTCCAGGTCCTCGAGCTCCTCGTTCGATGGGGTGTACACCTCGAAAGGCTCATCCCCCTACGGAAGCTTGGAGACAGTATGCATCTCATGGAGAGCGAGCCCCAACTCCCCTCCGGGTGCGGAGAACGTCCCTGTTCGTCGGTAATACATCTTTAGAAGCGCCATGAACAATGGTTTATTGATAGGAAGCCCGTGACAGGTGCCTCGGATGGCATAATAGAGGCCTACCTCCCGCAGGAACGTCCCATAAGTCTGCAGAACCCAAGTGGTCAAGCGGGCCCACGAAGGGGTAGGATTTATCCAGTTCAGCAATGCCAATCTGCCAACAGGATGAGATTTTTTACGAACAAGCCGATTCAGGAAAGTATCGGCTTGAGTGAATGTGAAGTTGGGACTATAGACGTTCATGAAAGTGCCTCGGGCCAGTCCCATCATGTACCGGCTGACAGAACCCTTACCCGCATGCGCTGACCCAATGTTCGGGTTATAATGGATGTTGCCCATCAACATCCCCGATTGGGTAGGAGTTAAGGTCTCCACCATCGTCCTGGACAACACTACCATATTGAACCACGACAGGGGATAATGACTCTCCATGAGAGGAATATGGATCGCCATCCCATCCAAAGTAAAATCACAGTTCTCGGAGATCTCTAATACTCGGGGATTCTTTATGATTAAGGCGTCCCCGAAGAGGAATAAGGGCTTCAGGTATGATCCATCCAGCTTCCCAGAATTCATTATGGAACGGAGGTAATGGAGGGTCTGATTTTCGATGGCGTTCAACCTCCCCGAAGGCTTATTAGTCGAAAATTGATTCAGCATGGACCTAACTAAGTCATCAAGACGCACGTCCAAGGCAAATTGATTCGAGCCGACCAGAAGTTCCCCCGCAGGATTTACTGGCAAATTCACTGAGGAAAGACAAAAAAGAAAAAAGATTAGATGATAGTCAAAACAAGAAGCATTGAAAAGATCATTTGAGTCTATACGGCTCGGACCGACACAGCCTCGTACAGCTCAGAAAAAGATAAGTCCATGCGGCTCTGTTTAATCATTGTCTCATGCAGCTCAGATTTAGGTGAGACCATGCGGCTCAAAGACCACACAGACCCATGTGGCCCTGAACAGATAGACTCATGCGGTTCAGGTTAAGCACGCCTATGAGCCAGACTCATATGAGCTGATGCAGCTACAAACAAGCAAGCTTATGCAGCTCAAAAGTGAGCGACGCTTATGCGGGCCAAATCGAAAACATACATACGGCTCAGATCGAGTATGACAAGCTCATGCGGCCCTATGGGTTGAAATGCTTATGTGGTCACATCGACGAGTCTCGTACATGCGGCTTGTGCATAAAATATGCAACAGAGCCATGGCAGCAGTTAGGGTTTTCAGGCGACCCCCTTACCAGCAACAGGCGGGTGAACGTCGGGATGAACAGAGGGAACATCGGCCGGTGGAGGAGTGACCACGTTCGTCGCCGCAGTCGCCGCAGAAGCAACCGCCTTGCCCTTTGCAGCCTTCGATACAGCAGCCTTCTTGGGAGCCATTGTCGATCGTTGAGGATAGAAGACGAGGAGGAAGTCGGCAACAAGGAGTTTCAAGCAAGGAGAGAAGGTAAAGAAACCCTCAAGGAATAAATTACTCCTATTTATAGGCGAAGGAGGCTCGTAAATCAACAAACGCCTCGATCCACACGCCGCCTAAAAGAATAAAGATAAAACGCTTCGGTCAAAGGAAAACTGACCCTTGGGATCCTTCCTCAAAAGGCGGCGTTAATTCAAAAAATGAATCAAGGGCATTTAATGAAGAAGATTTGCACACGTGGTTGGGACACGTGGCAAAAAGTCTATGCGGCCTAACAGCTCATACAGCCAGATAAATCCATGCGGCTGAACCATCTATGCGGTTAGCAAAGGCCATGCTTCTTATTCAAAGTATTTCAATTTTGTAAATTGAAAACTTTGAAGGGGGTCTTGTAGAAGCATGGAAAATATCAGAATGATGGTCTATGCGGCTCGGAGCAGGAGAACCCCATGCGGCTCATACATGGGCAGTCCCATGCGATTCAGAGAGACTCTCAGTCTCATGCGGCTCGGGGCAGGAGAATCCATGCGGCTTACATAGGGACAGTCCCATGCGGTTCAAAGAGTCTCCCAGCCTCATGCTGCTCGGAAGTACATGCAGCTCACAAATGACCAACAGAGATATGCGGCTCGATCAACACCACGTGTCCCCATGGGATCCCTTCACACAGCTGGCCATCGAGTAATGGCCTTATTTAATGCTCTGCCATGATTTGACAACTGACGGCTCTGACATAATGTGCCATGATGGTCCTGGCATAATGACAAACTCTTCGGGAACAGAAGAAAATCTCTGATATGATCCGAGATTGCCACATGGCAGACTCCCATGCGGCTCAATCGAAGAACATCTTCATGCGGCTGGAATCATCCTCCTACGGCTCACCACGAAACCATCCCATGCGGCTCGCAAGTACTATACCTATGCGGCTCGCTGGGACGCTATCTTATGCGGTTCATGGATACCATGCGGCTCTGGCAGGGTCTACCATTAAGACACGTGGCAGAGATTCAATTGCCTCCATGACTTGACAGCTGGTAGCAGGGTAATTATGGGATGCGTGGTATTAAATCAATCAGAGATTTACCAGATCCCAATAACCATATTTAACGTTATCCTCATAATTAATGAGATCAGGTCATATCATTCATGATCAAGCCAATGGGACACGTGGTGAGAGATCCAAGCTTGACTCGACCAATCATGAAGATTTAAAGCAATCAGCATTAATCATTCACAGGATTCAATACTATCTACATTAATGGCCCAGATCCTTCGCGCTTAAGACCAATGGTCCAGATTAATTAATCATCAGGCCGCCGTCACTTTGAGAATGGGCAATTATCCAAACCCTAATGATGCCCCCACTCTTATAAATAGCAAGGTGCCATTCCCTTACGAAGATATACAGAGAGCTCCCCCCTAATAATAAGAGAAAAAATACACAGAGAGAGAGAGAAGCCAGAAGAGCAACACGAGGAGAGTAAGAAGGGCATTTCTTCGTCAATGCAAACTATCTCGTCACAGGAGCCAAGGCTACGTCCGATCGTCCAAGGAGTAAGACAGAGCTGTCGTCGCTTTTTCGAGCCTCTATCGTCACCCCCCAGAATCAAAAATAAATAATTATACTTAGACTGCTGTACCTAGGTTTTCGTCCCTAGGCTTTCTTTTTATAAGCGAGTTTGTAACGTGAAGTAAAAGTCCAGTCCTCCGATAATTGTTCTGCTCTTTTATATTTCATGGCAAACAGGCGCATAGCCACGTCTCAGGCTATATGCCCTCTTTTCGGAGGAGCTAGTCTTGGGCGCATGACGCTTCACTGATTGGGCGCATGGAGCTACACTTGACTGGGCGCATGGAGCTTCATTAAGTGGGCGCATAGAGTTACACTGTCTGGGCACATGGAGCTATACTTGACTGGGCGCATGGAGCTTCATTAAGTGGGCGCATATAGTTATACTGTCTGGGCGCATAGAGCTACACTTGACTTGGACGCATGGAGCTATATTTGCTTAAAAAATTTTATGCTTCTACAGGACCCCCTTCAAAGTTTTCGATACTTGAACAAGTTTGAAATACTTTGAAAGAAGCATGGATCATCTTCTCGCGAGGCAATGGGTGCATAGTACGGCCCTCTCCTTGGACGCTTAGTATTTGGCCAACCTGTCAGGGAGATACGACTGTTGAGATTTTCCTCGAAATTCGAACTGACAGTTTCATCAGAATAGAATTTGAAGCGGTCCATCCTTTATACGTCGTCCACGACAGTAAGGGACAGTCGCATAGTATGCAGAGAGCTGATCTTTCACGTGGGCGCATAGGATGTAGTAGGCGCATACAGCAGGCGGGCGCATAAGAAGTGGCCCATGCCTATAAATAGATCCTAGAGGAGAGAGAAATTTTATTATTCCTTTCTCCTTTAACTCTTTGTCTTCTTTCTTTGAGAACCATGTCTCCCAAGGCCGCCGAGAGATCCACGAAGGGCAAGGGGGCTGCGTCGAGTGACTCTCCTCCTGCGACAGCATCTTCGACAGTCCAGGACCCAATTCTGGGTGAGGGCATGTTACAAAAAATGAAGTCTCGAGCGTTAATTTGCGATGCTCGGACTTCACTTTTGCCTGGGTGCTTGCGCCTTGGGCAATATACCTCTGTGAGCGTTACTATGCAACCACAGAAGTCATGTGCCAACATTGTGGTGTGCTATGCGCCCACGTGTTGCCATATTATGCGCCATTTTAAGTAGTGGCATGTTATGCGCACACGTAATGTCCGAGAGTCATATGCCCACATGTCTTATTTTGGGAGCATATCCCTTTGGGTGCATAGCCCTTTGGGCGCATAGGAGTCTTCAGGACTTAGTTTTTTCCTGCAGTTTTCAGAGTCTGGCCGTCTTTCTGCTATTGCAGTAAACATGTTTGTCCCAGAATTTGACGGAATCCCTTTCGGCTAAACTTATCAGGCCCTTGATACCAGTCCCATAACAGATATGATCAGCACAGTTCAGGCCAAGGTTAATCAAAATCAGCCTATGGAGCGGACCCTCGCTATACTTGAATATGATAAGACTTTCTTGCGGCAGATGATTAATGATGAGAAGTTTGTTCGTGAAGGGGCACGTCGTCAAGAAACTGTACTTTCTGTTTGGTGATAGTATATGGTTTGAAAATGGCGAGACCATACATTTGAGAAACCCCATGGTGATCAGTCTAGATAATTAGAGGATATGGCTGTCGTCGATGGAACGCCAGTATCCTTTGTCTGCTTTCACTGTCTTAGCTGTACGACGACGGATGAAGTGGAGCTAACTCCTGAGCTTCCCAGAATCACCTCTGGAAGAATTCAGTTCGACTCAGGCGACCGAAAGAAGGACACTTTCAAATGTGTCCGGGGCTCTGCATCTTACTCTACGAGGGGACTACATCCTGGTGCCGTAGTGAACGACATTCCCACTAACCTCCATCCTTATGCCGCTGACACGCTTTGCCATTTGATGATGACGGGGGGTGTGTCGTATCCCGTAGAGAAGATACGGATGGAAGGCAGGCGGTACCCATCTTCATTCTGGAGCAATCTTACTGGCTGGATTCTTTTCACATATGAAGCCATCCTGAAGACAGCTGGCATTTACTACACTATTCGGGCCACTCAATATGGTGTGAGGGTCAACTGGCCAATATTTGTCTCCTTGGCCGAGTTGTATAACCTTCATACTTGTACCTTCTTTACTCCGGCTGGAGAGATGGGATTGGCTCTCCATGAAATGTAGGAAGTATCGAAGCTTTCCTGGAGTACGGAGCCCTATAAAGAGTATATGCCTTGTGATGAAGAACTCCGGAACCTAGAGAGTAAAAACTCCAGGATGATTGATGTATACAAGGAATTGCTTTGTCATCTTCTTATCTGTCATAGGATTAATAAGAAAGGGAGGACCGAGGGGGCCAATCCCCATACGAGAGCCTGGACGGGCTATGTCTTGGTTCAGGGAGAAGAGGAAGATTCGGCCTCCTTTTCGATCTTGAAACCTATGACTAAGTCCGATATAGAGGCCCGGATGGCGGACAATGAGACGGCGGATACTGAGGACAGCGATGATCCTGGGTCTCCGATTGGCCACTACTTTCGTCAAGCCGAATATCCGTTGTCGGATAAAGCTGTGTTGGCAGCTTTCTTAATGATCTGGCTTCATGACTGCGTAGTCCCTGGAGGTTCCGGGTCCATCGAGAGAATAAGCCAGGTTATAATACTTCTTGCGATGAAGCTGGCATTCGGACACCGTCTTGCGTTGCTTCCCGCGATGGTCTGTGCAATTGGACGAGGTCAGCGGGACTTTGTCAGGGATACGGTGACTCCCGATGGCAGGCCCCACTTCGCCCGGACCGAGCTTCCGTATCATTTCCTGATAGGGAGGCTGCTACTGCATTGTCCTTCCCTAATGAATGCTGGGTCGGTGGAGGACTCTACCGCAGAGGACGCCTTTCTTCGTAGATTTTATGATGCAGATTGGGCCGTCACCGGTGTACCTGCTTGTAGAAAGGCTTTAGGCTTTTTACAGAACTATGAGTTCTTCAGAGTATCCCCTCCGTCCGACAGCGGTACCGCGGGAGATATCTTAGTGGATGAAGGAGTTCATGCCACTAATTTAACTGCTGGGGCATTTTACTGGCTTCAGTCTATTAGACCATCGCATCTGGTGCTCCGAAACAGGAATCATGCCTATATGGAGCCGTATTTGCCGAGCCATTTCGTACGACAGTTCGGCTATGGCCAGCTCCTTCTGGGAAATGCTAGCCCATATTTGGAGTCGATAGGCTGCTTGATTGACGGGGCACGTGCTTGGATGTACTACAACGCCAGGTGCACGTAGGCAATTTTTGCCCTGCCCATGGATAAGCCTGAGACCCATTTGTGCTATGCCGCCGCCAAATTTTATGTTCAGATTAATACTCTTCATCTTCAGTATGAACGTGAACATAGCTTGATATTAGGGAGTCGGTTTGACCCCCTTCCTACAAAAAATGCACCGAAAGGCCGTAAGAAGAAACGTTATGTTCCCTTCGCAGAACCAGCCGTAGTACCGCCGCCAGAAGCTATCTTTAGGGAGCCAACAATGTCTCCGAAGGAGGACACGAAAGACGATGATTCTTCTCCTCTCAATCCTCCTCAGAAGAGGAAAGCTTCAACTAAATTGGCCCAGGAACCAACTTTAAAGCGGAAGAAGAAAACTGTTGCTCCGAGGAGAGCCAAGGAAGTGGGTGCTAGCTCGCCTCCCGGCAAACTGGAAGAGGAGGAACGGTGCCACAGGCCGTTATTGTCCGGGAGGTAGATACCTTCCTAGATTCTATAGCCGTTCTGGTCAAGCCTTTAGCAGCTTTCTCACCCTTGCGTTTGTCCTTTGCACAGGGCCCTGAATTTGAAGCTGAGGCTGGTACATTTGAGGAGGTGGACGCGACAATGGCGTCCATGTCTGTCCTCAGCCGATGGATGAGGGCGAATCTTCTTCGGTTGTAAGAGTTAAGCGGGAAGATCGGGACAGAGGCCCGGACCATGACAGCGATCAGAAGATCAGCTTTTTCTATGAAATATCTGCGGGGGATATGTCTGGAATAGGAACTGCGATGAAGGAGCTGTACGAGAACCAAGTCCAATCGGCTCATCCTCCTATGGGTATGTTTCTTTTGCGTCTCTCTTCGAATGAGATCTTTAGACTTCGATTTTGCGTGCTACTTGTAAAGTTGACCACGATTGTATGTTCCCTTATAGACAAGGGGAAAGAACCCCCCGCAAAGATAGTCTCTGTAATTGGAAGTGGGACAAAAGTTATCCTCGGCTCCTCCAAGTCCGCTGATGAAGAGGGAACTATTGGTGAGCCGGTACTGGCTACAGTAAAAGAAGTAGAGCAGCCCACTGAGGAAGCTGTTGCCGAATCGGCCCCTGTCCCGGCTGAGCTTGTGGAAGACAACATGCTCGATGGTACTCAGGGTCTTGATATCATTCTCCTTCAACAGTCTGGGTCTGCTCATAGTTTCCCTGAAACCGCCGTTGAAGGCACAGTCCAAGCCGGGGTTGAGCAAGCCGAAGGTACGAATTTATAACCTTTTTACATATCTCTCCGTCTTTTCGGTTACTGATGTATATTGTTTTCTTTGTCAGGTTCAGCTTCTTGTCAGGCGTTCCCTCAGTAAGTGGAAGAAACTCTCCAAGCTTCTTATCCGACAACCTCCATCGAAGATGAGGAGATGGCTCAGGAAGTCGTCAAACTTTATACTCGGTGTTGAAGGTGAAACTTCCTGGAGTCTTGAATCGGAATGTTGCCTTCGGTCCTGTGAAGGCTGTTGCCGAATGTCAGGTAGCGGCCCTCGAGAGCATAGCTGGCTATGAGGAGTGGGCCAACACTCTGAGGAAAGTTCTGAACGACCTGGAGGGTCAAGTGGCCAGGTTTCGGGATGCCAAACAGCGGAGTCCGACGTCACGGTTGTGAGCAGAGGACGAGGCTTTGATGACAGCTCTTATGGAGGAGAAGGCTACCTTTCAGGCAAGAAAGGACACCCTCGTTCAGGAGATTGGCGAGCTAGCTGACTAGTACAGCCAGTTCAACGCTACAAGTGAGGCACGTGCTGCCTCGAAGAACAGGCTGGATATCCAAATCACTGAGAAGCACAATCACATTGTGCAGATCAGGAACGAGATCGCCCAGTTGGAAGCTGACTTGAGGGCGGTGTCATCTGAACAAGAGGATTATCTGTCCTAGGCTGCCATGACTGCCACCACTTATGCCCGTTTAGAAGAGCAGCTGGCGAGGTTGGAGGGAGAGCATCAGAGTCTGATCCTCTTTGAAGATGAAGCCGCTCGCCAAGAAGAGGCACGGCACCGAGCTATTGTAAAATCTGAAGCCGAGATTATTGCTCTGAGGGATAGCATAAAACGTCTGTGTAACCCGTAGATTTTTGTAACTCTCCTTTTTTTGGCCGTTACGGCTCTTGTACCTTTTTTTCGTCTGTCGATAGACGTTTAAGTACTGAATAAAGAATCCTTTCAGAAGTGAATGTGGTTTTGTGAAATATCGATGCTAGAGGTAATGTGGACGTAGCAAGGACATTTCTGATGGGTATTCCGCCGGAGAAATTTTATGTGGACCTATTATCCGTTTTATATTCGAATGATTCGAATATAGATAATAATTTGAACGAAGCTGCTAGCAGAGGTAATATGGACGTAATAGCAGAGGATGTTCTATATCTGACCAGAGGTAATATAGACGTGGAAAGATATATAGCATTAGGGAGGAGTGGATAGTTCAGAGGTAGTGTGGACATGACTATCTTTGATGAATGCTTTTCTTACAGGTTAGGTGCACGTGGAAAAATATTTGATCATTCCGCTGGGGAAATAATTATCGAAAAACAATTCAGAGGTAATAGGGACATGATTTGTTTTCGTCAACCCGAGTTTGGACAGAGTCAAAAACGAAAATGATTACACTGAGGAAATATTTAGAGGACCTATTATCCAGGGCGTATTCAATACTCTTGAAATACGGATAATAGTTGGATATATATTTTTTTTGAAACATATAAACATGGTACTGTACATTTATATGTCTGAACATATATGAACATTATGTAAAAGAGGTTACACATAGTATTTCTTCAGAAACTTGCCATTGATAGGCATCATGAGCAAGTCACCATCGGGCTTGGTTAGCCGGTATGCACAGCTAGAATACACCGATTCTATGACGAAAGGACCTTTCCATTTAGGAAAGAATTTCCCTTTTGTTTTGTGCGTCATGACCATCGGTCTTCTCACTGCTAGGACCAGATCGCCGACTTGGAAGATCCTTTCCTTCACTTTTTTATTGAAGGCTCTGGAAAGGCATGCTTGGTATAGCTCAATGCGGTGCTGAGCTAACAAGCGTTTTTCGTCTAGCGCTTCGAGCTCTTGGAGTCGCAGACGGTAGCTTTCTTCAGTAGTCAGCTCGCTGGCTAGGGCTACCCGAAGAGAAGGAATCTGGATTTCTAAGGGAAGAACTGCTTCGCTCCAACAAACCAGAAAGAATGGCGTACTGCCTGTTGGAGTCCGGACCGTTGTAGGATAGGCCCATAGACATTCACCAAGCTTCTCGTTCCAATCGCGCTTATTTGAAGACACAAACTTCTTGAGAAGTTTTATGATGGTTTTTTTAAAGGCTTCTGCTAGCCCGTTAGCCACTGGATTATAGGCAGTAGAGGCTACATTCTGGATTCGATTCTTATCGCAGAACCGATAGAATGCATGGCTTGCGAACTGTGGACCATTGTCATGGATGTTCTTGTGAGGTAGGCCGAAGCGGTAGATGACGTGATATTTGATGAAACTGATCACGTTTGACGTCTTCACTTCGGTGAGCGGTATATCTTCCGCCTATTTGGAGAAGTAATCGGTTATAGCTAGGATGAACCGATATCATTTGGAGGATGTAGAAACTCCGAAGGATGACGAATGAAGTCAGCATGGAATTGGCAAGCTCTACACTTCTTTGCATATTCAATAGCATCCGCTATCATTGTGGGCCAGTAATAACCCATTCGCTTGAGGCGATCTTATAATTTGTGGCCTGGTTGATGTGCACCACAAACTTCATAATGAGCCTCCCGGAGTGCGTGCTTGGCTTCTGTGTCTTATAAGCATCGTAACAGTAGCCCGTCGTAAGAGCGTCGGTACAGCATCTTGGTAGCCGTATCGTAGTAAAATCTGAGGGATCCCCTTTAGATGGATACTGCTTCCTTCGGGTCCTCGGAGAGGATTCCATAGACAGCGTAGTCTATGAAGGGAAATCTCTAGTCTTTAGCATCGATGTTTATTTCCGCTGTGTAACTGTGATGAATATGCAGGGCATCTTTCACAAAGAATAATTCTCGACCAGACACTGTGATCGACTGCAGTTTATTGGTAGGAATGGTCAAGGAAGCAACGAGACCGGCTAGAGCATCTGCTTCTATATTCTATAGTCGAGGCACGTGCTCGATGAAAAATCCAGCGAAAATAGACGGCAGCTCGATTGTTGCTTTGTGGTAGTAGATGAGATCTTCGTGGCGAACTTCATAATCCCCTCGGACCTGACCAACTAATAACTTGGAATCACCGTAAGCCTCTAGATAGTCAACTCCCAGTTTCTTTGCCAATTGCAGGCTGATTAATAGGGCATTATATTCGGCAACGTTGTTGGAGCATGGTTCCACGAGAGAATATACACGGTGTATAACCAGATGATCAGGTGACACGAGCACGACACCTACTCCAGCCACGATATTCCTTTTGGGTCCTGTTCTTGATGCACCGTCAAAGAACATCCGCCAAATGGAGATTTCTTCAGTTGCAGCATTAGACTCCACCACTTCGTCGGAGATTTTGTCGTAGAGTTTGGACGACTCCTGTATCGGATGAGCTGCTAGGAAATCAACTAATGCTCGGCCTTTTACTGCCTTCTGAGGAACGAAGATCATATCGTACGGAGTCAACAGCATTGCCCATGTAGCTAACCGGGAATTGAGAGAGCCCGGTTTAGTCATGTGTATTCTGAGAGGGTTGACTTTAGATATGTAGAAGCATGGAAAAGAACAGTAATTCTTATGCGGCCCAAAATCAACATAAACCTCCATGCGGCTCAAAACTTGGGGAGTTTTCATACGGCTCAAAATAGCTTCATGAGGAGCCACGTGGACTTATGCGGTTCGAAATAGGCCTATACAATTGGCCATAATTACTCCATGCAGTTGGCCATTAATGCTCTGACACAAAGTGACAGCTCTGACAGAAATGATGGCTCTGACATAAAGAAGAGACACGACATGCTCATAAAAAGACAAAAAAATCTTTATGATAGCTGGCATAGTTCACAAATTCTAAGAAAGTTCTTTATGCGGATCGCCTGTGTGACCCTCATGCGGCTCGGTTATGAGTCCACCATCATGCGGCTTGGTTATGAGTCCACCCTTATGCGGTTCAGTTATGAGGCCATCCTCATGCGACTCGGTTATGAGGCCACCCTCATGCGTCTCGGTTATGAGGCCACCCACATGCGGCTCGGTTATAAGGCCACCCTCATACGGCTCGGTCATGGGACAGTCTTTCATGCGGCTCAGCCATGATGCACCATTCATGCGGCTCGCAACATAGCGGCAGTTGGGACACGTGGCAGAAGTTGACTAAGTCTTAAACAACTCGGATTTATTGCAACCAACAGATCATAACAGTTCAGATTTATTGCAACCGACATAACAGTCCAGATTTATTGCAATAAACAGATCAAGATTAATCATAACTAATCCCCAACTGCCCACTTCTCAAGGTACAGTTACAAGGATGTGGCCACGTGGCTGTACACCCCACTCATCACAAACTCCTATAAATAGCATGGGATTATTCCTTTGTACACACACAGAGACACAGAACAAAAAGCACACAGAGAGAGGGCATTTCTTTTGTACAAGTGAGTTTGTAATTGTGAATTAAAGTTTAGTCCTCCTATAAAACGGTTATGTTCTTTGATAATCAATGGCAAACACGATGGCGACTCTGCTGGGGACTAACTTCTCCACTGCTGAGAAGTTGGTTGCACAATCGGACGTAGCTAAGCTTGGTTCCACGCAACAGATACTGGTTGTTCACTTCGACCAGCAAGCGTTTGAAGAGATGTTCTCTGACGGGAGCGCTAGCCCGGTCCAGAAGCGAGCTGACATGAAGAAGGCCCGCAAGGAGTGGAGACCCAAATCTGCTGCTCCTCTCCAAGCTCTGGAAGAAGTGTTCTCTGCTGCCCAAGACGGCAGAGAAGACTCACATGCAGCCCCACTTCAGGCCGCAGAGGACCCTGCTGTCCACAAGTTTGGCAAAGGAAAGCACTACGAAGCTGGACTTCCGAGAGCAAATGGGAACTCTGTGCGGTCCAAGAGAAGCCGCATAAGGGCGCCAGCCGCATGAAGGCTCATGCGGCCACCAATCTCAGCCGCATGGAGAAGACTCATGCGGCTACCAATCCCAGCCTCATGGAGAAGGCTCATGCGGCCACGAGCTCCAGCCGCAAAAAGAAAGCTCATGCGGCCGCCAATCTCAGCCGCATGCAGACCGTTCATGCGGCCACCTATCCCTGCCGCATGCAGCATGCTTATGCGGCCTCCAATCCCAGCCACAGACCATCTGCCCTATGCGGCTAGGGTTCAGTCTTCGACCGCCTCTCATACTGTCCTGACCTCATATGCTCCCAGGAAGATATGCCAGACTCTGTGCGGCACAGCTTGGACTCTTCCTACTACGTACCCTTTGGTGCTAGAGCGAAGAAGTCTAGGACAGCGCGGGCTCGTCGAGCTCAGTCAGCTGTCCTAATTTCTGACCATCAGGGAGTCCCGCTAACTGTTACGCGGGCCTCTGATGGAAAGTTGTACAAAACTACCCGTATCCAGCCCCCGGCGGCCAACGGACAGGGTGATTCTTGAGTCTTCCAACAATGATCAGGGGCAAGTACTTTTACTAGCCCCACGTCAGGGAGAAAACATGATACCAACACACTCGTGTGCTCGGGACTCCAAGGCCCACAAAACGAGTGTAAATGTTACTCGAGATGCACTTGACTTGCGTGATGTGATCCTTCACAAGCGCAAGAAAAGAGAAGAAACCTTGGTGTGCAGAGATCCTTCCATGGATATCACTACACTCAAGTCATTGTCAACTGCTGCTGCAACAAGGCAGCAGTACAAGAGGACCGGCAGTCCATCTTCCAACGACTGCAGTAGCCAGGACCGGTCCTAGAACGAAGCTTGGGAGACGAGGTGCTTCGTTTTGCCTCTTACAATTCTGCCCGGAAGGTCCCTACCGGCAAGGGAGGGAAGAAAGTAAATGTCTTCATTCCGATGATCTCAACTAGCGCGGCTAAGAAACTCTCATCCAAGCGGCTGTCAACAACCACCACAGGACGAGTTTATCAAGGCACCCGTTCGAAGACGAAATCTTCAACACTTGGAGATTCGTCATCTACATCCCTGGGGGTAGCCGAAGCTGGAGGTAGCACTCCCCGGAACATCCACAACAATCCGGTGTTCCAAGAAGATCAGCCTGGGGAGATAATCCCCCCAACAGATACAGCAGATTCTGACGTCCCTGAAGACGTCCACAAGTGCCAAGATGAGGCAAGCTCCTATGCAAGGGGTGATACTTCCTCTGAGTCCGAACCGGAGGAGAACATTCCCATATATACTGACGACTTCTCTAGTCGGGGGTATGATTCGGCGAGCACGTCTTCTACAGTTCCTTCTACTGCTCCTCATGTGAGAACAGTATTCATGACTGAAAATGATCAGTCCTAGTGATCGACAGCGCCTTGACACTCTTGAGGCCATACTTCATACCCTGGTTAAGTCAGTAGACGAGATCAAGGCGGCTCCACCGGCTCTCCAAGGAAGGACGTCTGGCCAAACAGGCTTGGGTTCCGCCGTCAATGCGGACTCAAACACAACCGCACCAACCCCGGGCGACAATCCACCCAGAGTGTCGGCTCCCACTGCTGCAGAAGAGGCCAGAGAAGCGAGAAGTGAATTCCAGGAGCTTCGGGCAATGTTTTACGCCCGAGAAAACTCTCAGGACCTCAGGATACGACAACCGTATCCCGCTGCATGGAGAGATGTCCCCTTCCCACCTCGATACAAACCATTCAACATCAACCCTTATGACGGAAAGACATATACAAGCCGATACGTGACTTACTTTGAGGTCACAACAGATCATCTGTCACATGACGATGCCATCCTTACACAATTGTTCGTCGGGGCATTGGAGGGAGTCGCATTCGACTGGTACCACAATTTGCCGAACAACTGCATCCATTCCTTTGCCGGCTTCAAACATATGTTCTTGGAGAGGTTCTATGAGGTGGAATAAGATATGACCATGTCAACCCTCATGGACGTTGTCCAAGGAGAGAAGGTGCTGACAAGGAACTACATTGAGCGGTTTTGCCAAAACGCGATGAAGTTGCCCTCCGGTAACCTGGACTCTTCCTTAATTGAAATCTGCCAAAAGAGGTTGCACCCCACAATCAGCCTTTGGATGGGCAAAAGTCAATTTAAGGACTCGAAGACATTCATCATCAGCGCCACTAGCACAGAAGCCAAGTTGAAGAAAGCCTGCTAACTAGGATTACACATCTCGGATGGAGAGGACAAGGGCAAACGCCCTAATGCCAACAACAACAACGACGGTAACTCCTCCAACAACCGAGACAACAAGGGCAAATAGGCTATGGTGGCCGACACAGCCCAGAAGCCCGAACCGAAGCAGGTAGAAAAGCAGTGGCCGCAGATGACTTACTACTTCGAGGATATTCATGTCAAGCCCATCTTTGACAGGCTCTTACAAGGAGACAGAATTTAGCTCCCTCCGCCAAGGCATGAACCTCGACCTGCAGAGATGGAGAGCCCCAAGTACTGTCACTACCATCGCTACGTCCACCATGCTACACAAGACTGCTTCCAATTGAAGCGGTACATCCAGAACTACATCGACTCCAAGGCCCTGGCCATTAATTTCAAGGAGGTGACAGTCACTGCCAACATGGTGTCAGTCCAATTCGGCAGCTTCACGCCGACGAGGACCCAAGACGACGTAGTACCCGTCCCCCGGGCAAAAATAGAGGTCTGTAATCTTCCACCTCCTCGAGACCAGGCTGTTGGGCTGGTACCCCTCACCACATCACGAGGGGAGGTCATGTGGGTCCATCCGGACATAGTATCTGAAGTAACCCAGCCAGCATCACCCTCTACTGGCAAGAAGAAGGGCGGGAAAGTCAAGTTCTGCCGCACAATCTCAGCAGATGTCGAAGAAGCGATAGCTGTCGTTACCCGGTTTGGTGCTCAAACTCAACCCATGTCGGGTAACTCGTCTGAAGAACGTCAGCCGGCCAATGCTGATACCCCAGGACCTTCTTAGCCTCCGTTGGCCGATAAGACTAAGCCAAAGAAGACCCGCTTTGACAAGCCGCTCCGGAAAGACACACCTCAGGGGCTGGAAAAGCCCTACAATTTTGACATTTTGGCACAATTGGCCAACACCCCAGCCAAATTTTTATTATATGAGCTCTTGAGACTCTCCAAAGATGTTCGCGTCGTACTGAGTGAAGCACTCCAGAATGCCGACGTATATCTGGCTCAGGTCAAGTTACAGGAGAGAGCTCACTGGCAAAACTCCAGGACAACGCTTGTACAGGTGTAATGCCCAACATTATGTTCACTCCGCAGGACATGCTTATCAAGACCAACCTGCACGATCGCCCTCTGTATTATACTGGATACGTCGGCGACATCAAGGTGGATCGGATGCATATTGATCCCGGTTCTTCGATAAGCATTATTCCGTAGAGCTTGCTTCACCTCCTGCGTATCCCTATGCATCGACTGACTCATACCAGCACCGTCATCAGCGGTTTTAATTCAGGGAGGAGCTATCCCATTGGGAAGATTCGCCTGAAATGCTAAATTGGCGACCTTCAGTCGGAAGTAACTTGCTATGTCATAGATGCAGATACCTCCTACAATATTCTCCTGGGGCGTCCGTGGATACATGATTATATGATCGTGCCCTCCATATTGCACCAGTACTTCAAGTACGTCGACAAGCACGGCTTCGTAAAGACGGAATTTGCCGACATCGATCCTTTTAAAGGGGTCGAATCCTATTATTCGGATTTTTGCTTGTACGAGAAATCAAAGAGGCACCTGATCAAGAAGGATGCTCAAGAGATGACGGAGGCCATTGCAGGGCCTGAGGAACCCTTGAGAATCCATCTCCAACCCCGCAAAACAGGCAGGACTGCACCTCCTACAGCCACTCTACGTAGAGAAGCAACTAGTCTCCCGGTGCTCACTACACAAAAGGAGCAGATGACAATCCGACTGCCAAGGTCTGGCCAAGGGCCGAGACCCACTATGGAGCCACTGATAATCAGGCTGCCAAGAGCCGGCCAACGACAAACAGAAGAGATCAATCCTTCTGTTAAGCCAATGACGATTCGTCTTTCAAAGATAAGTCGACAGCCTAGCGCTAAGTCGGGGACTGCTAGTGAGCCAACAACTCCACGTCCAACACCAAGCGCTAAGCCAGGGATCGCTAGTGCGCCAACAACCCCACGTTCAGCACCACCAGTGGAGCCCCTGATGATCAAGTTGCCCAGGTCATCCTCCCAGTCTTCATTAATACAGGAGATGGCTGAAGAGGAATTAGAGCTAGCCAAGTATGTGGCTGCCCACACTGATGTTCCTTCTGCTGACGATGTAATTCTACCCGAAAAGATACCTTATTTCATCAATAAAGAGATATCTTTGAACTACCTCGAGCTTAATAGGCTTTGTATAATGTGTGCTATGGAACACAGTATAGGCACCAACCTACACGCACAAGTGACAAATGTTTATACCGTAAACCAACTTACTCTCGTGGAAGGCGCTTGCTTTATAGTCGAGGGAGAGGATCATCCAATCATCTTCGGCCAAAAGAATGATCCACAGCCCTTCAGGATAGAAGAAGTTGATCTCGAACCCGACACCGGAAGATTGCCCCTTTATCTGTATAGCTCCCGATCCAAGTACCTCATGCAGAAACAGGGGTATGATATGGATACTACGCCAGGTTTGAATTACGACACCGGCCGGCGATTACCTTTGCAATTGTCGGTCCCGGCAGGAAAACAACGGGATTACTATAACAAAACCAGACGTGGTCTAGGCTATGTTATGAAGTACAGGTAGGCAACTCTAGAGGGGGTGAATAGAGTTTATAATAAAAATAATCAATTAAAAATTTAAACTCTTTTCACCAACTAAATAATCAGAGTAAAAGAAATACAGAAAATAAAGAGTAGATAGTAAGCACAAACACAGCAAGATTTTTAACCTGGTTTCCCTCGTGGAGGACTAGTCCAGGTCTGAGAAATCTAGCTCAGGATTGAAATCTACTATTTGTGAAATAGGGTTACAACCACGTGCCTTTTTACAGAAGAGCACACCAAACTTCTTTTAAATATTGCTTTAGCGAAACTTGGACTTTTCCAAGTGATTTACAACTTCTTGCACTTTAAACTTCTAGCTGGATCGTACCGAGCAACTTGGACGGTTGGAAAGTTTGAATGCTAAGTGGATGGGAAGGTAAGGCTCTTTAATATGTAGGCTATGTAAGAGAAGAAAAAGAGAAGATTAGATGGTTTCAAATGAGAGAAAGTAAGGCCTATTTATAGGATTCGCGGTAGGCAGAATTCGGCCAGAATTCTGTATATAGAATTCAAATTTTCGACCATTGGACAACTAGCAGTGGTCAAGAACTAAAAAATCAGCACCCTGTAATTTAGGGGGCAGAGTTCAGCCCGAACTCTGTGTGGAGGCAGAGTTCGGCCCAAACTCTGTCTCCTATGGACAGAATGTTCTTTGTGGGCTATTTGATGAATGGGTTGATTGGGTTTTGGGCTAAGTAAACCTATAAAGCTATGTCTTGCCCAAAGTTGCTCAGTATGACACAACGTACATCATCCTATACTCAAAAACAAATAAAAATAAAGACTCCAGTTTATACAGAATAATAAATCTTCAAGCAGCTTTGATCTTGAACCACTGAGCTGAGTAAATTGATGTTGAGGTCGATGTGTCACATTGGACTATAACAAATATTGTTTTGTTAATTTTCAAGATTAGGTTGACTGTGATCCTGTTTGACTGTGATCCTGTTTGGGTTAACAATCTCCTCCATTTTGATAATTGATAAAACATGATATTTGTATGTCCAATATTCATACCTGGACACGTTATGGCTCTCCCGTACTTGAACAACCGTACTCCCCCGTAAACTGATATTTCTTGTAACAAGTACTCGTCCAAATATACATATCCAAGTATCCACAATTCATAGTGCTAGCAATGGTTCACAATTCATGGTACTAAGACAAATACTAAGACAAATATGAATGGTTCTCCCCCTTTTGACAATCAGCAAAAATGGAGACAAAAATATAGAAGTAATAAAAACTACCATCCACATAATGAAAGAGAACATGCAAGTAACAGTACTAACTAAGAGAAAACTGAGACATAGTGTCTAAAAACATAAAAACATACGCAAAAGGAAACATAGTGCCAAAATAAAAATAGTCCTAATCATCAGTAGCAGTACAATAGCCATATCCATCAAGGAGCATGTGAAGGCCCCGCACCATCAGAACCGGTACGACGGGGATCCACAAAAGCAGAAGTCGGATCAAGATAGCGACGAACCCAAGAATTGTCAATGTGATAACCGTCGCGAGACGGATCACGCATCATCGGAATCGGTATCGTCGGATGGGAGGCCAAGGAGTACTGAATGTCGTGGATGGAGTTGCTGAGCGCACTCATCTGCAGAGTGGTGCGGTAGTCCATCTGCGTCCAACGATCATCCATCTCGGCCCAGCGAGCTTCCTCCAAATGGAAGCGATCGCGTAGCATGGTCTGAAGAGAGTCCAGTGTAGCAGTGGACTCGGGAGCAGGGGAATCAGGAGCCGCAAAGGGTGCAGAAGAGTCAGGCTTCTCAGCATCATCATACTCAAAAGAGGCTAGAGCAGCATTAGTTCTCCTTGCCTTAGTCAGAAAGACAGGAGGGGGCAAGGACTGACACTGGTCCAATGGGATATGAAAGGCACGAAAAATCAAAGGAAGATACATGGTATAAACCAAAGATTTTGGTTTAGGCCTAGCACGAATCATCCAATCCATCATCGTACGAGGGAAGTTAAATGGGATGCAAAAATAGAGAAAGAAAATAGCAGTAATCTCAAAGTAAGTAACTTCATCTGTTGATCCAGCTTTTGGCAAGACCGAAGAAAATATAATTTGATGAAGTTTATAAAAATGATTATTGAGATGTTTAGCCATAAGTTTTCGAAGGGAAGGATTTGGAGAGCAAAGATCACCCTTAAAACTTTCCAACGTGGTCTTACCAGGCAAAACAAAGTCCCGGGCATCATCAAGCCGTTCCCAAGTGTTGGGGTCGGGCAAACCAAGAAGGTCGGCTAACTCAAAATCATCAAAAGATATGTCTATACCGGCGACACATGAATAGATGCGTGTGCAGTCAAAAGTCATGTTGCAATAAAATATTTGTATGGCATTCACATATATCGGTTCACGAGTTGCAACAAGTTCATCAAGACATAAATCACGAAAGTTAGGAACAAAATCGAAAAATACCGTAAACTTAATAGGGTGTCCCGCAAAGACACTACGATGATGAAAGTCGGCGAACCATGCGTTCGACGCATCTAAGGACACAAAAATACGGTCATTGTATGTGTCGGCATTGACGGGTGGAGATGGATTAAAAAGAGGGTGGATCAAGTTAGGAGGAGGATGAGGAATAGGTTGTGGTGGAGGATTAGGTTGTGGGTTTGGGTTAGGATTAGTAGAGGAATCACCAATACTTCTCCTTGGTCTTTTACCCATAAAAAGCAACCTAGGTGCCATGAAAAAAATTGAGATTTGAAGAGAAAGAGAGAGATATACCTTAACAAGAGAGACCTAAGATGGAGGAGAATAACTTCAAGAGGAACTTCCTTGAGTTTGAGAGAGATCTCCCAAGGAATGATGACTTTTAGGGTTAGGGTTTTGAAAGAAATATGTGTAGAGATATAGGAAGAAAACAATAGAGGGAAGAGAGAGAGACAATCCCGAATATTTGTCGCTTTGGTCGGCTGGTCGGGTGAAACAGGAGCCATTGGATGAAGAATTGATCAACGGCAGAGAGTGTCCCGAGGTTCTGGAACAAGGAGGCCGAACTCGGCCCGAACTCTGTATGGGGGCAGAGTTCGGCCCAAGTTCTGGTCCCTTGAGCCAGAACTTCAAGCATGAAAATAAAAGTAAGATAGGGAGAATATTATGAATAAGTGGTCATAATAAAAACAAGAACTTCAAGCAAGAAACTAAAACAAGATATGAAGAGTATAATGAAGAAATAGTCAAAAAGATTTTAAGAGATTTAGAAATTTCAAATGGGGCAGGCTATAAATAGAAATTAACCATATAATAACTAAGGAGTTATGACATAAATCAATATGGTGAAGCTGCTATGGGGTAGCTGCAGGGGCCGGATCCCAGCTAGCGGTAGTCCGAAGACTAGTGCACCGTGTCGCTTAGGCTTTTACGCCTTGTTGTCAGAAGGACCCTTTCGGCTTGTACCCATAGCAAAATCAGCATAGAGAATCGTGACATAGTCGATAATTACGTAGGCCAATTTAATGTATAACCGTTTCATCTAAAATGCTTAATTCTCGACAAAGAAAATTGAATCGCTCCTTTGATAATGGTTTTGTAAAGAAATCGGCCAACTGATGATCAGTGTCAATAAATTCTAAATTAGTTGTGCCATTCTGTTGGTGATCACACAAAAAGTGGTGACAAATTTTAATATGTTTCGTGCGTGAGTGACATATGGGGTTCTTAGTGAGATTTATAGCACTAGTATTGTCAAAAAAATAGGAATGTGCAAGAAAGATAAGTTATAGTCTTCAAGGGTTTGCTTCATCCATAGAATTTGTGCACAACAACGACCAACTGCGATATATTCAGCTTCTGTTGTGGATAGTACGACAGAATTCTGCTTCTTGCTAAACCAAGAGACTAGAGCCTTTCCTAATAAATGACACGTGTCGCTTATACTTTTACGGTCGACCTTGCATCTGGCGAAATCAGCATCAGAGTAACCAATGAGGTCAAATAATGTTGACTTGGGATACCATAAGCCCACTATAACCGAACCCTTAAGGTATCGAAAGATACGCTTAACGGCGGACATGTGTGATTCCTTAGGATTTGCTTGATATCTAGCACACAGGCAAATGCTAAACATAATATCAGGACGACTAGCAGTTAAATAAAGTAGACTGCCTACTATACCTCGATACTTACGTTGATTAACAGGTTTGCCGCTTTCATCTGGTTCAAGTTTGGTTGTAGTAGCCATTGGAGTGCCGATTGGTTTGACGTTGTCAAGGTCAAATTTCTTCAGTATGTCCTTTGTATACTTTGATTGATAGATGAAAGTTCCATTTGATGTTTGTTTGACTTACAGTCCAAGAAAGTAATTGACCTCCCCCATCATGCTCATCTCAAACTCGGTCTGCATACACTTAGCAAAATCTTGATATAGAGTTTCATCAGTAGAACCAAATATAATATCATCAACGTAAATTTGCACTAAGAGAATAGTGTCTTTGAAAGATTTTATAAAGAGTGTAGTGTCAACTTTCCCTTTTGAAAAACCTTTTTCAAGCAAAAAATTGCTTAGCCATTCATACCAAGCTCTAAGGGCTTGTTTGAGGCCATATAGCGCTTTCTTGAGTTTGAAAACATGGTCGGGAAATTTGTAATTTTCAAAACCAGGGGGTTGTTTTACAAAAACTTCCTCCTTAATAAATCTATTCAAGAAAGCACTTTTCACATCCATTTAAAAGAGTTTAAAGTTTTGAAAGTTAGCAAATGCACAATACATCCAAATGATTTCAAGTCTTGCAACAGGAGCATACGTTTTATCATTGTCGATACCTTCCTCTTGGTTGTATCCTTGAGCTACTGGACGAGCTTTGTTCAATTGAAACATCTTCATTTACTTTGTTGCGAAAAACCCATTTTGTACCAATAATCGAATGATTAGCGGGCCTAGGAACGAGTTCCCAAACTTGGCTCCTCTCGAATTGGTTGAGTTCTTCTTGCATGGCAGAAATCCAAAACTCATCATTAAAAGCTTCTAAAACATTTTTAGGCTCAATTTTTGAAATGAAGGCAGTGCTAGCAATGGAGTCCCTTAATGATGATCGAGTACTTACTCCGTGTGAAACCTCACCTATTACTAAGTTTTTTGGATGTGACGGCTTGAAAGAGAATTTCTTTGGCAAGCCCTCCAGAGAATTGGTTTCAGTGGTAGTATTCATCGTAGTAGAAGTTGATGGCTCAACATCATCGTCAAGAGTAGCTGCTGCACTGTTATCCTCATCAAAAGTCACATAGGTAGACTCCTCCATAATTAATGAGCATTTCTTGAATACTCTATATCCCTTGCTCTTGGCAGTATAGCCAAGGGAAATACCATCGTCAGCTTTGGCATCAAATTTGCCTAAGTTGTCTTTGGTGTTAAGGATAAAACATCGACAACCAAAAACTCTAAAATATGAAACATTTTGAGTTCTTCCAAACCAAAGCTCATAGGGTGTTTTCTTCGTAATAGGACGAATAAGCACCCTATTTAAAATATGGCACGTTGTACTGACAGCTTCAGCCCAAAAATATTTCGGAAGTAAAAATTTATTCAACATGACTCTAGCCATATCGCCAAGAGTCCTATTCTTCCGTTCCACAACACCATTTTGTTGAGGAGTTCTTGGACAAGAAAACTCATGATTAAAACCATTTAAATCACAAAACTTTTCAAAATCAGTATTTTCGAATTCGCCTCCATGATCACTTCGGATTCGAGTGATCATATAGCCTTTTTCGTTTTGAACATTTTTAGCAAAAATTTTGAAAACAGAAATAGCATCACTTTTGTTTGTAAGAAAGAAAACCCAAGTAAATCTAGAAAAGTCATCTACTATAACAAAAGCATAGAGTTTTCCACCAAGACTAGCTACTCTACTAGGACCAAATAAATCTATATGAAGTAATTTCAAGGGTCTAGTAGTACTTACAGAGTTTATGGAATGAAATGAGGACTTGGTTGCCTTATTCAACTCACATTTGGTACATATCGTGTCCTTTTTGAATGTGATGTCGGGAAAGCCCTTAACTAGCTTCTTAGTTGATAGCCTGGATATAGTATCCATATTGCTATGACCAAGACGCTGGTGCCACAGTAATCTCTCATCCTTGTGAGCATAAAGGCATCTTCCTGTACTGTTAGTATCTCTAAATAGATCGAAAATATAAATGTTATCCTCTCTTATCCTTTCAAAAGCGATGTCTCCCGTTGACCTATCATAAATATAGCATTTATTTTGTCCAAAGTTAATATCATATCCATGATCAGCAAGGTGACTTATGCTGAGAAGGTTATGTTTTAACTCGGTCACTAGGCAGACATCCCTTATTACAGGAAAAGAAGGATGACCAATAGTACTATTACCTATGATATACCCTTTTAGGTTGTTGCCGAAGGATACATACCTTTCTCTCTTCATCGATAGTGATGCGAAAAGATTTGCGTCTCCCGTCATATGTCGCGAGCATCCACTATCGAGAATCCACTTACTTTTAGTTGAGGAAGGATGGTCAACCTACATCAAGAGTAGATGTGACCTTTGGTACCAATGTTCTTGAGGGTCCTGAAAAGTTAGTTTTTGGCATCCATGCATATTTATTCATGTCTACTAATCTCCTAACTCAGCATTGTGGTGAGATGTATCCATGTAATCCACAATAGGTACAAATAGCATTCCTATTTATGTTAGGAGCTTGTTGATGATATCTATGTGTAGCATGATAAGAGTGGTGTGGAGCAGCATGATAATGACTATAGGTAGCAGCAGGATGATGATTGTATCTATATACAGTATGGTGGCAATTTTGTTTATATGCAACATAGTGATGATTATATCTATGTGTAGCATGGTGATTATGTGTCACATTAGAATGATAGTTATGAGAATAATTTCTACGTATATGTGGTTCGTGTGCTGTATGGAAGTGGGAGTACATGTAAGCATATTTGCGTGCTGTAGGTGGATGACGTGTTTGACTATTTTGAGCAGTGTTGTGCTTTGTGTGTGTCTCATATGATTGGGTTTGATGTTGAGCAACCTGTTCTCCCAACCTAGTCTCTAATTTCTTAGAGGCAGCTTGCAGTTCACTAATCTTACCATTTAAACCATAAATATTAGTAATAGAGATCGTGTGTCTATTCTTTTCTTCGGCAAGCTCAGTGTTGAGCGCTGTGATCTCTTATGTTTGCTTTTTAATACATGCTTTGGCATTATATAGGCTTAATTTAAGCTTAGACACCTCAGTTGTGACTTCAGTGGGTGAAGTGTCTCTAATATTATCAAGCAGAGAAGAGAGTTTTTGAATCTCGTCTTCATAACTTTTGATCTTCTCCTTGGCATGTTTATATTTACTAATGACTTTCTTGTGGCCATTGAGTAAATCATTGAATGCATCGCCAAGTTCATCAAAAGTGAAATCATCGAGAGTTTCGCTAGTTACCTTATCGGATGTTGTCATTAGGCATACATTGGCGGTGTCTTGAGGAGGGTCATTTTCTTCCTTGGAGTCACTAGCTTCGCTTTCATGCCAAATGCTTGTGTTGGCATATTTTCGTGAGGAAGCCTTCTTGTATGGTTTCTCATATCGGTTGCTCTTTTTTGCGAATGGACAGTCTTTTCAGACATGTCCAGTCTTCTTACAACCGTAGCATGTTGGCGCTTCTTCGTTATCTTCTTGTTGTTCCTTCTTTCTTCGATTGAAGCGGAGGAACTTCTTGAAGTTGCGGACGAGGAGAGCTTGATCATCACCTTCTGAATTTTCGTCATCAGTCTCTTCGGGATCAGCTCTCCGACGATGAGCTTTAAGGGCAATCTCCTTTGGCTTTGGAGCAGGCTCTTCGAAGTCTTTGAGGTCAAGCTCATGAGTCATCAGCTTTTCCATCAAAGTCTCCATAGACATTGTAGTGAGTTCATTGCCTTCTATGATAGCTGTTACCTTAGGGTTCCAAATCATTGGTAGCCCCCTAAGCAACTTGCGGATCTTCTCGTAATTTGTGTATTGTTTGCCGAGAGAAGACAAGGGGTTGATGATGTCGAGGAATCTTGTGAACATTTGTGTGATCATCTCATTTGGCTTCATCTTGAATGCCTCATATTCTTGAGTGAGACGACTGATTTTTAACTCCTTGACTTGGGTGGTTCCTTCATATGTCACTTCTAGAAGTCTCCATACTTCGTGAGAGGTGGTGCATGTTGAGACCCTGTTAAACTCATTCCTGTCAATTACACAAAATAAAGTATTAACAACTCTAGGGTCTACACTCGCCTGTTTCTTCTCCTCGGCAGAATATTAGTCGTGGGGTTTCTCAATGAGATCACCATTGACAACTATCCTGGCGGACTTTTTGTAACCATAGGTAACAATGGTCCACAGGTCGAAGTCTAGCGACTTGAGATAAAAAATCATTCTTGTTTTCCAATAGGTGTAGTTGGTTCCATCAAATAGGGGAGGCCTATGAGTGGACTGCCCTTCACTGTGATTGGAAAACATGGATTGAGTGGTTGCCATAAATCAGCTCTAGGATGTTAGTCCTTGATTAAAGAACAGAGCTCCGATACCAATTGAAGTATAGTTAGGCAACTCTAGAGGGGGGGTGAATAGAGTTTATAACAAAAATGATCAATTAAAAATTTAAACTCTTTTTACCAACTAAATAATCAGAGTAAAAGAAATGCGGAAAATAAAGAGTAGAGAGCAAGCACAAATACAACAAGATTTTTAACCTGGTTTCCCTCGTGTAGGACTAGTCCAGGCCTGAGAACTCTAGCTCAGGATTGAAATCCACTATTTGTGAAATAGGGTTACAACCACGTACCTTTTTCACAGAAGAGCACGCCAAACTTATTTCAAAGATCGCTTTGGCGAAACTTGGACTTTTCCAAGTGATTTACAACTTTTTGCACTTCAAACTTGTAGCTGGATCGTACCAAGCAACTTGGACGGTTGGAAAGTTTGAATGCTAAGTGGATGGGAAGGTAAGGCTCTTTAATATGTAGGCTATGTAAGAGAAGAAGAAGAGAAGATTGGATGGTTTCAAATGAGAGAAACCAAAGCCTATTTATAGCGGTCGGGGTAGGCAGAATTCGGCTAGAATTCTGTATGTAGAATTCAAATTTTCGGCCATTGGACAACTAGCAGTGATCAAGACCTAAAAATTAGCCTCCTGTAATTTAGGGGGCAAAGTTCGGCCCGAACTCTGTATGGAGGCAGTGTTCGGCCCGAACTCTGTCTTCTATGGACAGAATGTTCTTTGTGGGCTATTTGATGAATAGGTTGATTAGGTTTTGGGCTAAGTAAACCTATAAAGCTATGTCTAGTCCAAAGTTGCTCAGTATGACCCAACGTACATCATTCTATACTCAAAAACAAATAAAAATACAGACTCCAGTATATACAGAATAATAAATCTTCAAGCAGCTTTGATCTTGAACCACTGAGCTGAGTAGATTGATGTTGAGCTCGATGTGTCACATTGGACTATAACAAATATTATTTTGTTAATTTTTAAGATTAGGTTGACTGTGATCCTGTTTGGGTCAACATGTTACACCCGCAACAACTTCTGAGAGCTCAGATGAGGAATGTGACTGGCATTCACATTCAACAGGATTACCCACTTCCGATTCGGATATTAGCATCGGAGACGTATTCAGGCAAGTTTGGTCTGTCAATATGGCATTTGCTAACGCCTATGAAGAAGACAAATATGTACCCGACCTCCTCGAGTTAGAGCCTTGGGTTCAACAGCTAGATGTGCAGTGGGAGAAGCGTTTTGAACAGAGAGATCCTCCTACCGAAGATGTGGTCATACAAGTTGACCTCGGCGATGAATCCTCTCCAAAGCCAATCTTTGTCAGCAAAAGCCTGACAGACGAAGAGCGGGAATCGCTTTTGCAGCTCGTCAGATAGTACATTGACGTATTCGCCTGGAGCTATGAGGACATGTGAGGGCTAAACCCCGAGGTTGCTCTCCATAAACTCAACATTCATCCGGACGCAAAGTCGGTCAAGAAACAGCAACGACGGTTCCGCCCGGACATCATGAATTCTATCAAAGCTGAGGTTAATAAACTAATAGCCAGCGGCTTCATCCGTGAGGAACAACATCCAGACTGGGTCACCAACATAGTACCGATCCTCAAGAAGAATAGAAAGATCCGAATTTGCATCGACATCCGGAATCTGAACAAAACATGTCCTAAAGATGAGTTCCCTCTTTCTATTACGGACATAATAATCGACAACACATGTGGCTTTGAGCACATGTCGTTCATGGATGGCTTCTCAGGATACAACCAAATCAAGATGTTTCCTGACGACGAAAAGCATACATCATTTCGAACGCCAATTGTTGTGTACTGCTACACAGTCATGCCCTTTGGTTTAAAGAATATCGACGCCACATACCAACGAGCTATGAGCGTCATCTTCAGAGATCACCTGTGTAACACCGTGGAGTGTTACGTCGATGACATCGCTGTCAAAAGCCGCTCTAAGGAAGATCTTCTGCACGACCTGAGGACAGTATTCGACCTGATGCGAGCGCACAACTTGAAGATGAATCCCACCAAATCCTTCTTGGGTGTATCTAGCAAAGAATTCTTGCGTTTTATCATTACCGCCCAGGAAATCCATATAGACCCTGAGAAGACGAAAGCAATCATGGAGATGGGTCCCCCGAGAAATCTTTGAGAACTCAGAGGCCTTCAAGGGAGGCTAGCCTACATCAGGAGGTTTATCTCTAACCTCTCCGGGGGATGTCAACCATTCACACACCTCATGAAGAAAGGTATCTCCTTCGTATGGGATGAAGAGTGCCAACGTGCCTTCGATAATATCAAAGAATATCTATCGAACCCTCCAGTCCTGGTGGCACCGGATGGTGGAAAGCCGTTCTTGCTTTATGTGCGAGCGATGGAGCATTACCTCGGTGCTCTACTAGCACAAAATAATGATGCAGGGCATGAATAGGCTATCTATTACCTCAGTTGAATGATGATAGGACCTGAGAATAGATATACCGCCGTGGAGAAGGAATGTCTTGCTTTGGTGTTCGCTATTCAGAAGACACGACACTATATTACAGGACAAACCGTCCATGTTATATCACGAGTCAACCCTCTTAGGGTCCTCATGACAAAACCAGGTGCACTCAGCTCTCGCCTCGCTACCTGGGCACTATTATTGTCTCCCTACGACAGGATCTTCGTTCCACAAAAGGCTATTAAAGGTCAGGCTCTGGCAGACTTTTTGGCGGCCCATCCAGGTTCAGAGTCAACCAGAATATATGAAGAGATCCCAGACGAGGTCGTCAATTCAATTGTGGCTTTCTATGCTACCGTCTGGCGAATGTTCTTCGACGGTGCTTCAAGGACCGGGCCCAAGGGCAATATCGTCGTTGGGGTCGGAGTAGTACTGATTTCCCCTCTAGCTTGGTGATCAATCGGGCGTACTCACTCACTGAACGTTGTTCAAACAACGTGGCCGAGTACAACGCCTTGGTTATCGGCCTTCGACTGGCAAAGGAACTGGGGATAGAGTACATGGAAGCATATAGCGATTCACAGTTAATCGTCAATCAGATCCGGGGTTCTTACGAAGTTCGTTATAAAGACATGATCCCCTATCATCAAATAGCAATCGCTATCATTATGTCCCTAAAAGGATTTTTTATAGAACATGTTTCCAGACTCCGGAACATTAAAGCTGACGCCTTAGCAGGACTGGCTGCTTCTCTAGCGGTCCCAAATTATACTCATCATTTGGTTGACGTAATAGGCCATGAATTGGTCTGTCCTAAGAACAACATCCAATTTGTTGAGAGCTATTCTGGCTTGTTGGTCGACGTGACACAGGATTGGAGGCTCCTATTTATCGACTTCGCAGTCTATGGCATCTTGCCGAAAAACTCGAAAGAAGCCACCTCTATCAGAAGATGTTCTCTCAGATTCTTCTACGATACAGAGACAAAGATGCTATATCGGTGATCTTATGATGGACTACAGCTTCGGTGTTTGTCAAATACCGAAGCCAAAGAAACTGTACGCGAAACTCACGACAGCGTTTGTGGGGCTCATCAACCTGGCCCAAAATTACAAGGCCGTCTTCGTCGGATGGGCTATTACTGGCCCACGATGGTGGCAGATGCGATAGACTATGCAAGAAAGTGTAAAGCTTGTCAGGTCCACGCAGATTTCATACACCAACCATCCGAATTCCTACATCCGACGGTGGCATCTTGGCCATTTGAGGTATGGGGAATGGATATTATCGGTCCAATCATCCCACCTTCATCCAGAGGACACCGTTTCATACTGGTAATTAGAGATTACTTCTCTAAATGGGCGAAAGCAGTTCCGTTTGTAGAAGTGAAGACAGCAAACGTGATCAGCTTCCTCAAGCATTACGTCATTTATCGCTTTGGACTGCCTCGAAGAATCATCCATGACAATGGTCCACAGTTCGCAAGCCACGTCTTCTATCGATTTTGCAACAAACACCGAATCCAGAATATTGCGTCAACACCCTACAACCCGGCAGCTAATAGCTTGGCTGAAGCATTCAACAAAACTAAAATCAAGGTCCTCAAAAAGTTCGTGTCCTCAAACAAATGCGACTGGAATGAAAAGCTTGGCGAATGCTTATGGGCGTACCGTGCTACAGTCCGGACGGCCACTGGGAATACACCATTCTCTCTGGTGTACGAAAGTGAGGCAGTTCTTCCATTGGAGACTCAAATCCCCTCACTCCGCGTCGCACTCACTTACCGATTGACGACGGATGTTAATTACCATCGCCGGCTACAGGAGTTGGAGGCCTTAGGTGAGAAGCGTCTGTTAGCTCAACAACGAATCGAGCTTTATCAAGTGCGCATCTCTGGAGCCTTCGACAAGAAGGTTAAACTCAGAACATTCCAAGTGGGCGATCTCGTTTTGCCAGTTCGGAGGCCGATGGTTATGACTCACAAAACTGTCGGCAAGTTCCAACCAAAGTGGGAAGGCCCGTTCATCATCGAGGCTGTATTCTCCAATGGTGCATACCGTCTCGCAAAGCAAAATGGAGACTTGCTTATGATGCCCATCAACGGCAAGTTCCTGAAGAAATACTATGCCTAAATAACACCATCTAAATCAACCGGATTGTTGAGTTATTGTCACACCTCAGAACCAGAATACTGGAGTGCGGGGCAGATATAGCCAGCTACGTATATGAAATGGAATCCATCTCACTATACGGTCACGGCTGTCTAGATACATGAGTGTTTAACTACAAGACAGCAGTCTCCTAAGGTCATGAACAAGCCTATTGTCTCAATTACAAGCAAGCAATAGTAATTACAAGATGTCAGAGCACCAAATATATAATAGCAAGGCGTCCCATACATTACATATTGGATGATCATGAAGCTAGTCGTACAAAATGCCAGGACTAGCAAGAGTTCAGTCATACATGATCAACCCTAGGATCTGTCAATCATGTTACAGCCCGTAGGCAGACAGTAAATAAAGATGCAATCGAGCTAACATGTGCTCGCCGGCTAAACGCCTCAAAAGAATAATTTTTACAAATAAGTGGGAGGACAAAAAGAAACCCACTCGTTGCCAGGGTTCCGTCTAGTGGTCACCATCTGGCTGGAAGATCGGTGGATCCTCTGGAGCTGCTCCGATATCTGGCCACACAAAACCAGCTGGGTTAGACCCCAGAAAGAGCAAGTGCCACAAAGGAGGCTTCACTTCGAAACTAAAACCAGCATATAGTAAGGAACATTAAAGTTAAATTATCAGAAATAACAACAAAAATTGAGTACGAGGAAACCATTCAAGTAGCCAGACTACAACCCTTAAACCAAACAAGGACCGGGGTTGCAATCCTTCACCTGAATAGAAATCTGTCTCAAATACTATGGATAAGGTAATAAGACAATAAACAAAGAGAAGACACAGAACTGCTCCGGGAGCCAGGTTACAACCCTTAAACCAAACAAGGACCGGGGTTGTAACCCTTCGCCTGAACAGAACTGGACTCCTGATCTTTATTGTTAAGGCCATTATAGATAATCATGTTGCTGAAGTAAGATAGAACATGATAAGCATGGCAAGGGGTACAAATAAGACAATAATCGAAGGGAAGACACAGAACTGCTCCGGGAGCCAGGTTACAACCCTTAAACCAAACAAGGACCGGGGTTGTAACCCTTCGCCTGAACAGAACTGGTCCCCCGATCGTTATTGTTAAGACAAGCATTAATAATCGTGTCTTGTCACGATCTTGCACAGGATCAGGATAAGACTAAGCTGGAATAACTTTATCCAATCAATCACGGCCAATCAAAAGTACGGCTTGATACTTTAACTAGCTTGGGTTATCACAGGCCTAGTTACTAGCAAGATGCAATGAGATTATTTCAACAGCCACAAGCCCTGCAGACCATCCAAGTTATCCAGGTCGAATGTCCATTTATGAAGGATGCACCACATGACTGTGTGCTGGAAGTGTGCCTTACTCGTCGGTAGGCTACAAGTCCACTTAATGCGCCCAGATAACGGAATTGCCTGTAGCTGGGAATCTCTTCATGTCTACTGAATTATTCTAGTTTATTACTCTTAGTTAATTACAGTAGGTATCCCTGACCGTGGTACTCAGGGATCCCATCCTAGACATGATGCAAGACAATACTGGTTTATTGTGTAAACGCAATCATCCACGGTGTCCAGGTTAGTCATTCTTGTCAGGTCATGTCACGTTAGCCGTCGCAACAGCAATTCGAGATAATCATGCCGGTATGCTTGTCCTGCCATGCCGTGTTCAATTATTATTAATAAACCTATTAAATAAATTCATGATTATCAAGTTCATGACAAAAGGCGTAAGGATGTAAAATGGACGTAAAATATCTAATAAAATATCAATATACAGGGCTATAGAAGAGCCAAGCTTAAGGAAAATAAAACCAAAGTGACATGCTGACATAAGACCATGTCAGCCAAGGCCATACGCTCAGTGCAAAGGTCATACGCTCAGGTCAAGCTACGCTCAGGTCAAGCTACGCTCAGGTCAAGCTACGCTCAGGTAAGCCTACGCTCAGGTGAGCCTACGCTCATAAAGGGCAGCGTATGAGGTCCATACGGCCCCTTGTCACACAAGTGAGCGTATGCAAGACATACGCTCCAAAAAGGCAGCGTATGAACTTCATACGACTCCTTGTCACACAAGCGAGCGTATGCGAGTCATACGCCTCCAAAAGGCAGCGTATGGACTCCATACGACTCATGGCTATCCAAGTGAGCGTATGCAAGTCATACGCTCCAAAAAGGCAGCGTATGGACTCCATGCGACTCCTTGTCACACAAGCGAGCGTATGCGAGTCATACGCTTCCAAAAGGCAGCGTATGGGGTCTACTACACTGCGCTAAAGAGCGCGCACAGCTCAGTGACGCAAGCTAAAAAGCACGCGCACTGCTCACTGTCTTCTCCAAACAGCAGGAACTCCATGGTTGAACCCTAAGCTTCCAAAGTCCATAACTTGGTCAAAACAAGTCCAAATCCAACTTTCCAAAGGTCAAAATTTGGTAGAAGGAAATTCTCTACCACATGGAACCATCAAGACTTGAAAACAAGGGAATTTAATAGATCAAAACCATGAAAATCCGAAAATGACTAAATTATAGATCTACAAAAATCCAAGCTTCAAAATAGAAAATGACAAGTTCTAATGTGGATTAGAAAGTTGCAAGAAAGAGGTTAGAACAATAAAAATGATGGGTTTCTTCATGAAGCAAGATTGCACTTGCCTAGGCTAGGGTTTTCTTGGTTGGTGGTGGAGAGTAATGAAGAAGAAAGGAAATAATGAGGAAAGAGAATGGGAAGAGGTTAATAAATGGGGTTGGTTGTGGTAGGTAGGGGGTTCACCCTTGATTCATGATGAACCAAGACTAATCAAGCCTAGCCGAACCAACCCAAGCCAACCCAAACCAAGATGAACCATGGCCAATACGAGATAAAATACGTACACGTATTCTTAAATACGTAATACGAACAACATGTATTACAACTCTACCCACCTTAAAAGAATTCCGTCCTCGGAATTTAATTAAGATGTTAGAGAGACTAGAACAAGCTATACTAATTACATGCAAACTATAACTAGGCAAGCAATCACTCATTCAAGCAAGGAATCGAAGACATGAGGCATAAGGAAGACATTATACCTCATGAGTCAAACAAGTCGGGATACCGCGATCGGATATCTTCCTCACGCTCCCACGTTGACTCCTCCAAAGAGTGATGAACCCAAGCAACTCGGACTAACTTGATAGTCTTGTTCTTGAGGATCTTCTCTCTCCGGTCCAATATAGACATAGGCCTCTCCTCATACGAAAGGTTGGTACCAACAACCAATTCCAAATGATCCAGGATGTGGCTCGGGTCCGGGATATACCGTCGTAATTGGGATACATGGAACACGTCATGCACCTCGCTTAGCGACGGCGAAAGAGAGAGACGATAGGATACATCTCCTACTCGCTCTAGGATATCGAACGGCCCTATATACCTAGGACTAAGCTTTCCCCGTATGCCGAAACGAATGACGCCACGGTTGGGCAAAATCCTCAGGAATACATGATCGCCGACCGAAAACTCAAGAGGGCGCCGATGAAAATCGGCCCAATGACGCTGGCGATCTTGGGCAACTCGAAGATGATCTCTGACCCTTCTGACCACTTCAATGGTCTGAGCAATCAATTCTGGACCAAGCATCTGTCTTTCTCCCACATCATCCCAGGATAGCGGGGATCTGCACTTCCTGCCATACAGCGCCTCGAACGGGGCCATCTGGATACTGGCCTGGAAACTATTGTTGTACGAGAATTCCACCAGGTGCAAGTGATCTTCCCATGAACCACCGAAGTCAAGTGTACAAGACCGCAATATGTCTTCAAGAGTCTGGATCGTGCGCTCTGACTGACCATCTGTCTGCAGATGATATGCTGAACTGAACTGGAGATGAGTCCCTAAACTCGCCTGCAGGCTACGCTAAAAGTACGACGTAAATCTGGAATCTCGGTCCGAGGTGATGCTAACTGGCACACCGTGCAATCTGATAATCTGTCTAAGATACATCGCTGCTAGCTGAGCCGTCGACTGACCAACTCTGAATGGAAGAAAGTGAGCCACTTTCGTGAGCCGGTCAACTATAACCCAAATAGCATCTCTACCAGCTGGGGATCTAGGTAATCCAGCCACGAAATCTATGGTCACATGCTCCCACTTCCACTCTGGAATCGGCAAGGGCTGAAGCAGTCCTGCCGGTCTCTGATGTTCAGCTTTAACTTATTGGCAAACCAAACACCGAGAGACAAACCGAGCTACTCCCGCTTCATGCCATTCTACCAGAAATGCTGCCGGATATCATGGTACATCTTCGTACTGCCCGGATGGATGGAATACTGCGAACTATGAGCTTCTGCCATGACCTCCTGTCGGATATCTCCGCTGGGTACACAAAGATGCTTACTATGTCGAAGTGTACCATCCTCATGAACGCATAACTCTGGTCTTCGTCCTGCCTCACACTCTGCTCTGAGTCGCTGAAGCTTGGAATCTGCCGACTGCGCCATCCGGATCCTCTCGACTATAGTGGACTGAACTTGCATACTGGCCATCAAGGCCACACTGGAAGGGAGAACAACTTTAATATCCATTTTCTGAAGATCTGCTAACAGCTCTGGTTGCGCTATTAGAAAATAAGCTCCCACTCTCCTGCTCAATGCATCCGCAACAACATTTCCCTTTCCAGGATGATACTGCAGGTTGACATCATAATCCATAAGTAGCTCCAGCCATCTCCTCTGACGCATGTTAAGATCTTTCTGGGTGAAAACATATTTCAGGCTCTTGTGGTCGGTGAAGATCTCTACCCTATTTCCATACAAATAGTGCCTCCACAACTTGAGTACAAATACCACTGCTGCCAGCTCCAAGTCATGGGTTGGGTAATTCCTCTCATGATCACGAAGTTGCCGTGATGCATAAGCTATTACCTTCCCATGCTGCACCAGAACACATCCTAAACCTCTGCCTGAAGCGTCACAGTATACCGTATCCTCCGGTCCCATCAGAAAGTGTGAGAATATGAGCCGTCATTAAGCCTTGCTTCAACTTCTCAAAAGATTCCTGGCACTCTGCTGTCCAAGCAAACTGTGCATCCTTGCGGGTCAACTGGGTCAGCGGCGCCGAGATTCGAGCGAATTCCGAAATAAATCGTCGGTAGTAGCCGGCCAATCCAAGAAAACTACGAACCTCTGCAACTGTGCTGGGCATCGGCCATGACTCAATGGCCACTATCTTCTGGGGATCCACTTCTACTCCTCCTCTGGTGATGATATGACCCAAGTACGAAATACGATCGAGCCAGAACTCGCATTTACTGAACTTGGCATATAACTGGTGCTCCCTGAGTATCTGAAGAACAACCCTGAGATGCTGCTCATGCTCCGCCTCATTCTTGCTATAGACCAGAATGTCGTCTAGGAATACGATCACAAACTGATCCAAGTAAGGCATGAAAATGCGATTCATGAGGTCCATAAATATTGTCGGTACATTGGTTGCTCCAAATGGCATAACAAGGAACTTCCAATGCCCGTATCTCGATCTGAAAGCTGTCTTTGGGATGTCCTGCTCTCTGACTCTGATCTGATGATATCCTGAGCGCAAGTCAATCTTCGAGAATACAGCTGCCCCTTTAAGTTGATCAAATAAGTCATCTATCCTCGGGAGAGGGTATCTGTTCTTGATTGTCAATGAGTTCAAGGTAAGATAATCTACACATAATCTGGACGTACCATCCTTCTTATTCACAAGAAGCATCGGGGCTCCACAAGGCGATCCACTAGCACGAATGAATCCCTTGGTTCTAAGCTCTTCAATCATCTTGTACAAGATCTCCAACTCTGATGGCGCCATCCTGTAGACTCTCTCTGACACCGGGGCTGTCCCAGGAATCTAGTCTATGGTGAACTCAATCTTTCGCTCTGGCGGCATACCTGGAAGCTCTTCTGGAAAAACATCTGGGAACTCATCCACTATCCTGGGCAATTGAACTGCTGCTACTGCCATCCTCAATACTGGAGGAGAAGGCTCAACCTCGCCTCGAGAGAAAGAAAACTCTGGCTCTCCTGGAATGCTAAAAATAACCCTGCCAATGTGGCAGTCTATCCTAGCATACTGGTCCCTCAACCAATCCATCCCTAAGACTACATCATAATCGGCCATCGGGAATTCTATCAATCTAGCGGAAAACTCTCTACTGCTAACTACGATTCGACACGAGGAAAATACTCTATCGACTCCCACAAGTCCGTTACCAGTGAGTATATTGAGCCTTACTGATAACAAGTCGGGCTCCAATCCTATCCGTGTCGCGAATCGTGTAGACATAAATGAATGCGATGCACCAGAATCAAATAAAGCTGAAGCTGGAAAGGTGTTGACGAGAATAGTACCTGCCACTACCTCACCTGGTGTTACTCCTTCTTCTTCCATGGTCAAGGCCAGCACTTGACCATGTCCTCTAGGGGCAGGTCCCCTCTGCTAAAAATTCCTCTGCCTGTTCTGGATCAGGGCTTGGGCCTAAGCATACTGCTGCGGTCTCTGCTGCTGGAATGCCTGGGCCGGCGTCAGCAATGGCCTTGGGAGCGGGTACTGCAACTGCTGCTGCTGCAGGACTGGCGCTGGTCCTCTAACTGAAGGACCAGAGAAAGCTGATGAACTCCCCCTGTTCGGGCAGTTCCCAACCCTGTGGTCCGGGGCACCACAAACCAAGCACAATCCCTGTGCTCTGTGATACTCTGACACCACATGCCCTGGCTTCCCGCAGTGTGAACATCCCACTGCGGAAGACTGCTTCTGCTTCTGTTGCTGAGGGTGCGTCGGGGTAGAATGCTGAACCGACGTCACCGAGGCCGCCCGCCTCGGAGTTCCAATAGTTAAACCTCTAGCTGCCGGGGCTGGAGCTGATGATTGGTGCATCTGACTGTGGGACCGCTTCCTACCTTCGGTCCTATCCACAATCCACTGGGAGGTGTACTCATGCCTCCTAGCCGCCCTCAATACTGTATCGAACGTCTGGTGTTCGAACTGCTCAACTGCTAGTAAAATCTCCAAATACAGCCCCTGCTGGAACCGCTGGGCCCTATCAAACTCGGTTGCCACCAAGGTGGGGGCAAACCTACTGAGTCTAGAAAACTCAGATGCATAACCATCGACTGTTCTGCCTCCTTGCTTCAGGTTGGTAAACCTCGTCTGTAAGTCATACCGAGCCACAGCATCAAAATACTTCGTCTGGAATCTCTCTCTGAACACTGCCCAAGCAATGGGTACCACTAATCCCTCGGCATGCGCCGTCCACCAACTGCGGGCAAGATCTATCAACTGCAGGCGCACTACGGCCACCTTCTCATTTTTTGGAGTCCTGGCTGCTTCTAGAATCACTTCGGTATCCTGAAGCCAAGCATCCGCGACGATCGCATCTTCGCTGCCGTCGAAGAATGGAGGGTTCAGGCGCTTGAAGCTGTTGGCCCCGCTGTTACCCTGATGACTACCCCGGGTCAAAGCATCCATCACTGCCTGGTACAAGGCATCTCCACGCCGATCTTGGAAAGCTATCAAGGTCCTGACGAGTCCTACCAAAGTACCGTCATCATGTTCTACTGGTTGAACTGGCTGGACTGGTGGCTCCCCGCCAGAAGGTACGACTCTAGAGACTAATCCGGAATGCTGGGCTTGATCTCCAGGTTGCTGCTGGTCCGCGGGAGGTACTCCGTCTTGCTGGTCAGTAGGACCACGAACAATGCCGCTGAAGAAGGCGACATAGGGAACAATAAGGAAGGGCCAGGACAGATCAACGATACAAGCATATGATCAGGACAAGAATCCAGGGATTCAGAAGATACGAGCAGAGATCAAGGACGAATACTGATTGAGACATCTATTCGGTAAACCCTCACATATCTTGATTTACAAGACCTGCATGGGCCACCACTTAAACCATGTCACGCCCCAGAACCTGAATACTGGAGAGTGGGGCAGACATAGCCAGCTACGTATATGAAATAGAATCCATCTCACTATACGGTCACGGCTGTCTAGATACATGAGGGTTTAACTACAAGCCAGCAGTCTCCTAAGGTCATGAACAAGCCTATTGTCTCAATCACAAGCAAGCAATAGTAATTACAAGATGTCAGAGCACCAAATATATAATAGCAAGGCGTCCCATACATTACATATTGGATGATCATGAAGCTAGTCGTACAAAATGCCAGGACTACCAAGAGTTCAGTCATACATGATCAACCCTAGGATCTGTCAATCATGTTACAGCCCGTAGGCAGACAGTAAATAAAGATGCAATCGAGCTAACACGTGCTCGCCGACTAAACGCCTCAAAAGAATAATTTTTATAAATAAGTGGGAGGACAAAAAGAAACCCACTCGTTGCCAGGGTTCCGTCTAGTGGTCACCATCTGGCTGAAAGATCGGTGGATCCTCTGGAGCTGCTCCGATATCTGGTCACACAAAACCAGCTGGGTCAGACCCCAGAAAGAGCAAGTGCCACAAAGGAGGTTTCACTTAGAAACTAAAACCAGCATATAGTAAGGAACATTAAAGTTAAATTATCAGAAATAATAACAATAATTGAGTACAAGGAAACCATTCAAGTAGCCAGACTACAATCCTTAAACCAAACAAGGACCGGGGTTGCAATCCTTCACCTGAACAGAAATCTGTCTCAAATACTATGGATAAGGTAATAAGATAATAAACAAAGAGAAGACACAGAACTGCTCCGGGAGCCAGGTTATAACCCTTAAACCAAACAAGGACCGGGGTTGTAACCCTTCGCCTGAACAGAACTGGACTCATGATCTTTATTGTTAAGGCCATTATAGATAATCATGTTGCTGAAGTAAGATAGAACATGACAAGCATGGCACGGGGTACAAATAAGACAATAATCGAAGGGAATACACAGAACTGCTCTGGGAGCCAGGTTACAACCTTTAAACCAAACAAGGACCGGTGTTGTAACCCTTCGCCTGAACAGAACTGGTCCCCCGATCGTTATTGTTAAGGCAAGCATCAATAATCGTGTCTTGTCACGTTCTTGCACAGGATCAGGATAAGACTAAGCTGTAATAACTTTATCCAATCAATCATGGCCAATTAAAAGTACGGCTTGATACTTTAACTAGCTAGGGTTATCACAGGCCTAGTTACTAGCAAGATGTAATGAGATTATTTCAACAGCCACAAGCCCTGCAGACCATCCAAGTTATCCAGGTCGAATGTCTATTTATGAAGGATGCACCACATGACTGTGTGCTGGAAGTGTGCCTTACTCGTCGGTAGGCTACAAGTCCACTTAATGCACCCAGATAACGGGATTGCCTGTAGCTGGGAATCTCTTCATGTCGACTGAATTATTCTAGTTTATTACTCTTAGTTAATTACAGTAGGTATCCCTGACCGTGGTACTCAGAGATCCCATCCTAGATATGATGCAAGACAATACTGGTTTATTGTGCAAACGCAATCATCTACGGTGTCCAGGTTAGTCATTCTTGTCAGGTCATGTCACGTTAGCCGTCGCAACAGCAATTCGAGATAATCATGACTGGTATGCTTGTCCTGCCATGCCGTGTTCAATTATTATTAACAAACCTATTAAATAAATTCATGATTATCAAGTTCATGACAAAAGGCGTAAGGATTAAAATGGGCGTAAAATATCTAATAAAATATTAATATACAGGGCTATAGAAGAGACAAGCTTAAGGAAAATAAAACCAAAGTGACATGATGACATAAGACCAAGTCAGCCAAGGCCGTACGCTCAGTGCAAAGGTCATACGCTCAGGTCAAGCTACGCTCAGGTCAAGCTACGCTCAGGTAAGCCTACGCTCATAAAGGGTAGCGTATGAGGTCCATACGGCCCCTTGTCACACAAGTGAGCGTATGCAAGACATACGCTCCAAAAGGCAGCGTATGAACTTCATACGACTCCTTGTCACACAAGCGAGCGTATGCGAGTCATACGCCTCCAAAAGGCAGCGTATGGACTCCATACGACTCATGGCTATCAAAGTGAGCGTATGCAAATCATACGCTCCAAAAAGGCAGCGTATGGACTCCATACGACTCCTTGTCACACAAGCGAGCGTATGCGAGTCATACGCTTCCAAAAGGCAGCGTATGGGGTCTACTACGCTGCGCTAAAGAGCGCACACAGCTCAGTGACGCAAGCTAAAAAGCTCACGCACTGCTCACTGTCTTCTCCAAACAGCAGGAACTCTATGGTTGAACCCTAAGCTTTCAAAGTCCATAACTTGGTCAAAACAAGTCCAAATCCAACTTTCCAAAGGTCGAAATTGGGTAGAAGGAAATTCTCTACCACATGGAACCATCAAGACTTGAAAACAAGGGAATTTAATAGATCAAAACTATAAAAATCCGAAAATGACTAAATTCTAGATCTACAAAAATCCAAGCTTCAAAATAGAAAATGACAAGTTCTAATGTGGATTAGAAAGTTGCAAGGAAGAGGTTAGAACAATAAAAATGGTGGGTTTCTACATGAAACAAGATTGCACTTGCCTAGGCTAGGGTTTTCTTGGTTGGTGGTGGAGAGTAATAAAAAAGAAAGGAAATAATGAGGAGAGAGAATGGAAAGAGGTTAATAAATGGGGTTGGTTGTGGTAGGTAGGGGGTTCACCCTTGGTTCATGATGAACCAAGGCTAATCAAGCCTAGCCGAACCTACCCAAGCTAACCCAAACCAAGATAAACCATGGCCAATACGAGATAAAATACGTACACGTATTCTTAAATACGTAATACGAACAACAGGCATTACAGTTATGTACCCTTGGGTACCACTAAACTTACACTCTGGTCACTCTAAATGAATCTATATTATATCTTCTGGGCAGTAAGTCATGTATGATCATACCTCTGAACTTCCTTCCTAAAAGAGCATTTTCCTCATAATCTATTACCCGCGCTTTCAGTGCATAAAAAAGGGTAACAGATCCATAAAATTCCCGAAACAGCCACGTCGATGTCACCTCTGAGTTGTTTCACTTCTATCAAAAACAAACCACCCCTTACGTAGAACTTCCACGTCCATATTATCTCGGAGTTGCTCTATGTAACCTTCGTGGAGTCCACTCCTGCCACGTCCTCATTACCTCTGAGTAGGAAGACTCCGTTGTAAAACCCTCATGTTTACCAAGTCCTGATTACATCTGAGTAAGTATGTTGGTTTTCTCTCGACTTATTATCCCTACCCAAAACCAGGGTACGCCAAGGATAATAGGCCCACAAATATCCACAGTTGACCACAAATGTCCACAATTGACCACAAATGTCCACAGTGGACCACAAATGTCTGCAGTTGACCGCAAATGCTGTACTAGATTCTCTAGTACACGCACCTCTTTTCTCACAATCACATGTCTCTGGAACCCAGCTGTTCCATGGCATTCTTTTGCCCGATACCAAGAACTTCCATATCCACCTTACCGCGGAGTTGTTCTAGGTATCCCTATCAAACTTATTATACATACCTAAAACCAAGGTATGCCAAGGGTAATAGGTCCACAGAAAGTCCTCCAGTGGGGCAAAATACCATAAAACCATAAATACGGTACAAGCACAACAGATAAAGAATGATGTAAACATAGTCATTCATTGAAAATTAAAAGTACCATATTTTTTTGGGACTATGTCCCTATTAAAATGAAAGAACATAAATGATAAAAAGAGAGAAAAGGCCGATTATGGTTCGGCAACGCACAGCTCTCTAATATGGTCCTTCAACTGGGCCGTCGATCGCTCAATCCTTCGCTTGGCCCGGCGCTCAGCCTCCTGAGTCAACCTCTCTGCATCCTCCAGAAGCGCATGCACCTGCCAGCTGTCTTTAAACTTCTTCAATACACGCTCCAAAGCAGTAGAGGTCCGGGTAACCCGATCGGCGTCCTGGAGAATTAGCTTCTTGTCTTGGCGAGAAGCCTGGAGCTCAGATTCCAAAGTAGCTAATTGCCTCTGATGCTGGAGGATTTGCTCCTTCATATCGATTATCCTACGAGAGGCGGCCTCTTCCCGAGCAATGCAATCATCTCCCCTGCGGCTTAATTGATCGTACTGCAGAGATAAATCTCGAAGGTCCTTTACTAGAACAGGTTCGGACATCTCCCGTATCATCCTTACCTTTTCCATGGCTGCTATAAGGAGGGCACGCTCCTGATCTATTGCTGAAGACAGATCGACTTGCCGTAGTACCTGAAACTAGGCCACGAGCTGATCGGCTTCTAGTAATTTGGGCTCCAAAAGCTCTACCATCCCTGCCCCGCCGGAGAGAGTTCTGAGGAGTTCAATCTGGCCGCGAGCACATTGACGGGCCAATGCAAAAGATGTCCCCCTCTCTACAGCAGCTTCAACCCGTCGCTTCATGTGGCGGTAGAAACTGTCAACCATGTCCTTTGACGATTCATCCAGAACTTTCGAAGAAGACGACATCAAAGGAAGAGTAGCTGGCAGAGTTGAAAAAGATGCACCAGAACTTGACGCCCCTGCCACTAGGGAAACAAGTTTCGAGCGATAGGACGCTTAAATAGCGGCCATCTCCTCCTCCGCAGGCCAAATGATCCAGAGACTTGGCAGGGCAGAATGGTCGACCTCCGGAGCCACATGAACCAAGGAGGGTGCAGGGACCATTTCTTCCTTTCCCGGCCGTTCCACTGCCTGTGCTTCCGAACTCGAACCGACAGGAGGCCCTTCGATATGAGTTGAAGGAGGAAGAGGCATTCTTTCTTCCACCAGATCTCCTCTGGTGACTTCTCCCCCGATGATGTCCGTCGTTGGCAGCGAAGGAGCTGGACCTGTATGTCCAGACCAACCATCGATCAGCTTAACCCGAAGGATGTGAAGATCGAGCAAATGAACCTCCTCATTAGTCAAGACTTGACTTAGCTTACCAGGGGAGGGTTGCTGAAGCTGAGGCTCGCTCACAGCCATTGTATCCTCCTCACCAGCGACATCTGAGCCGAATGCAGCTGGTTCCTCTGCCCCAGCAGCCCCGGAGGTAGACACAATTGGGTCAGCATCACCCGACTGGAATTCAGCAACCTCGGGGATTGGCTCAGTATAGCCCACATCGCCCTAGATTGAGATGTCAGCAACGAAAGGAACCTCAGCCGTCGTCGGAAGAACCCTGGCCGAATTAATTTCGCCACTCATATCACTAACTAATGTGGCTAGAGCCGGGTCGACCTTCGAGACAGTAGCCGGCTCTCGAGAGTCTACTTCTCTTGACGCATACAAAGAAAAGGAGAATGATCAGATCATAGTACGGAAAAGAAGAGCTAAAAAAGATAGTTGTAATTTCGAGTCACCTCCGAAACGGCATCAACATCCTCGTTTCTCTCCCTAATGATTGGCCTGCGAGGTTTGACCGCAGTCTGTTTCCGAGAGTAAGTTATGCCACCCGCGAGGTTTGACCGTAGCTCATTTTCGAGAGTAAGTTATGCCGCCAACAGCGGACCCACGCCTGCTTCACTTTCGTAAAGGACTAGGCGCAACAGGGGGCTGATCTGCCACCACATCATCGACAGGAGGAAGAGACAAGTCATCAGTGTTATCCTTCTCGTCTATGTTGATGGACTCCGAGTCTGACGCATCGACCGTGTTCCCATTCTTTTTCTTGTCTTGGACCCTTTCGGCTTCTCCTCCAAGCCAGTACCAAAAATAAAACTAGTAATTGGGTAAAAATCATGAGGGGGCTTGTTCACCATAATATGGTACAGAGCCGCCAAGTACAAAATTTGCCCTGATTTCCTAGTATCAGGTACAGAGAAGCTGGTGCGGGTGTGAACCGTATTATAGTAGTGCCAAGCTCGGATGCCGTTAAGGACGCTACCCTCAAAACCCAGGCCAAAGCTGGGATTGTCTAGGAACATCTGACTGTACCCAAACTGTCGGGAGAACCGACTGGGTAAGTAAGGCTCCAAGAAGACGGAGTTACAGTTGCAATATACTAGATGTGCAGGACTGATGTTCTACAACCAGAGGAGCATTTTATCGGATAAGAGGTGGGAAGGCCCAGTACCATCAAGATGTACACCATTCACTTCTTTATCAGTAAAATAAGGAACAGACACATAAAAGGTGTATCTGTCCACTCTTGCCAGTGCTATCCGACATGCTGGTATAGTACTGCACTCCCAGGGCATGCGACGATACTAGAAGATGAAAACATCATCAGCAGTTACGTCATCTTCTAGGCCAGGCTTCATCAAAGACTGGCAGTGCATCAACAGCCACCCCATCAGATAATGATAGGACAGCTTGAATCTTTCAAAGTCTTTCGCCGTATCACGGGAAATGACCTTGGACGAGAAAGTGTAGAGGCCACGATGTATACTACATACCATGGCAGGGAGGAGAGCTAGTCTGGCCCCAAAGAATAGCTTTACCGCAAGAAAGATAAAGTTACGGCTGATTCTCTCAATAGAGCCAGCCCCTCTCGAAACTATGTAGTTTTGCAGCCATACCATCAGAAATCTCGCTAGAAGAGCCTTGTCAGACATCTGCTGGGTATCCTGATAAAAATAATTAAAGGAGTCAGTTTGACTCTCAAATCTGTCGCAGGTGGTTTTCACCCTCTTGGCAGTCGACACTTGGTCCTGCACCTCCTCCCGTGTTCGAGGACTTCGGGGAGAAACCTAGCCTGAGGCATCGAGCTTAAAAAGGTAACTGAGCCAGGCCTTCGTATGAGAAAGGTTCCCTTCCGAGTTGTCGTTCTTCTTCTTTGACATCTGCTAGTATTTGCCATTAAAATTCTTTTATTGCAAATTTCAATACAAACAGAAAAGTGTTACAATATAGGACTTAGATGTAGTCCTAGGAGTACACTTTTGTTTATCTGGATCCCTTGTGTCGATGGAGTGAGTGGTAATGCATTGACTCCGTTGACGATCTGACGACGGTTATCGGTTCTCTGAAGGTTTGGATTGCTCTGGGTGCTGGAGCTTGCTGAGAGAAGGAAGACATTGAGTGTCTGTATCTGCCTCTCTGGTGGTATGTTCGTTCATTTTCTGTGCGTCGGTAAGAAGGAAATGATCCCTCTATTTATAGTTTTGTAGGCTGGCTGCTCATGCGCGCATGTAGGATGCGCCTGTACGCGGGGATGCCACATGGTGATCGCTGATGGAGGCGCATGGACGATGTGCCCTGATCGAGGGGTTGAATTCTTCATACTGCTGTTGTAAGCCGGCACGTAGCAGGGAAGAAGATCTTTCTGTTGCTGAGATCTTGGGTGAGTTGAGTCAAAGGACACGTGTCATCGACTCATGGCTCGGAGATCTCGGATTTGATGGGGAATGATCTGGTAGAATGCGCCTGGGATTGGGCGCATGAGGAGACTTTGGCTCGTAACCTTTAGGGGTCACGAACCATTCGGGGCACATGGCTTTTGAGGTGCATACGAGGCTTCAGTAGTGACTTTACTCATGTCTTTTGGGATCAGAGATAAGTCTGAGGCGCATGGCTTTTGAGGCGCATACAGAGCTTCAATGGAGACGTTCCTTCTGTCTTTAGGGATCAGTGAAAAGTTTGAGATGCATAGCTTTTGAGGCGCATGCAGATTTGGGCACATGGCTTCGGAGGCACATGCGAGATGATTGGGTAGCCACGTGGCAGTAGCCGTCGGAGGGAAGTAATGATGATGCTGATGTTGGCGACGCTCTGTCTTCTTAAAAAGCTGTCAACTGTTCAGACTTCGGAAGGCGTACTGCCAACTCTGTCAGTTCAGTATTTAATATTTTTGACATTCGATGGACCGCTGAGTGGGCGCATCGATCGGTGTTCCACTAGGTGTATGGTGACGCATGGGGGCGCATTCCCAGTGATATGCCTGGTGCTGAATGGCGCATCTGTGTTGATGCGCTTGATGTTGAAGGGCGCGTCTGTGTGATACGTGGTCTGGCCGGCACATCTGCTTCGAGACACGTCTTTAATGGTGCGACTGTTACGAACTTCGAATGCTTTAAATAGCCGTTTTGACTTGGCTGAATTCGAAGCGTCCGGTTCATCCATTTAATGCAAATTTATTGCATGAAATTCGGGGAGCCATCCACTTGGCGCATGGGTTTGATTTGCTCGGCCTATAAATAGTGGCATGGATAGAGTTTGCTTCTCATTCTCTCACGTTCTTCCGACATCAATTTGTTTACTCGGATGCATTCTGTTGATGAGATACTCCCGAAGGTGAAGATGCGACGCCATGTCTTCATTGATGCACTTGAAGGTGACTGTTACATCCAAAAGTCGGAGTCGAGGGATTCTGAGGCAGGCGGAAGGTGCCTGTTGCATCCAAAGATCGGAATGCTCGAACCTCGTCTTCGTTGTGCAGGAAGAGCCGCAGATCGGAATTGCGGTGCTACGGCTTTGGGGGCTCTTTCTTCCTTCAAAGTGGGTGTTGCCCACTCTGGTTGTGTTGAAAGCTGCTCCTTTAGCTGCGGTTTCAATTACAGTTCTCCTTCGCCTTTGGAGGCTCTTTCGAAGCCTCCCCTGGCCACTGGTTGGCTAGCGGTGCTCTTCTCTTCTTTGGGGAGCACTTCCTCAAGCTGGAGGGTTGATTGCCACCCTCGTTCAGCTCAATAAATACTTCATTAGTTGAAGCATTTCGACGGCGATGAGCCTGGCTAGAAGAGCGGCACATAACTGGGCTGCTGAAGGGATGCACATAACTGAGCTGCTGAAAAGGATGCGCCCTGCTGAGGGCGCATGGTGGGATGCGCCTGACTGAGGGCGCATGGTGATTGCTGCACCTATTTGAGGGCGTATGGTGGCTGCTGGCTGTAGACTTAGGATCTTTTCTTTGTAGAAATTCTCCTTTGTACAACCTTTTCTAGACATGTAATAGACTTTTATATGTAAAATAAAAAGACCTCTTTTGATGTCTATATTTGTTGTTTTGCTGTGAAGTACTTTGTCCGAGCTCTGGCACATGTAGTGTTTGGCGCATAGGCTTTCTGGTTCTGAAATCACATGCTTCTACAAGACCCCCTTCAAAGTTTTCAAAACTTTTGGATAAGTTTTAGAATACTTTGAATAAGAAGCATGGTGGTAGAGGCGCATGACTGTCGGGGCGCATAGATGCTCCGCGCATCAGTGATGGGGCGCATGCTCCGTTCAGTTAATGCAAATGATAACGCCTCGGTAACCGAAAAGATTAATGATGATCTTTTTGGTTTTATTTGCGGTTATCTCTTCACAAAACCCGAGGCGACGGTTGAGGTCACTCTTCACCGGTTCACGCGTGGGACCAAGCCTATAAATAGGCGTGAGATAGGAAGAGAGAGAGTTCTTCTTCTCTTTGCCTTTGCTTTTTAAAGTTCATCTTCTCAAAAACCCTAACTTTTTTCTTCAAAAGGAATGGCTCCCAAGACTCCTCGCGGCGGTGCTGGCAAGGGAAGAGGCAAAGGAAATGAGCCAATAGAGGCTGCCACGGCTGACGTTCCCCGTCAGCCTGTCGAGGTTCGGCCGGCGGTGGTTGGTGAGTTTCATTATTTTCATATACTCCAATGCACATGGACCTTAAGTCTTGATGATGTGCTGAGGTTTTTACCGCCGACGTGCATGGGCTTAAACCATAAAGATGCGCCGAAGGACTACTGCTGACGCGCATGAGTTTAGACCCTGATGATGCACCGAAGCTCCACTACTGACGTGCATGGGTTTACACCCTGATGATGCGCCGAAGCTCCACTGCTGACGTGCATGGGTTTAGACCCTGATGATGCACCGAAGCTCCACTGCTGATGCGCATGGGTTTACACCCTGATGATGCGCCGAAGCTTCTTTTTCAGACGCGCTTTACGCTTTTGATGAGGCTCAGATTCTTTTGTTGTATGTAACATTCTTGAATCTTTGCTAGTGTCGATGACTGTCCCACTCTTGAATGAAGTGCTTCTGGACACTGCCCTCTGCCAGATGGAAGTAGATTATGACAAGGAAGTGATAAACCCTGCTTAAGCTGCTATTATATTGGATCGTCATCCCGAAAGAATGACTCAAATCCGGGAACAACAGTATGGGTTTCTTAAACGGATGATGGAGCGTGGTGTTTTGAAATCTCCCACATCTGATAAAGTGACCTTCTTGAAGCCTGAGTTCCTGTTTGGGGACCGCCTTACCTTTATTGAAGCAATAGTGTTGAAGGTCAAGAAAGACTGGTTCTTCACAGTAAGGAGAGTGCACATGATGGTTAAGCAACTCGAACGTCAGTGGCCTTTGACGGCCTTCTGTCGTCTTGCTTCCAAGAGGAGGATGCCTTGGGATCTTACCCCCTCTCAAGGGGGAGCGGTGACTGGCATCATCAAAATTGATTCTACCTCCGATCAAAGGAACACTTTGACCGCCGTATGGTCTGGGGCTTCTTAGGTAGACCAGTCTTATCGTAGGCACTCAGTTAGCGATGGTTGGGAGCATGCTGGCGAAAGCTCGATCGTACCATCCGCCAGAGATGGGTTATCGGGGTGTCCCTGCCGTGTCCACAGGGGGTCAGGCAGAACCCTCGGTCGATCAATCGAAACGACGTGCAGATACGGAGGCTGGATCTCCTGCGTCGAAGAAGCAGAAGAAGGCATCGTCACTGACGGTATCATCGGACTCAGTATCTGCAGAGGTAAGGATGTTCTACATAGTCTGGTTTACGTTGAACATTTTACGTAATCAATGCTTCCCTTTTTTGTAGGAGCCGCTAAAAAGAAGGCCCCGTACTCCAAAATCTGGTGGAAGCAGGCCAAAGGAGATGGCGGGTTCGTCTGAAGTACGTATCCCGCCGACTATGATGTCTTCCATAGAGGAGAACCTAGAGGATGTTGTTGTCGTAGAGATTCCAGCATCCCCAGATTATGTCAGAAGGGAAGCTGAGGATGCAGCAGCTTCCGAGATGATGAAGGCCGCAGCGGGGGCCTTGGATGCCGAGGGTCCAGCAGACACGGGGCTTTCTGGTGATAAAGTGGGGTAGAGTTCGTCGTCTTCGGATGACGTCGCTTCAGAGTTGCAAGAGTCTGTTGCGGGGGTAACATATATGGTTGGAACAGAGGAGAGGGTTGATTCCCCTCCTTGTCATGATGAGGGGAGGTCGGCTGTAACATTGCTGAGCCCTACCCTAGACTCAGCAGCGGAAGCTGAGGTGGCTACCGATCAGGAGGTAGCGACAGATCCCATCCCTGTAGAGGGATTTGATGAAGAGAATAAGACTCGTCTGGTGGTCCTGACTTCAGGAACGAGTCAGGAGACAAGTGTTGATCTCCCCGTTCTGCCAGGGGAGGTACTGGCTGCTGATAGGACGTTGGGGACTGAAGAGGTGGCCACTGACGTCGGTGGTTCTTCCGGGTTTGGGAAGGATAAGGGTGTGATGGAACCCTCTGTTGCTCCTTCCACTTGGGGTACTATCTCGACGCCTGTCCCGGCTTCTTCTGTTTCCTTGGCTCCTCGGGCTAGTAGTCAAGCCCATGTTGATGAAGAGCCTGTTGATGTCGAGGTTCCAGCCTCGCAGGTTGAGGTCGGTGGGTCTTCTTCCGGTCCGCTAACTAAAGCAACTCCTCCAACTCCTGCTATGACGCCGTAGGTGCTGGCGGATACAGATGAATATGTGAAATTCATCATCGAGGCAGTATATAAAATATTGCAGAGGAGAGTATCTGCAGTGATGGACGCCAATGGGAGCTTTGCGACGGCAAGAACTCTGGTACTGCCTCATATCAATCTGATCCGTCTTTACCAGGGCCACGATCATATGGCCGAGATCCTGGAGGCTTCGGTGGATGAGCTGGACCAGCGGCTTTCCGAATTTCAGTTCATCCAGCGAAATGACCTCTCCGTCTTGATAGATGCGGAGAAGGAGAAGCTGATCGCCGAGATTGAGTCTTCTTATCAGGCCACTGTGAATGTCTGGGAACGCGAAGTGGCTAAGACTGAAGCTACAGTGGAGCGGTTATCTCAGTCTATACGGGAGACAATAGAGGCGCAAGCTGCGTTGGACGCTAGTATCGTGGAGATTGATGCCCAGATCCGCCGTCTTGAGGACCAGCGGGCCCGACTCCTATTAGACGTCGAACGTGTCCAAGCTGAACACGTAGCATTCAAGAAGGAGGAGGCAGCTTTTACCCACCGGGCTCTTGTCCTGGCTCAGCAGCGGCAGCAGCTGGATGAGAAGCATGAGAATGATACTTCTCCTGAGGCTATTGAAGCAATGCGTCAAGAAGCTAAACATCGAATCTTGGCGACTGTGGAGACTCGGGCGGCAGACTTGCGGCGTCGGATTGAAGAGCTTTTGGCCAACCCTGGGGATGTTTAGGGATTATAGTCTGTTCTTTTTATATTTTTGCAACTCTTGCTGGGGATGTAAACTTCTACTTTCTATTTTGAAAATAAAGAATACAAAGTTTTTGTGGTGGTGTTCATTTTTGCTGTCATGAACTTGATGATTTGTGTGGACCTATTATCTTTTGCGCACCTTGGTTTTTAGGTACAGATAATAAGTTTGAGAGAACCCACATGTTTGCTCAGAGGTGATGTGGACATGGCAAATATGGGATTCAAGTGATGGAATCTTCCTACTCAGAGGTGTTATGGACGTGGCAGGAAAGATCCTGGGAGATACGCAAAACTACTCAGAGGTAATGTGGACGTGGAATTTCTGCGATCAATGTACGACAACGCAAGGGTTGTATGTACGGGATGTTTACTCAGAGGTAATGTGGACGTGGTAAACATGAAGGATAGCATAGTCTTACGGGGTGTAAGATTCCGCTTTGTAGGGCGTAGGGGAACAACTCAGAGGTGATATGGACATGGTTGTTCTTCTACTAGAGAATGCAACGGAACAGCTGGGTTCCGGCAGCGTATGATTTTGTGGAAGGGAATTGTCTGTGAGCCCTGATGATTGGGTCCACAGATCCCCTGGTTGAAGCACATGTCTGAAAGATGTCAGGAGTAGTACTTCTTTAGGAACTTGTCGTTGATGGGTATCATGAACAAGTCCCCATTGGGTTTGGCGAGGCGGTAAGAACCGTTTGAGTATACCGTCTCTATGATAAAAGGTCCTTCCCACTTGGGCTCGAACTTTCCTGGTGTCTTGTGAGTCAACACCATCGGCCTCCTGACTGCCAGAACCAGGTCGCCTACTTGGAAAGTCCTTTGCTTGACCTTCTTGTTGAAAGCCTGTGATATACGGGCTTGGTAGAGTTCGATGCGTTGTTGAGCTAGGAGACGTTTTTCGTCAAGTACCTCCGTTTCCCGCAGACGACGACGTTGATTGTCCTCTTTTGTGAGTTGGTTTGTGATTGCTACGCGGAGTGAGGGTATCTGGATATCGAGAGGCAGTACCGCTTCGCTCCCATAGACCAAGAAGAATGGTGTGTTGCATGTTGGTGTCCGTACTGTCGTGCGGTAGGCCCAAAGGCATTCACCGAGCTTTTTATCCCAGTCGCATTTGTTTGATGACACGACCTTTTTGAGTATCCTGACGATAGTTTTGTTGAGCGCCTCGGCCAATCCATTTGCTGCCGGATTGTAGGCGGTTGATGCCACATTTTGAATGCGATTCTTGTCACAGAATTTGTAGAAAATATGGCTGATAAACTGATGACCATTGTCGTGGATGATCCTCTGGGATACTCCGAAATGGTAGATGACGTGGTGCTTGATGAAGCTGATCACCCTGGAGTTTTTTACTTCTGCCAGTGGAACAGCTTCTGCCCATTTGGAGAAGTAGTCGGGGATGGCTATGATGAAGCGGTGTCCTCTTGATGAAGGAGGGATGATAGTTCCCATAATGTCCATGCCCCAAGCTTCGAAGGGCCAGGAGGCAACTGTAGGATGTAGTGGTTCTGACGGTGTATGAATGAAGTCTGCGTGAAGATGGCATGCGTGGCACTTCTTAGCATATTCAACAGCGTCAGCGACCATGGTTGGCCAGTAGTAGCCCATGCGTCACAGTCGGTCCTGCAGCTTAGGCCCAAGTTGATGGGCCCCACAGGTTCTATCGTGAGCTTCTCGAAGGGCTTCGACTGCTTCTTCGTTAGACAAACATCGAAGGAGAAGTCCGTCGTAGGAGCGTCGGTACAGCATTTTTGTAGCTGTATCGTAGTAGAATCGAAAAGAGCGTCTCCTGACTGAGACGACTTCTTTCGGGTCCTCTGGAAGAATTTTGTAGACGGCAAAGTCGATGAACAGGAACCTCCAGTCTCGGACGTTAACACCAGTATTTGTCGGTATGGCGTGGGCCATGTGAGAGCATAGGTTGTTTTTAGGATAGACCAAGTCTCTTTCGACTAACGTGACATAGTGTTGAGTCCCGAGGGGTGCTGCCAATGAGGCCGCGAGGCCAGCCAAAGCGTCGGCCTCCAAGTTTTGTAGACGGGGTACATGTTCGGTGAAGAACCCAGTGAAGGTTGAAATGATGTTCAATGCAACTTCATGGTAAGGGATCAGATCTTCATAGTGAACCTCGTATTGCTCTCTGATCTGGTTTACGATGAGTTTTGAGTCGCCGTAGGCTTCTAGATGATTCACCCCCAGCTGTTGCGCCAGCTGGAGTCCCATAATGAGCATGTTGTACTCGGCAACATTGTTGAAGCACGGCTTTGAAAGGGAGTAAGCGGGTTGGATGCCAGATGATCGGGGGAGACTAATACCACCCCCACTCCCACGATGATTTGGCCTTTGGGGCCTGTTCTTGAAGCGCCATCGAAAAACATCCGTCAGACGGAGCCTTCTTCGGTGACGTTTGATTCTTGGACCTCATCTGGGATGTCTTCATAGAGTCTTGAGGACTCTGGGATGGGGTGTGCTGCTAAAAAGTTGGCCAGAGCTTGACATTTAACAGCCTTTTGTGGAACGAACACCATGTTGTATGGCGTTAACAGGATCGCCCATGTGACAAGCCGGGAGTTTAATGATCCTGGCTTCGTCATGAGGACTCTAAGCGGATTGACTCGGGAAATGACATGAATTGTCTGGCCCGAGACATAATGACGAGTCTTTTGGATGGCAAATACTAAAGCCAAGCACTCTTTTTCAACGGGGTTGTACATGTGTTCGGCCCCGATGAGTGTTCGACTGAGGTAGTAGATGGCTTGCTCATAGCCTGTATCGCTGTTCTGAGCCAACAAAGCACCGAGGGAATGATCCATGGCACGGACGTAGAGGAGGAATGGTTTGCCGGCAACGGGTGCCACCAGGACTGGCGGGCTCGTCAAGTAAGCCTTCATGTCATCGAAAGCTTTTTGGCATTCCTCTGTCCAGACGTAAGAGACTCCTTTCTTCATGAGCTGAGTGAAGGGTTAACACTTTCCGGAGAGGTTTGCTATAAACCTCCGGATGTATGCCAGACGCCCCTGCAGGCCTCGAAGTTCTCGAAGGTTATTCGGAGGGTCCATGTCAAGGATGGCTTTGGTCTTTTCGGGATCGACATGAATGCCTTTTGCCGTGATAATAAAGCCCAAGAACTTTCTGCTAGAAACCCCTAGGAAGAATTTAGCGGGGTTCATCTTGAGTTGATGCGCCCGCATGAGATCGAAGACTGTCTTCAGGTCTTGTAGGTGATCTCTTTTGAGACGACTCTTGACTGCGATGTCGTCAACATAGCATTCGACTGTCTTACGGAGATGCTGATGAAAAATGGTGCTCATAGCTTGTTGTTATGTCGCACCAGCATTCTTCAAGCCGAAGGGCATCACTGTGTAACAGAAAATACCCTTTGGAGTCCTGAATGACGTGTGTTTTGCGTCATTGGGGAACATCTTGATCTGGTTGTAGCCCGAATACCCGTCCATGAAAGACATGCGCTCGAAGCCACATGTGTTGTCGATCATCACGTCGGTGATTGGAAGCGGAAATTCGTCCTTCGGGCAAGCAGAGTTGAGATCCCTGAAGTCGATACAAACTCGTATCTTCCCATTCTTCTTGGTGACAGGGATGACGTTGGCTACCCAATCTGGGTGTTGTTCTTCACGAATGAAGCCGCTTGTCAAGAGTTTGTCCATCTCCTGATCGATGGCGTTCATGATGTCCGGACGAAAGCGTCGCTGTTGTTGTTTGATAGGCTTGGCATCAGGTAAGATGTTCAGCCTATGCATCGCGATCTGGGGGTTAAGTCCCGGCATATCTTCGTAGCTCCAAGCGAAGACGTCGATATACTCTTTAGCCAGCTGGATTAAAGATTCTCGGTCTTCTCCTTTTTGGCTTTTGCTGACGAAGATGGGTTTGGAAGAAGATCCATCCCCAAGGTCGATCTGCTCGACTTCGTCTTCGGTGGGAGGTTTACGTAACTCGAAACGAGATTTCCATTGTTCTCCTAGGCACTGAGCCCAGGGTTCTTCTTCGAAGAATTCCGGCGCTTGGTCTTCGCCTTCTTTTTCTTAAGATTGTGCAGACGTTATGTTGGCTGACAGCACTCTCTTGAAGACTGAGCCGATACTGGTATCGGAGTCCCACGTTGATGCTTCGGACGAGTGAGAATGTTCTACTTCTTCTGCGTCTGAACTCTCTGGAGTTGACGGTGGCGTGACATAGCCTATTCCCCGTCGAGTTCTATTGTAGTAGTCCTACGGCTTTCCTTTAGGAGTTGGAAGCCGGAGAGGGAGACGTCGACCTTTGCCGTAGTTCAGGCCTTTGTTGCTTTTTAGGTCGTAACCCATCTTCTGGATGAGGTACTTTAAGATGTCTGTGTACTGATAGAGTTGCATTCTGCCGGTATCTGGTTCTGGCTCGAGTGGCGGGAGATCTTGATGACGCTCAACTTTGCCGAAGATGATGGATTCTTCGTCTCAACTCCGTGGCGGGACTATATAACAGACCCCTTGGAACAGGACTACTCGATTTACATGATGGACGGTCGTTATTTATGTTTGCAACGACCGTAGAGCGTTATCTAAAAGACACTCTATTATTGATGAAATACGAGATTTTATCCCACGGGATTACATTATCCAGAGAGGGGGCATCTACATCAGCCGAGATATATTCTCCTAGCTCTTCATCTGTAAGCACTGGAGTAGGATCGGGAGAGTCCACCACAGCGTTGGTCTTGGAGTCCGAGAGGACTACGTGGGCCTTTTTCGGCAGCCTGGATGGCGGCAGCTTGCCTTTAAGACGTACCTTCAGAGGTGCCTCCATTGTGCCTCCGATGATTGGTGTCTTCCTCTGTAGTTTTGCCACAAGGGGAGCCGATGTTTGAGACGGCTTTCCCTTGAGCCGTATCTTCAGGGGAGCTTCAAGAACAGCTGGTGCTTTCCCGGGCAGCTTAATGCTCATGGGAGGCAACTTCTGAGGTGGTTTGCCTTTGAGTCGGATATTTAAAGGAGCGTCGGGAGTGACCTCTGGCTCCATGTCTGGCTCTGCTGCCGCATCTGCTTCGTCGTCAGCGTCATTGGCTTCCTCCTCGTCAGGAGACTTGTATAAGTCGGCATCGGTGAAGTAGGCTTCAATCCCTTTGAAAGGGTCGATGTCCACGAACTCCGTCCGAATGACGTTGTTGGTGGACACGTACTTCATACATTGGTGGAGCATGGATGGCACCACCATGTACTCATGCAGCCATAGGCGACCCAATAGAAGGTTGTAGTTGACTTCGGCGTCCACGACATAACAAGTGACCTCAGTTCTGAGGTTACCGATGTGGCACTTTAGTCGTATTTTGCCCAGTGGTTCGCTTTTGCTGGCGTTGAAGCCACTGATTGTTGTGTTGGAGGGCGCCAGTCGGTACATTGGGATCCCAGTGTTGAGAGCAGCGTCTTCGGGATGATGCTGAGGGAAGACCCCGGATCGATCTGAATCCGCTTCACCTTGACTGAACCGATATACCCAGTATAATACAGTGGCCTGTTGTGTCGGTTGTGCTTGAGCAGCATATCCTGTTGGGTGAAGGTTATATTGGGGATAACCTCATCCGCACAGTGGCAGTGCGTGCACGCAGTCGGGAGATCTTCAGGCAGCTTGACCTGACTGAGAAAGGATTCAGCATCCTTCAGAGCTTCACAGAGAGTTTCTCGGGAGTCTTTGGAAAGACGAAGGAGCTCGAACAGAGATAGGCGGGCAGGAGTACTGGCCAGTTGTGCCAGTATGTCGAAGTTGTGGGGCTTGGCTAGCCCCGAAGCATTTTTCTTACGTAGAGGCCTATCGAAGAGGGCCTCTATCTGCTTCTGCTTATTGGCTGCTGGGGGCTTAGACGGGCCCTCCTCCTGGACAGCAGGGACGGTGCAAGGAGGCACTACCTCGACGGCAGCTTCGTCGGGTTGGGCATTCTGTTGTGAACGGGTCTGTACAGGAAGCGCCTCTTCCGCTGAGGAAGAGACCATGCGGCAAGACTTGATCTTCCTACCTTTAGATTTGGAGGTAGGGCATACCTCCGATTGAGTCACCTCGGAGACAAGATCAGGGTGAACCCATAGGATCTCTCCCCGAGATGTGGTGAGTGGGATGAGTCCACTCACGTTGTCACGAGTAGGTGGTAAGTTAACCACCTCCATTGTCGCCTTCGGGATGGGGACGACACCATCCTGTGTTGTAGTGGGCGACACGGCGCCGAACTGGAGTGACACCACGTTGGCCGATACCGTCTTCTTGTCGTAGTCGACGGAGATTACATCCGTATTGTTTATGCGCTGGATGTAATTCTTCAGGACATAGCAGTCCTTGGTTAGGTGTCCGACAAACCGATGGTAGTGACAGTACCTCTGGTTGTCCACTTTCCCAGCCTCGTCGGGACGCTTCGGGTCCGGCAGGTTGATCTTGTCACCCTGCTTCAGTATCTCAAAGAGTTGTAGGATGTCTTCGTCGTTGAACGAATAAACCTCCTTTGGCCTTGGTGCAAGTGGAGGCTTCTGAGTAGGTGCCGATGCACCTTTTGAGGCATTGACAGTCAATACCTGTTTCCCTTTTGTCTCTCGTCCGGGGTTGTTGGCTGCAGACCGTTTCCCCTTGTCCTCAACGACAGAGAAACTGACCCCCAGAAGGCGAGCATTGTCTGCCTTCTTTTCTGCGGCTTCCTCTTCAATGATCAAGGAGCTCCAGTCGGGAGGAGAAGTAGAGTTGAGCCAGAGTTTGACTGCAGGCAGCATGTTCATGCTGCAGGAGGAGAGGAGTGCATGTTCTGGCATGCCCGGGGGCAGTCTGAAGCAGGCCTGTCGGAAGCGTTCGATGAACACTCGAACTGTTTCCTTCTCCTTCTGGCGTATCTCAATGAGGGACGCCATTGTCATGTCCTTCCCGCCGTCGTTGAAATGGTCGAAAAAAAAGGCACGTCAGGTCGTCGAAGGAAGATATTGAATTATTGGGGAGGCTGCAGTACCAGTCGTACGCGATTCCTTTCAGTGCCCCAACAAATAAGCTGGTGAGTAGCACATCCTCCTTCGGAAGATGTCCCATCTAAGACTGGAAGTAGGTCAGATAGCGACGCGGAGAGTCCTTCCCGTCGTATGGTGTCAGTATTTATGGTTTATACTTAGGAGGATAAACCACCTTGTTCCATTCGAGGGGATAAGGTTGGGGGATGCCCATCTTTTGGCGCTCCTCTTGTCTCGTCTTAGACTCAAAGCGCTCGCGCAAGTCCCTAATCATCTCGACCACGTCTTCCGTGGAGCTGGGAGTCGGGGAAGGTGGTACCATCTGAAGTTGAGCATTTGAGGGCTCCGATGTTCGAGGCGCTTCTCGGCGATCCGCCTCCAATGATACCCGTTGAAGGGGTACGCTTGATTCTCCATTGGCCCCTGGGTCGGGACCGGTAGAAGGTGTCCTGGCCAAAGCTGAACGTATCTCAAACACTGCTTGAGTCAGTGTTTATATAGAGGCAGAGAGAGTCTTGAGTCCTCCCTCCAATGTGTCCATGCGCTGGACAAGGTCTGGTGGCGGCGCATCAGACTCGGAATTACCTCCAGCCATGTATACTGTCATGACACGGCCGGAAGTGGATGGATCGGTTGAGGCTTCACTCTCGGCTTCACTCTCGTGTAGGGGAGTCAGCTTCACTCTCAGCTCCGTCTTGAAGGGCATCTTCGTCTCCGGAACTCGGGTCCGCAGATGCTAGACTACCCCCAGCTATGTTCTGGGGGATATCCTCGTCTTGAGGGCCTTCTGGGAGGCTGACTTCGCCTCGAGGATGAAGATCCGCCCCAGCTGTACTTTGGACACCCTCGTCTTCGGAAGGAGGCTCGACAGGGCTCTGACTACCCCCAGCTTCCTCCAAGATTTTCTTCCTCCCCCGAGTGCCTTCGAACACTCCGGAGGACGAGACAGCTGTCTTGGTTTTCCTCGGCTGGGTTTTGGAAGAGGAATTGCCAGTCGCCTTTCGGACTGACGAGGAGTTGGAGATCACGTTGCATGAAGCAACCCTTGGCTCTTTTTTTCTTGACACCTTCTTCCCGAGGCGACGTCGGAGAGGTGTCGATGATTGCAGCCGCTGGAACACTGACTGCCTTGGTGGGACTGCCGCCTTGCAACAGCAGTTGATGGTGACCACAGCACTAGTATGCCCCGTGAGAGGCGCATCGTGCTTGTCAATAGACTCTCTTGATCGGCGCTTGTGAGTGATCACGTTACGTAGATCGTTGGAGGAGAGTGCCACCTTCACACCCCCTTCAGGCGCATGGCAAGGCCAAGCGCCGGGGTGGTCAAGTGAATGCTGCGTCCCCTGATCTAACACCAAACAGGCATCCCGATCAGTAGTGGGGGAACAACATTTGAAGTGACTTGAACGGACCTCAGACGCACAACCAGAGGAGACAAGGGAGTTCTAGACCACTGAATTTGCCTCACTCAACTTGGTTGTGCACGTAATAGATGCGCCCAAGTGAGATGAGGACTTTGAAGGTCGGCTCGTTTCTGGCGCAGAAGCACTTGAGTCGACCTTGTACAGCTTACCATCAGCAGCGCGCTTGATTGTGAGCGCATGCTTCTAGCTTGCTGCTGGCATAGCACGTTTGGGGCGCATGGCCCGTGCCGCCTTGGATTTCTTCGTACTAGCCCGCTGGGACGCATAGTACTCAGAATCCAAATTCTTCTCTCCATTACAGCAAGTGAGTCTGTCAAAGACAGAGACCTTCTGTGGCACATCAGAGGTGATGCTCGGGGCAATGGCCGCGCCCCTGCTCCGTCGACACATCTTCCTCGCCTGAGAGGGAGATGGCTGGGGAATGTGCTCAGCCGCACGTTTCCCCGAGAGATGCGCTGTACCGGTGGGCACATCTTGGTTGCTGAGGACGTCAGCAGGAAGAAAAGGCTGGATCGGAGCATCCCCTTCTGTGGTGGTGCCCGAGGCGTCGACCTTGCGCACCCAGACTCGACGGGTCTTTTTCGTCTTCGACAGCCGCTTCGAAGGACTCGCACTACCTTCATAGATGAACTCCTCATACGCCTGTTGATTGAGGCGTACGACCAGCGTCTTGTGGGAGGAGCCCACCTTTACATCGTTGGATTGTGACACAGCTTTCTCGGTGGAGGAGAAAGAGGTCCCCAGCAGAGTCGCCAGCTTATTTGCCATTAAAATTCTTTTTTTGTAAATTCCAATACAAACAGAACAGTGTTACAATATAGGACTTAGATATAGTCCTAGGAGTACACTTTTGTTTATCTGGGTCCCTTGTGCCGATGGAGTGAGTGGTAATGCGTTGACTCCGTTGATGATCTGACGACGGTTATCGGTTCTCTGAACGTTTGGATTGCTCTGGGTGCTAGAGCTTGCTGAGAGGAGGAAGACGTTGAGTGTCTGTATCTGCCTCTCTGGTGGTATGTTCGTTCATTTTCTGTACGTCGGTGAGAAGGAAATGATCCCTCTATTTTTAGTTTTGTAGGCTGGCTGCTCATGTGCGCATGTAGGATGCGCCTGTACGTAGGGACGCCACGTGGTGATCGCTGATGGAGGCGCATGGACGATGCGCCCTGATCGAGGGGTTGAATTCTTCATACTGATGTTGTGAGCCGGCACGTAGCAGGGAAGAAGATCTTTCTGTTGCTGAGATCTTGGGTAAGTTGAGTCAAAGGACACGTGTCGTCGACTCATGGCTCGGAGATCTCGGATTTGATGGAGAATGATCTGGTAGGATGCGCCTGGGATTGGGCGCATGAGACACTTTGGCTCATAACCTTTAGGGGTCATGAACCATTCGGGGCGCATGGCTTTTGAGGTGCATACGAGGCTTCAGTAGTGACTTTACTCATGTCTTTTGGGATCAGAGATAAGTCTGGGGCGCATGGCTTTTGAGGCGCATGCAGAGCTTCAATGGAGACTTTTCTTCTGTCTTTAGGGATCAGTAAAAAGTCTGAGACGCATAGCTTTTGAGGCGCATGGCTTCGGAGGCGCATGCGAGATGATTGGGTGGCCACGTGGCAGTAGCCGTCGGAGGGAAGTAATAATGATGCTGACGTTGGCGACGCTTCATCTTCTAAAAAAGCTGTCAACTGTTCAGACTTCGGGAGGCATGCTGCCAACTCTGTCAGTTCAACATTTAATGTTTTTGACATTCGATGGACAGCTGAGTGGACGCATCGATCGGTGTTCCACTAAGCGTATGGGGACGCATGGGGGCGCATCCCCTGTGATGCGCCTGGTGCTGAAGGGCGCGTCTGTGTTGATGCACTTGATGTTGAAGGGCGCGTCTATGTGATACGCGGTCTGGCCGGCGCATCTGCTTCGAGACACGTCTTTAATGGTGCGACTGTTACGATCTTCGAGTGCTTTAAATAGCCGTTTTGACTTGGCTGAATTCGAAGCATTCGGTTCATCCATTTAATGCAAATTCATTGCACGGAATTCGGGGAGCCATCCACTTGGCGTATGGGTTTGATTTGTCCGGCCTATAAATAGTGGCATGGAGAGAGTTTGCTTCTCATTCTCTCACGTTCTTCCGACATGAATTTTTTTACTCGGATGCATTCTGTTAATGAGATGCTCCCGAGGATAAAGATGCGACGCCATGTCTTTATTGATACACTTGAAGGTGACTGTTACATCCAAAAGTCGGAGTCGAGGGATTTCGAGGCAGGCGGAAGGTGCCTGTTACATCCAAAGATCGGGATGCTCGAGCCTCGTCTTCGTTGTGCAGGAAGAGCCGCAGATCAAAATTGCGGTGCTGCGGCTTTGGGGGCTCTTTCTTCCTTCAAAATGGGTGTTGCCCACTCTGGTTGTGTTGAAAGCTGCTCCTTTAGCTGCGGTTTCGATTACGGTCTTGCTTCGCCTTTGGAGGCTCTTTCGAAGCCTCCCCTGGCCACAGGTTGGCTTGCGGTGCTCTTCTCTTCTTTGGGGAGCACTTCCTCCAGCCGGAGAGTTGATTGCCACCCTCATTCTGCTCAATAAATGCTTCATTAGTCGAAGCATTTCGACGGCGGTCAGCCTGGCTGGAAGAGCGGCACATAACTGGGCTGCTGAAGGGATGCACATAACTGAGGATGAACATAACTGAGCTGCTGAAAAGGATGCGCCCTGCTGAGAGCGTATAGTAGGATGTGCCTGACTGAGGGCGCATAGTGATTGCTGCGCCTATTTGAGGGCGCATGGTGGCTGCTGGCTGTAGTCTTAGGATTTTTTCTTTGTAGAAATTCTCCTTTGTACAACCTTTTTTAGACATGTAATAGACTTTTATATGTAAAATAAAAAGTCCTCTTTTGATGTCTATATTTATTGTTTTGCTGTGAAGTACTTTGTCCGAGCTCTGGCGTATGTAGTGTCTGGCGCATAGGCTTTCTGGTTCTGAAATTTCATGCTTCTACAACTGGCACGTGCTGTGGTGACACAGCAATTCCCGGTAGACAGAAATAAAGCCCGGGAACCGCTGCTCCAACTCCTCGAACTCTTCGTTCGTGGGGGTATACGCTTCGAAGACTTTATTTCCCCAGGACAGCCTGGAGACTTCACGCATCTCGTGGAGAGCGAGCCCCATCTTCCCTCCAGGGGTAAAGAAGGTCCCCGTTCGGTGGTTGTACATTTCAAGAAGAGACATGAAGAGCTTCTTATTTAGGGGCAGACCATAACAGGTGCCCCGAATGGCATGATAGAGGTCAATCTCGCACAGGAGATTCTCGTATGTCCACAAAATCTGCATGGTCATTTTGGTCCACGAAGGGATAGGGTTCATCCAATTCGGCAGCGCCAACCGACCAGTAGGGTAGGACCCCTTATGAGCAAGCTGGTTCATAAAAGTGTCAGCCTGAGAGAACCAGAAGTTGGGACCCTGCACATTTAAGAAGCTACCCGGGGCCAACCCCATCACGTAGCAGCTGATCGGTGTCTTGCTCGCGACCACCGACCCCAAGTTTCTGTTATAGTGAATATCACCTACAAACATACCCTGCCGGCTAGGAGTCAAGGAGTCCACTATTTTTATGTCCATTGGCAGCATGTTGAACTACGACAACGGGAAGTGACACTCCATCTGAGGAATGTAGATCGTCATCCCGTTAGAAAAAAAACTCCAACTTTCAGATATATCTAAAATGTTGGAGTTCTTTATAGTAAGGTTATCCCCAAAGAGGAACGCAGATTTTAGGTGTTTGTCACCCAATTTTCCCGAGTTCATTATGCCCGAGAGAAAGTAGAAGGACTGGTTCTTGATATCTCTCAGCCTCTCCTCAGGTTCATCTTTGGAAAACTGGTCTGACACATAATTAACTAAATGATCGAACCTCACACCCACAACAGATTGGGCTCGACCTACCAAGAGTTCTCCCACAGGATTGACTGGCAACTTCACTGAAAAAAGATAAAAGAAAGAAGTCAGAAGATAGACAGAGAAAAACCACTTAATGTTTCTGAGCTTATGCGGCTCTGTTTGGTTGCACTTCATGCGGCCCAGTTTATAATGAGCTTATGCAGCTCTGTTTGGTGGGTCGTCATGCGGCCCAGTTCATAAGAGCTTATACGGCTCTGTTTGGAGGGTCTTCATGCGGCCAGGTTCATAAAGTGCTTATGCGGCCATGAGATGTCTCTCATGCGGCTCGGACATGAAGCAACTCTCATGCGGCTCGGATATGAGGCATACTCTCATGCGGCTCAGTCATGAAGCAACTCTCATGCAGCTCGGACATGAGGCATACCCCAGGCGGCTTGGACATGGGACGTTCATGTGGCCCATACAACACAGCATATGCCGATTCGTAACACTGAACTTAAGCAGTTCAATAAAGACAAAGAGAGCATTATATGCCAAAGGCTCGCGCATAAAACATGCGACATAGCCATTATGGTTAGGGTTTTGAATCCATGCTGTTCTTCTCAATGCTCTTACCGTCAATAGCAGAATGAACGTTAGGGTGAACTGAGATCGCCGACGAAGAGGCAACTCCTTTGCACTTTGCTCCAGCACTGGAGGAAGCCTTGGGAGCCATTGATGATCGAAAGAGGAGAAGAGACGGCGACTAGGGCAAAAAAGCTTGAAGAAAGAAGAGAGTAAAGAATCTCTCTCTTCAAAAATTGCTCATATTTATAGGCTGGCGGGGCGTGTGAACCGATAGACGCTTCGGATTTCGTGCTGCCTAGAAGATAAAGTCGACCCTTGGGATTCTATCCCCTTTTATGCAAAAAAGAATGCTCAGAATCATCAAGGCAAAACTAAATATTTAATGCCGACTCTTGGGATCCTATCCAAAAGACGGCTTTAAAAATCAAAAACAAATCAAAAGCAATTAATGAGATGCCTACGTGGCACGAAGACCATCTTACGGCCAGAAAAGACTATGCGGCCATAAAAGACTATGCGGCCAGAGAAGTCTATGTGGCCAGAGAAGTCCATGCAGCCAGAGAAGCCTATGCGGCCCAAGAAACCTATGCGGCATGAAGAGCTTATGCGGAAATGACCATGCTTCTTATTCAAAGTATTTCAATTTTACAAATTGAAAACTTTGAAGGGGGTCTTGTAGAAGCATGGAAAAGAACAGTAATTCTTATGCGGCCGAGAATCAACATGAAACTCCATGCGGCTCAAAACTTGGAGAGTTTTCATGCGGCTCAAAATACTTCATGAGGAGCCACGTGGCATTATGCGGTTCGAAATAGGCCTATACAACTGGCCATAATTACTCCGTATAGCTGGCCATTAATGCTCTGACACAAAGTGACAGCTCTGACAGAAACGATGGCTCTGACATAAAGAAGAGATGCGACATGCTCATAAAAAGAGGAGAAAATCTTTATGATAGCTGGCACAGTTCACAAATTCTAAGAAAGTTCTTTATGCGGATCGCGTGTGTGACCCTCATGCGGCTCGGTTATGAGGCCACCCTCATGCGGCTCGGTTATGAGGCCACCCTCATGCGGCTCGGTTATGAGGCCACCCTCATGTGGCTCGGTCATGGGGACAGTCCTTCATGCGGCTCAGCCATGATGTACCATTCATGCGGCTCGCAACATAGCGGCAGTTGGGGCACGTGGCAGAAGTTGACTAAGTCTTAAACAACTCGGATTTATTGCAACCAACAGATCATAACAGTTAAGATTTATTGCAACCGACATAACAGTCTTGATTTGTTGCAACAAATAGATCAAAATTAATCTTAACCAATCCCCAAATGCCCACTTCTCAAGGCACAGTTACAAGGATGTGGCCACGTGGCTGTACACCCCACTCATCATAAACTCCTATAAATAGCATGGGATTATTCCTTTGCACACACACAGAGACACAGAGCAAAAATCACACACAATTAGGGCATTTCTTCGCCGGAGCCGAGGTTACGTTAGATCGTCCAAGGAGCAAGGCAGAGTTGATAGCACTTTTCCGAGCCTCTACCGTCACCCCCTAGAATCCAAATTAAACAATTGTACTTAGATTGCTTTTCCTTGGTTTTGTTCCTAGGCTTTCTTTTGTACAAGCGAGTTTGTAATTGTGAATTAAAGTTCATTCCTCCCATAAAACTGTTCTGTTCTTTGATAATCAAAGGCAAATACGATATGATATGGATAGTCTGCCCAGAAACATATTGGCGTGTCTTCTGGATGACAAATACTAGTACGAGGCATTCCTTCTCCACCGGTATGTATCTGTGCTCGGCACCCACCATCGTGCGGCTGAGGTATTAAGTTGTCTGTTCATGGCCGCCTTCGTTCTTCTGAGCTAAGAGGGCGCCAAGAGAATGATCCATAGCACGGACATATAGTAAGAAGGGCTTCCCTATTATTAGAGCAACCAATAGTGGAGGGGTTGTAAGATAAGCCTTGATGTCGTCGAATACGCGTTGACATTGTTCAGTCCAGACAAAAGATACGCCTTTCTTCATGAGCTGAGTGAATGGTTGACACCGTCCAGAGAGGTTCGAAATAAATCGTCTTATGTAGGCTAGCCTTCCTTGTAGTCCACGTAGCTCTTTGAGGTTTCTTGAAGGATGTATGTCGAGAATAGCCTTCACTTTCTTCGGGTCCAGATGTATACCCTTTGAAGTGATGACGAAACCAAGGAACTTGCCGCTGGAGACTCCCAGAAAAGACTTGGTTGGATTCATCTTGAGTTGGTGTGCACGCAATAGTTCGAACACCGTTCTCAAGACCAGAAAAATATTTTGAGTCCAATGGCGCAAGTTTTATCGCGATATGACGAGTGTGCACAAAGTAATTGGGAAATTCTGAAAGGTTCGATATAGAAAAATTTGACGGATACGGGTCAAATTCATCGCGCACACGCAACCAATTTGAATTTCGTCAAAGCCCGCACGTCCGCAAAGTCGATACGGACCTTTCGGTACTCTCGGTTTACGACGGGGCCGCCCGGTTTGTCGGGACGTACCTCGTATGGGGTTTTTAAGGTTTATAAAAACTAATTTTTCGAGATTTTTAATTTAATTAAAACTAAAATTTATTGCAGAATAAATAAATCTATTTGAAGGGGATGATAGAGGGTCATGTGGGCTTTCTACATGAATTTACGGATCTAAAAATGGAGTAGAATTGACAAAGAAATCGATCGGAGAAGTGGGATACCTTAAAGTGGGAATCTGTTGTTTTATTGTTGTTGTTGTCGTCGTCGTTTCCGTCGCCGCGGTCACGGGGTGCTGCTGTGCTCGCGGAGGGAAGGAGTTGGCTGAGGGTGGAGGAGAGAGGAGGAGGAAGGAAGGAGAGTGGAGAAATAATTAAAGATTAGGGTTCTATATCTTACATATATGTATGTATACATATATATATATATATATGGGGAGTCGGCCACCAAGGTGCTGCTGTGCTTGCTTTGCACAAAAGGGGCGCACAAAAGTAGCTGCTGCTACTTCCTAATTCTTTGCTTGGGGTGGTCGGTCCCACCCCATTGGGCCGGCCACTCCATTGTTTTTTTTATTCTACTTTATCTATATCTATATATTTATATGTATATATCCATAAATACACCAAAAAATCTATTTTAAATCCAAATATCATTTAAAAGTCAACTATCCAATTATTTAATATATTTGAGCATATCTACATATATATATATAAATTCAATCCTTAATAAATCAACTCAAAATAGTAATAATATTTAAATAGGAAAACATGTTTATTAAATCTCCACAAAATAACTTTAATAATAATAAATTAATAATATTTTCCCAATGAGTGCACTTATACTGCACACCCTTTCCCGGGTCCACAAAATGTACTATTTTGTAAAATATTATTTAAAATAAATAAAATACCAATAATTGCACAAATAATTAAATGATTTTAAATTGTACATAAAATTCTAAAATAATTTAGAAATTATTTTTACGTACATAAAATATGTCTACATGGCCACTTTGGTTCCACCACATGCCTAGCTGGACTTAAATTTGGTTCGGGCCCAATTCGGGCTGGTTTGGACAAATCAGATCATCTAAAAATCAATATATAAAATAATATTTAATTAAAAATACTTAAATAAGTCCATTCACAACTTGGCCTAGTTTTTCTAGTTTGGACATCACCATGGCTAGGCTTCCCCCGGCATGACAGGTACACTAGTCAAAGCACACTGCTACATCTTCCGTGCCAAAATTCATGGTAGTCTTGTGTTCCAAAATTCAACAATGGCTAAGGTCATTTCTAATGAAAATAAAAAATCATAATTTGCATAAATTAATTTTTAAGTCTAATAAAATAATAAAAATAATAATAAAAATAGGGGATTTTACATCCTACCCAACTTACAAGAATTTTCTCCTCGAAATTTAGGAATAATAGGGTAGATAGGGTTGAGGGATAGGAAGAGTTCGTCAATACCAAAATGCAATTAAATTTTGGAGGAGGGGATAAAACGGCGTTCAACACCACTATACAATAGAAAATTGTGGAGTCGATATATACAAAAATATATCATGGTTATGGAATTGAATAAGGGTTGCTAATGAAGGTGACTAAATTTTAATAATCCAATTTGGAGAGTAATAAGGAATTGAGTAGATCAAAGAGAATAATTTAGACATTTGAGAGATGTGGTTCCTAGAGAGTAAATGGAGACTAATCGCCTCGATTGAGAGTTTGATTTAAGTAAATGATTAGAATCATTCTCGAGTGCTCAAGAATAATTGGAAGGACACGATAATAACTCTAGGGTTAAGAAATGAGAAGTAGTTAAAGGCGAGGATATGGCCACATGAGTCGGTCGGTGGCTATCTACATTTGTGTATAATTAACCGATTGGGCAACCAAAGATGATACCTTGAGTCTATCATAGCAAGTACAGTGCCTTGTCTTTCCAAAATAAGTAAAAGGCAAGAACAATCAAAGGTTTCAATGACGGTGTTATATATTGAGTACGAATTGCACGGTACATAGTGTTAGGGTTATATACTAAAAGCATCACTTTTGTAGTAACCTTATTTCCTTAAATTTTGAATAAGAATCATATGGGCAAATGTTTGCATATTGTATTTGTTGCAAGTGTTAATGCAAATGTCTGATATTCTATATTGTAGATAATATGGTGTGTGGTGTCACACAGAAGATCATATTATTAGTTTCCTATGGAGTATATAAATAGTTCACAACTTAGATGGACTTGGACAATCTATTGGAAAGGTTGTAGTGTAATCTGGTATTAGTCTATCTTGACTATAGGTTTACACTAGTACACTTTGTGTGTATTGAACAGGACCACTTGAGGTTGTTCTCTTTGTACTGACTACATAAGAGAACAAATACCTCTGTTATTATGGATGCTTGTACTCTTAATCCGGATATAATAACGGAGATGTATATACAATATGCATTACTTTGACTCATAAAAGAGTGAGATTCATTATGGATCAACAACCTCTATGAATTCGGTAATAACATTGTATGTATGATAGGCTGTTGATTATAAATGGAATCCATGTCCCGATACATCGGGTTGATGATATCCTCTTAAGGAGCTCATAAGGATTGTCATGTAAACCCTGCAGGTAGATTATATCCGACATGACAAATAAAGTTGAGTGGTACTACTTAAGGATAAAAGATGTCGAATCAATATAGTTGTCAGTAACTTAATTTGATCGACGGACATACGATATCTTAACATGGGGAGCCAAACGAGCATATAATAAAAGGAGCCCACAAACATAATTTGGGATTAGAGAGGTAGTACAACAATAGCTCATTAGTTGACCGAGCTATTGTTAATGGGCCTGGATTGTGTGTTCGGACTGAACACGGGATATCCAGATCCGTTAGGAGGCCTAACCCTAATTTCTACTCATGGTCCCTGTCATAGACTATAAATATCCTCTATTCTCTGGCCGCCAGATTACCGATCAAAAATCAAAAATTTTCTCTAAATTCGTGATTCACGTAAGGAGAGAAAGAGAGGGCTGCCAAGGAGAAAAAAGGTTGGAAGATCGTCGCCCACACGACGTCCAACTCGAGGAAGGAATACGTGCAGAAGATGTTGGGGTCGTCCGCTCGTGATTGCCAGGAATTACTTGTCTCCTTTCCGCCGCAGGTATAATTCGTAAACCCTAGTTTCCGCTTATGAAATGTTAGAACAAGTATTAGATCTGTATAACTTTCTATCGATCAATACGCACACCAAAGAAAGGGTCCTGGGAATCCCCAGTTCCATCACATAGGCGGTGGATATAATTCAAAAAAGAATTGCCAAAGCTGTCGCGAATGAGACTCTAAGGCAAGTTTACTATGCCTCCATCCATGTAGAATAATATGTGATAAGCGAACCAAAGTGCAATAGGTTGATCAGACCATCATGCACCGGTTCTGATTAGATAATATGTTAGTGGGTGCACCCAATAAAATATGTCATGATCAAGCTTGATAACGAAATAAGCTTGCAAAACTGAAACTACATTAGCAGCAAGAGATAGTCAAAATATGAGCAAGGGAGGTACTGATGAAGGAAATTTTAAATAGTCTAAGATCTTTTAAAATCAAGGCTCGCCTGAAGTGTGGGCCTATACAGTTGTCCTAGTTTTCTTTACTTACGGTTTGGTTGTCTAGATAAGTTAAGGTCCTCTGAATTTATAGTCTAAGCAAACTTATCAACATGGGTCACAAGGACAAAGGCTTTGTTGGGCCGTGAGGTATTCTACCCAACTTACAAGAGTTCAACTAATAGTGTGATGGGACAATGGGTCACACAATCAAGTTAAGCACAAAGTTAGGCATTTAATGAATGAAGTATAACACAATCACCTATCAGTTTGAAAGAAATGAGTCAACGTTGGACCTCTAATTGCAGTCCGAAAGTAACTGGTGTCATGGTAGAGGTTATAGCTTAGCCATTTGACTGGAAAGTTATATCAAGATAATAGGGTTAAAGAAGACGTATTTTAGTGGGACATGATATATCTACATGAAGGTAGGCTAGTCTATGGCTTATATATAAAATTTGTTGGAAGGAAAAGTCTAGTGTTGTGCTCCAGATATACAAGTCACGGTAGGGACGCCAAAATATCAAAAAGAGAAAGTGGGAGTTCACGAGGCGATAATTAATACACAAAAATAAAGAAGATCAAGTTAAAGCATGAACTAAAATTAATTAAAGAATCTAGTAAAAATAATTTAGGAACACAATTCCTGAGAGAAGATAGTCTCCTAGATTAATACATTTAGGGAACCATTAAATCATTATTCAAATTGCAAATGGGTTAGAAGGTCGCAATTAAAAGATTTAGAATTGAAGGAAGGTCGATTAAGTCATGGTGGAAATACAGTCACATAGCTTGGTAAATGACTAACAATACTTGTGTACATACTACTATCATGGTCATAAGTGATATGGCAGTTTAGTGTGGAATACTATGGAATTCATCCATCTTATTTGGACTCTCTTGGTTGTCCACCATTAAAATTTTGCTCAAATTTTCTCCAAAAGTCTCAAAATAAAATTTTCAAAAATAACCACCTAAAATTTGTATTCACTGTAAGTCGTTCAATTTAATCACGACCAAAATTAAACCACTTTCATAAATCTCAAAGCAAACATTATCACGTTACTACTAACCCTTTCCAAAATTTAACGTTTAAATTCAACTATTTAACTCAAGAGTTCATAATTTACGAATCCATAAAAATTTCACAATCAATCAAAAATTTAACACTCTAAAATTTTCCAATAACTCATAATAAAACTCTTAGCATATTAAAAGCAATCTCAAAAAAAGTTAAGCTCAATGCTCTCATCAATTTTAACTTCTATTTCTAAGTCATTCAAACAAAATCACAACTTTTTAAATGGTAAATTCCTTTAATCAATCAAAATAACTTTTCACCACATCTTTAGTAGCTTTTTGTAACACCCAGTTTTCTAAATGAAGGTAACTTTGAAATTTTGTGTTTTAATTTATTTAATTATGATATTTAAATAATAATATAATTTTTGGTGATTTTTAATCATTTTAAAACTATTTAAATATCATGACTTGTGATGATGTGCAGCTAGTGAAACTGTAGAGACTGTCTGCCCTAGAGCCTAACCATGTGATTTTGAATATCTAATTATCATTTTTAGTCTAGGGGTAATTTGGTTATTTTGACTTTTTAGAATTTTTGATTTATTTAATGGATTGGCGGTTGTTGATTTTCACTTTCGCTAGTTGTAACTTAAGAGACTAACATAGATGTTGACTCTAGTTAAGATGACTTGATTAGCATGGTGAGACCCTAGTCTAACTTAAGTCAATCTAAGTTAGTCATGTAGGAATCAAGACTTGAATAGAAGGCTTAGTGATTTGGTCCATAGGCTTGAGACTTAGAATTGGTTCCATGACTTATGAAACTTGGCCCGTGGACCATGACTTGTAACCCTAACCCTAATTTTATTCATTATGACCAGCCATAGGGTCCCCCTCCCTATAAATAATCTCGTCCTTAATTGTTCTTGTCTCTTTTATATCATTTCTCTATTTGACAAAAAAAAGGTTTGTTCCTGAAGAACAGTTTGGCAACTCTAGAGGGGGGTGAATAGAGTTTATAGAGAAAAATAGCCAATTAAAAATAACTCTTTCACCAACAATAAATAATCAGAGTAAAGTGCGGAAAATAAATGAAGAGCAGAAGAGCATACGCAAACACAGCGATTTTAACCTGGTTTCCCTCGTGGAGGACTAGTCCATGCCTGAGAACTCTAGCTCAGGATTAAATCCACTATTTGTGAAATAGTAGTTTACAACCCGTGCCTTTTCTTCAGAAGAGCACGTCAACTTCTTAACAGAGGATCGCAGTGGCGATTTGCTTGGAATTGTCCAAGCGACTTCTTCGACTCTTGCACAAGAATCCTAACTGAGAGATGCTAAGCACTCGGGACTTAGGAGGCTTGTGGCTAGTAGATGGGAAGGGTATGGCTTATTGAGCTTATAAGAGAGAAGAGAAGAGAAGATTGGATGGATTGAAATGAGAGAATTCATGCCCTATTTATAGTGTTTTTATAGGCAGAATTCGGCCAGAATTCGGGTAGGAATATTCAAAAATTTGGCCGTTGGACAACTAGCAACCAGCTATCCCTAAAATTAGGGTTCCTGATTTCTAGGGGACAGAGTTCGGCCCGAACTCTGTGTGGAGGCAGAGTTCGGCCCGAACTCTGTCTCCAGAGCACAGAGTGGTTCTAAGGGGACCAGTGGGCAGTTTTTGGTTCAGTGGAGCTTGGGATTTTGGGTAGGTTATAGACTAAGTTCCAAGAGCTCAGCAAGACTCAGAGTACATAAATCTAGACTCAATGAAATTATAAAATACAGACTCCAGAACACACTGAGAGCCGGAGACTAAGCTGTCATCTGTCTTGAACTGAATGCAGTCGTCGTGTGTCGTATTGAATTAATACAAATATTATTTGGTCAATGTAGTCAATATTTGGTTGACTGTGACTTTGTGTCAACAATCTCCCCCATATTGATAATTGACAAAATAATATATGTATATTTCAATATTCATACCTGGACACAGTTGATTGTAACATAGCTTCATTGTAACATAGCTCCCCCATAAACGATGCCTGAGCTAAGAGAAAATAGCTCCCCCGTAAACCATGAACGGTGTCGAACTAGAAGCTATAGCTCTCCCCCGTACAAAATGCGTAGTACCTGTGATCTGATAGATAATATTGTCCAGAGCAAAAAGTACAGATATACACAGATATACGAATGCATAGAACCAGTGGCCTGATAGATAATATCTCCCAAAAGCAAAACAAGCACAAAAATATACATTATTTCTCCCCCTTTTGGCAGTTAGCAATATAAAGAAGCAGTGAATAGTAATGCAACCACACCAAGCAGAGAAGAAACAGTGAAATACTAAGCAAAATAAGTCACTGAAATAAAATGATAATAAAGACAGATAATGTCATCCACCAAACCAAGTGGTCAGCTCATAAACAGAGTACATAAACCAGCTACATAAATCCATAAGAAACTAAATAACTGAAATCAAAAGTAACTAAGATCATCATCAGTAGCAGCAGCAGCAGATGGTAGCCAATCTCCATCACGGAGCACGAGATGGTCCTGGAGTGTCTGAGCGTCTGGGATCCACAAAAGCAGCACCCGGATCCAGGTAACACAAGACCCACGGATCATCAATGCGATAACCCTCACGATCGGGATCCCGCTGCATGGGAATGGGCATAGCAGGATGATGGGACATGGAGTACCGAATATCATGTAGCGAGTTGCTAAGTGCACTCATCTGCAGGGTAGTGCGGTAGTCCATCTGAGCCCACCGATCGTCCTCCAAGTCGAAACGTTCCCGGAGCATGGTCTGGATGGAGTCAAGAGTGGCAGGTGGAGGTGGTGCATCCTGACCAAAATGAGGGGCGTCAGGCTCCGCATTGTTGACACAAAGTCACAGTCAACCAAATATTGACTATATTGACCAAATAATACTTGTATAAATTCAATACGACACACGACGACTGCACTCAGTTCAAGACAGATGACAGCTCAGTCTTCAGCTCTCAGTGTGTTCTGGAGTCTGTATTTTATGATTTCATTGAGTCTAGATTTATGTACTCTGAGTTATGCTGAGCTCTTGGAACTTAGTATACAAGCCTACCCAAAATCCCAAGCTCCACCAAAACCAAATTGCCCACATGTCCCTCTTAGGACCATTCTGTGCTCTGGAGACAGAGTTCGGGCCGAACTCTGCCTCCACACAGAGTTCGGGCCGAACTCTGTCCCCTAGAAATCAGGAACCCTAATTTTAGGGTTAGCTGTTTGCTAGCTGTCCAACGGCCAAATTTTTGAATTTCCTTACCCGAATTCTGGCCGAATTCTGTCCCTAAAATCAGTATAAATAGGGCATGAATTCTCTCATTTTGAATCACTCAATCTTCTCTTCTCTTCTCTCCTACAAGCTCTATAAGCCATACCCTTCCCATCTACTAGCCACAAGCCTCCTAAGTCTCGAGTGCTCAGCATCTCTCATTTAGGATTCTTGTGCAAGAGTGAAGAAATCGCTTGGACAATTCCAAGCAAATCGCCACTGCGATTCTCTGTAAGAAGTTGACGTGCTCTTCTGAAGAAAAGGCACGGGTTGTAAGCTACTATTTCACAAATAGTGGATTTAATCCTGAGCTAGAGTTCTCAGGCCTGGACTAGTCCTCCACGAGGGAAACCAGGTTAAAATTGCTGTGTTTGCGTATGCTCTCTTATCTTTCATTTACATTCCGCATTTTACTCTGACTATTCATTGTTAGTGAAAGAGTTAATTTTTAATTGGTCATTATACATATATACTCTATTCACCCCCCCTCTAGAGTTGCCAAACTGTTCTTCAATTGGTATCAGAGCTCTGTTCTCTTTATAAGGACTAACATCCTAAGAGCTGATCCATGGCAACCACACAATCCTTGATCTCCAATCATGGTGAAGGTCAGTCCACTCATAGGCCTCCCCTATTTGATGGGACTAACTACACATATTGGAAAACAAGGATGAGCTTTTATCTGAAGTCTCTAGACTTTGACCTGTGGACTGTCGTAACTGACGGTTACAAAAAGCCCGCCAGAATAGTTGTCGATGGTGACCTCACTGAGAAGCCACACGACAAATATTCTGTCGAGGAGAAGAAACAGGCAAGTCTAGATGCTAGGGCTATTAATGCTTTATTCTGTGCTATAGACAGGAACGAGTTTAACAGGGTCTCTACATGCACCACTGCTCATGAAGTATGGAGACTTCTGGAAGTGACGCATGAAGGAACCACTCAAGTCAAGGAATCAAAGATAAGCCGTCTCACTCAAGAGTACGAAGCCTTCAAGATGAAGCCAAATGAGACGATCACTCAAATGTTTACAAGATTCCTCGACATCATCAACCCGTTATCCTCGCTCGGTAAGCAGTACTCAAACCATGAGAAGATCCGCAAGCTACTCAGAGGGTTACCAAAGATTTGGAACCCTAAGGTGATAGCCATCATAGAAGGAAATGATCTCACAAGTATGTCTATGGAGACTTTGATGGGCAAGCTCATGACTCACGAGCTTGACCTCAAGGACTTCGAAGAGCCTGCTCCGAAGACCAGGGAGATAGCACTCAAAGTCCATCGACGAAAGGTTGATCACGATGAGACTGAAGACGATATCTCAGATGATGAAGACCAAGCTCTCATGGTACGTAACTTCAAGAAATTCCTTCGCTTCAATCAAAGAAAGAAGGAACCACAAGAAGACGATGAAGAAGAGCCAACTTGCTATGGTTGCAAAAAGACTGGACACGTCAGAAGAGACTGTCCGCTCTTAAAGAAGAGCAACCGGTATGAAAAGCCCTACAAGAAGAACTCATCAAAAAGATATGCCAACACAAGCATTTGGCATGAAAGCGAAGCAAGTGACTCCGAGGAAGAAAAGAACTCTCCTCAAGACAAAGCAAATGTTTGCCTCATGGCAAATTCCACCAAGGTATCAAACGAAACTTTAGATGACTTCTCTTTTGATGAACTTGGCGATGCCTTCACCGATTTACTTGATGATCACAAAAAGATTATCGGTAAATACAAGCATGCCAAGGACAAAATCAAAAGTCTAGAAGATGAGATACAAAGAATTTCCTTGCTTCTTAATAATGTTAGAAACACATCTCCCACAAATGACACTGATGAAGTATCGAAGCTTAAATTAAGCTTACATGATGCTGAAGCACGCATTGAGCAACAAACTCAAGAAATCACTACTCTCAATACATTGCTTGCTGAAGAAAAGAGTAGACACAAGATTTCTCTGACTAAGATCTATGGCTTGAATATTAAAGTTGATGAATTACAAGCTGTTTCTAAAAGATTAGAAATCAAATTGGGAAAACAGGTGGCTAAACCTCAAACCCAATCACATGAGCACAACACCACTCATGCTAGTCAACCACGTCACCCTCATACAGCACATAACCATGCATTTATTTACACAAACTTTCACAAACCACATGCACGTAAAAATACTCCTCATACTCATCATATTGCACAAAGACACAACCAATATCACTCTACACATAGACAAAGTCATCATACCATACCTCATCAACATGCCATGCCACATAAGCAAAATCATCATATCATGCCACAACATCACACTATGCCATATAGACAATTTCAGCATGCCACTCCTCACAGTCAATATCATCATGCTATGACACACAGACATCATCATCATGCCACTCACTCTAAGCATAGTCATCATTACCATGCTAATTCTCCATATCATCCTCATCCTGTTGCTCATAGATATCATTCTCATGCTCCTAGTATAAATAAAAATGCCATCTGTACTTACTGTGGAAAACATGGACACATTTCACCACAGTGTAGAGTTAGAAGACTGGTAGACAAGAAAATATATGCTTGGTTTCCAAAAACTAACTTTTCAGGACCCTCAAGAAAATGGGTACCAAAGGTCACATCTACTCTTGATGTAGGTGGACCTTTCCTCCTCAACTGAGAGTAAGTGGATTCTCGATAGTGGATGCTCGCGACATATGACGGGAGACGCAAATCTTTTTGCATCACTATCGATGAAAAGAGAAGGATACGTATCCTTCGGTAACAATTTCAAAGGGCATATAATAGGTAACGGTATCATTGGTCATCCTCCTTCTCCTGTTATAAAGGATGTCTGCCTAGTGACCGAGTTAAAGCATAACCTGCTCAGCATTAGCCATCTTGCTGATCATGGATATGATATTAACTTTGGACAAAACTGTTGCTACATCTACGATAGGTCAACAGGAGACATTGCTTTTGAAGGGAAAAGAGAGGACAATATCTATATTTTCTATCTCTCTATAAATACTAACCATGCAGGTAGATGTTTATATGCACACAAAGACGAACGACTACTATGGCACCAGCGTCTCGGTCATGCCAACATGGATGCTATATCCAGGCTTTCTACCAAGAAGCTAGTGAGAGGATTGCCTGACATCACATTCAAAAAGGACACGGTATGTGCCGAATGTGAACTTAACAAGGCAACTAAATCCTCATTTCATTCCATCAACTCTGTAAGTACTACTAGACCCTTGCAATTACTCCATATGGATTTATTTGGTCCTAGTAGAATAGCTAGCCTTGGTGGCAAACTATATGCTTTTGTTATTATTGATGATTTTTCGAGATTTACTTGGGTTTTCTTTCTCGCTAATAAAAGCGATGCTATCTCTGTTTTCAAAGTTTTTGTAAATAAAGTTCAAAACGAAAAAGGCTACATGATTACTCGAATCCGAAGTGATCATGGAGGCGAATTCGTAAATTCAGATTTTGAAAGTTTTTGTAATGCAAATGGTATTGATCATGAATTTTCCTGTCCTAGAACTCCTCAACAAAATGGTGTTGTGGAGCGGAAGAATAGGACTCTTGGCGATATGGCTAGAGTCATGTTGAATAAATTTTCTCTTCCGAAATATTTTTGGGCAGAAGCTGTAAGTACAGCATGCCACATTTTAAATAGGGTGCTTATTCGTCCCATTTCGAAGAAAACACCCTATGAGCTTTGGTTTGGGAGAACCCCAAATATTTCTTATTTCAGAGTTTTTGGCTGCAGATGTTTTATCCTTAACACCAAAGACAACTTAGGCAAATTTGATGCCAAAGCTGACGATGGTATCTTTCTTGGTTATGCTGCCAAAAGTAAGGGATATAGAGTTTTCAATAAACGCTCACTTATTGTGGAGGAGTCAACAAATGTGACTTTTGATGAAGATAACAGTGCAGTAAGTACTCTTGATGATGATGTTGTGCCATCAACTTCCTCTACTCCAATGAATACTTCATCTGAAACTAATTCTCTGGAGGGTTTGCCTAAGAAATTCTCATTCAAACCTTCACATCCAGAAAATTTAGTCATAGGTGAAGTGTCACGTGGAGTTACTACTAGATCATCATTAAGAGACTCTGTTGCTAGCACTGCCTTCATTTCACAAGTAGAGCCTAAAAACATTTCTGAAGCTTTTACTGATGAATTTTGGATCTCTGCTATGCAAGAAGAACTCAACCAATTTGAAAGAAGCCAAGTATGGGAACTAGTTCCTAAACCGGCCAATCATTCAATAATTGGTACCAAATGGGTGTTTAGAAACAAAGTAAATGAAGATGGTTCAGTCACACGTAACAAAGCTCGTCTAGTAGCTCAAGGATACAACCAAGAGGAAGGTATCGACTACGATGAGACATATGCTCCTGTTGCTAGACTTGAATCCATTCGGATGCTTTGTGCTTTTGCCAATCATCAGAACTTTAAATTATTTCAAATGGATGTTAAAAGTGCTTTCTTGAATGGCTTTATTAAGGAGGAAGTTTATGTCAAACAACCCCCTGGCTTTGAAAATCACAAATTTCCCGACCACGTGTTCAAGCTAAAGAAAGCGCTTTATGGCCTTAAACAAGCTCCCAGAGCTTGGTATGAAAGGCTAAGCAGCTTCCTGCTTGAGAAAGGTTTTTCTAAAGGGAAAATTGACACTACACTGTTTATCAAATCTTTCAAAGACACCATTCTATTAATTCAAATTTATGTTGATGATATTATTTTTGGATCTACTGATGAAACTCTTTGTCAAGAATTTGCCAAGTGTATGCAGACAGAATTTGAGATGAGCATGATGGGAGAGCTCAACTACTTTCTTGGCCTGCAAGTAAAGCAACTGGCAAATGGAACTTTCATCTGTCAATCGAAGTATACCAAGGACATGCTGAAGAAGTTCGACCTTGACAACGTCAAACCAATTAGCACGCCAATGGCTACTTCAACCAAACTCGAACCAGATGAGAGCGGCAAACCTGTTGATCAACGTAAGTATCGAGGTATGATAGGCAGCTTACTTTATTTAACTGCTAGTCGCCCCGATATCATGTTTAGTGTTTGCCTATGTGCTAGATATCAAGCAAATCCTAAGGAATCTCACATGACCGCGGTTAAGCGTATCTTTCGATACCTTAAGGGTACGGTTACAGTGGGCCTATGGTATCCCAAGTCAACATCATTTGACCTCATCGGTTACTCTGATGCTGACTTTGCTGGATGCAAGGTCGACCGTAAAAGTACGAGCGGCACGTGTCATTTGTTAGGAAAGGCTCTAGTCTCATGGTTTAGCAAGAAGCAGAACTCTGTCGCACTATCCACAACAGAAGCTGAATATATAGCAGCTGGGCGTTGTTGTGCACAGATTCTGTGGATGAAGCAAACCCTTGAAGACTATAAGTTATCTTTCATGCATATTCCTATATTCTGTGACAATACTAGTGCCATCAATTTGACTAAGAACCCTGTCTGTCACTCACGCACTAAACACATTGAGATCAGACACCACTTTTTGCGTGATCATCAGCAAAATGGCACGATTAACTTAGAATTTATTGACACTGATCATCAGCTGGCAGACTTCTTTACTAAGCCACTATCCGAAGAGCGCTTCAATTTTCTTTGTCGTGAACTTGGGATCTTAGATGAAGCAGTCATAAATTGAAACTCACCTGCGTAAATATCGTGTATATTGTGATTCCTTACAAAGAATTTGGTATGGGTACAAGCCGAAAGGGTCCTTCTGACAACAAGGCGTAAAAGCCTAAGCGACACGGTGCACTAGTCCTCAGGACTACCGCTAGCTGGGATCCGGCCCCTGCAGCTAACCCATGGCAAATTTGGACTATTGAACCACAGTATATGTCCTTATTTATTATATGGCTTGTTTCAATTTAATATTGCCTAATTGACATTTTCTAAAAGTTCATTCTATTTTCTGTATACCTCTCTATCTATTTCTTTCATTCAACACTCTTTGTTATTCCCGACTGTCATTTTGTTTAATTATTGAACATTTTCTTCCTGACTTTTGCCTTTTTCAGTTCTGGACTATTGAGCCAGAACTCGGGCCGAACTCTGCCCCTATCAGAGTTCGGGCCGAGTTCGGTCCCTAGGTTCCAGAATCGGGATCTGGCTCCACCGTTGGATCTATTCTAATCCAATGGTCCATATTTCACCCGACCAAAAGACAAAACCCTACTTTATGTCGGGATTCTACCTCTCTCCTTCACTATTACCACCTTTTCTCACCTATACACATTCTTTCCTTGAAACCCTAACCCTAGTTTTTGATCCAGAGTACCCCATTGTTTCTCAAATCAACAAAAAGGTGTCTCCTCTCCATTATCCTCCATTGCTCTTTACCTGTTTGAGGTATCATTCATATTTTCTATCTTCTAGTTAATATCTTTTAATGGCTCCTTGCTTGTTCAATCGTGGGAAGAGGATTCGCATTGAGAGTATTTCCTCTTCAGATTCTTCTCCATCAATTGAACAAATCATTGAACTTCCTCAACCACCTCACCCTTTATTCAATCCACCTCGTCCTCTACATCCTTCCACTTATGACAATAGACTTTTTGTCTCACTTGATGCATCAAACAACTGGTTTAGTGACTTTCGGAATCGTCAGGTATTCACGGGACATCCTATCAATTTTTCAATATTCTCTCATTATGATTCTTTATTCCATGACCTTTATATTGATGAACTTGTCACTACATTCTCTGCTATTTATCATCATGCCATTAAAATGTTCTACTGCAACTTAACCTTTGATGATCTTCGTATTTATTCACGAGTTGCTGGTATCGATATCTCGTTTGATGACTTTGAATTAGCAGAATATCTTGATCTTCTTGAGCCAAGTTCTTGGGAAAGACTTGTTGATGCTCGCTCGTTCCATTTTCCCAACGGACTTTCTCTTGAAAGCTTCAAGGACGATTTGTGCACTCCTTACACACGTCCTCGAAAGCTCATGACAAAATATCTCAACCCATATTTTTCTGATCTTCATTGGATCATTTCTAACACCATTCTACCCAAGATCGGTTCCCCTGATGAAATTACTTATCTTGAAATTTCTGCTCTTTATCATCTTCAATTTGGAATTCATTTCAATCTTCCACGTACTATGATGGACTGGATGATTCGCTGTAGGAGGAAACCACGAGCTTTGGTTTATCCTCTGTATCTTCCTATGATCTTTCGTGCTTTTCACATACCACTTGATGCTTGTCCGTTTCTGCCGGCACCTACCTTTCTATCTCCGGCACGACTCTTTCAGCCTGTTGCTGCTACTAATTCGTCTGCTGGTGAGGAGCCTAACGCCCCTCCACTCGGTCAGACTGCACCTCCTGCTACCTTGGATTTACTTCAGACTATGCTTCGCGATCGTTTTGCTATTGAGGATGATCGCTGGACGCAGCATGATTACCGTACCACTCTGCAGATTAGTGCCCTTGGGAACTCTCTGCATGATATGCGGTATTCACTTGCTCGTCATCCTGATCTGCATGTGCCTATTGAGAGGGATCCAGCGCGCGCGGGTTATCGCATTGATGATCCATGGGTCATGCAGTATATGGATCCAGATGATACTTTTGTGGATCTTCAGATGTTCCAGGACCTTTTCGTTGGATCTTTCCATGGTCCATCAGATGTTCCAGGACCTTCTCGTGCTCCATGATGGAGACTGGCTACTATCTGCTGCTGCTGCCACTGCTGATGGTCTTAGTTATTTTTGCTTTTAGTTATTTAGTTTCTTATGGATTCATGTAGCTGGTTTTATATACTATGTTTATGAGTTGGCCACTTGGTTTGGTGGATGACATTATCTATCTTTATTATCATTCTATGTCAATGCTTATTTTGCTCCATATTATACTGTTTCTTCTCTTAGTGTGGTTGCATTACTATTCATTGTTTATTATATTGCTAACTGCCAAAAGGGGGAGAAACATATGTATATTTTGTGCTTGTTTTGGGATACTATTACTGGCTCTATGCATTCGTATATCTGTGTATATCTGTGCTTCTTGCTCTGGAAAATATCATCTATCAGATCACAGGAACTATGCAATTTGTACGGGGGAGAGCTATAGCTTCTAGCTCGACACCGCTCATGGTTTACGGGGGAGCTATTTTCGCTTAGCTCAGGCATCGTTTATGGGGGAGCTATGGAGCTATATTACAATCAACTGTGTCCAGGTATGAATATTGAAATATACATATATTATTTTGTCAATGATCAATATGGGGGAGATTGTTGACACAAAGTCACAGTCAACCAAATATTGACTATATTGACCAAATAATACTTGTATAAATTCAATACGACACACGACGACTGCACTCAGTTCAAGACAGATGACAGCTCAGTCTTCAGCTCTCAGTGTGTTCTGGAGTCTGTATTTTATGATTTCATTGAGTCTAGATTTATGTACTCTGAGTTATGCTGAGCTCTTGGAACTTAGTATACAAGCCTACCCAAAATCCCAAGCTCCACCAAAACCAAATTGCCCACATGTCCCTCTTAGGACCATTCTGTGCTCTGGAGACAGAGTTCGGGCCGAACTCTGCCTCCACACAGAGTTCGGGCCGAACTCTGTCCCCTAGAAATCAGGAACCCTAATTTTAGGGTTAGCTGTTTGCTAGCTGTCCAACGGCCAAATTTTTGAATTTCCTTACCCGAATTCTGGCCGAATTCTGTCCCTAAAATCAGTATAAATAGGGCATGAATTCTCTCATTTTGAATCACTCAATCTTCTCTTCTCTTCTCTCCTACAAGCTCTATAAGCCATACCCTTCCCATCTACTAGCCACAAGCCTCCTAAGTCTCGAGTGCTCAGCATCTCTCATTTAGGATTCTTGTGCAAGAGTGAAGAAATCGCTTGGACAATTCCAAGCAAATCGCCACTGCGATTCTCTGTAAGAAGTTGACGTGCTCTTCTGAAGAAAAGGCACGGGTTGTAAGCTACTATTTCACAAATAGTGGATTTAATCCTGAGCTAGAGTTCTCAGGCCTGGACTAGTCCTCCACGAGGGAAACCAGGTTAAAATTGCTGTGTTTGCGTATGCTCTCTTATCTTTCATTTACATTCCGCATTTTACTCTGACTATTCATTGTTAGTGAAAGAGTTAATTTTTAATTGGTCATTATACATATATACTCTATTCACCCCCCCTCTAGAGTTGCCAAACTGTTCTTCACGCATCATCAGAGTGTTCAAAAACATCAGGAGAGGCGACAACAGTGTGAGTATGTCGTGCCTTGGACAAAAAGGCAGGAGCAGGCAAGAACGGACAGATATCAAGTGGTATATTAAATGCACGAAAGATCATAGGAAGGAACAGAGGATAAACCAGAGGTCGTGGTTTCTTCCTACAGTGAATCATCCAGTCCATCATTGTACGTGGAAGATTGAAAGAAATTCTAAAGTGAAGATGATAAAGAGCGGATATTTCAAGATAAGTGATGTCATCATGGGAACCTGTTTTGGGTAGAATGGTGTTAGAAATAATCCAATGAAGGTCAAAAAAATATGGGTTGAGATATTTAGCCGTGAGCTTGCGAGGACGTGTATATGGAGAACACAAATCGTCCTTGAAGCTCTCAAGGGAAATTCCGTCGGGAAAACGGAATGAGCGAGCGTCAACTAGCTTTTTCCAAGAATTGGGCTCTTGAAGATCAAGATATTCGGCTAAGTCAAAGTCATCAAAAGAAATATTGATACCTGCAACCCGGGAATAAATATAGAGATCATCAAAGGTCATGTTGCAGTAGAACATTTGGACAGCATGACGATAGATGGCAGAAGTGGAAGTGACAAGCTCATCAAAGTAGAGGTCATGAAACAAGGAATCATATTGAGAAAAGATAGAAAAATTAATAGGATGTCCTGCGAATACCTGACAATTCCGATAGTCACTGAACCAGTTGTTTGAGGCTTCTAGTGAAACAAACAATCGGTTGTCATAGGTAGAATGGTTTTGAGGACGAGGTGGGTTGAACAATGGATGAGGTGGTTGAAGTTGTTCAATGATTTGTTCATTCGTCGGAGGAGTATCCGAAGATGAAACACTCTCAGTTCGAATTCTCTTTCCACGATTGAACAAGCAAGGAGCCATAAAAACAATTGATAGAGTGAAGTATAGAAGACAAGAATGATACCTCAAAGTAATACCAAACAGTAGAAGAGAATGATGAGAAACCCTTTTCCCTTGATTTTGAGGAGCAATGGAGCACTCTAGATCAAAAACTAGGGTTAGGGTTTGAAGGAAGGAGTTTGGAGATGTGAAGAAGGAGACAATATGGGAGGAAAGAGAAGGAATCCCGACATAAAGTAGGGCTTTGTCTTTGGTCGGGTAGAATAGTGACCATTGGATTAGAATAGATCCAACGGCAGAGCCAGATCCCGATTCTGGAACCTAGGGACCGAACTCGGCCCGAACTCTGTTAGGGGCAGAGTTCGGCCCGAGTTCTGGATCAGTGGTCCAGAACAAAAGTTGGGCTGAAAAATGATTAAGTGTTGAACAAAAAGAGATACAATTTTGATAAACCCAATAAAGTACATAGAGAGATTCACAATGGTCAGAATGAACTTTAGGAAGATCAATTTGGCAATAATAAATCGTAACACACCATATAATAAATAAGGAAATATATTGTAATTCAGTATTTCAAATTTGCCATGGGTTAGCTGCAGGGGCCGGATCCCAGCTAGCGGTAGTCCTGAGGACTAGTGCACCGTGTCGCTTAGGCTTTTACGCCTTTTTGTCAGAAGGACCCTTTCGGCTTGTACCCATAATAAATTTGTCATAAAAGAATCAAAATATACTCGATATTTACGTAAGTAAGTCTCAACTTATAATTGCTTCATCCAAAATTCCGAGTTCACGACAAAGAAAATTGAAGCGCTCTTCGGATAATGGCTTAGTAAAGAAATCTGCTAGCTGATGATCAGTGTTAATAAATTCTAAGTTAATCGTGCCATTTTGCTGATGATCACGCAAAAAGTGGTGTCTGATCTCAATGTGTTTAGTGCGTGAGTGGCAGACAGGGTTCTTAGTCAAATTGATGGCACTAGTATTGTCACAGAATATAGGAATATGCATGAAAGATAACTTATAGTCTTCAAGGGTTTGCTTCATCCACAGAATCTGTGCACAACAACGCCCAGCTGCTATGTATTCAGCTTCTGTTGTGGATAGTGCGACAGAGTTCTGCTTCTTGCTAAACCATGAGACTAAAGCCTTTCCTAACAAATGACACGTGCCGCTCGTACTTTTACGGTCGACCTTGCATCCAGCAAAGTCAGCATCAGAGTAACCGATGAGGTCAAATGATGTTGACTTGGGATACCATAGGCCCACTGTAACCGTACCCTTAAGGTATCGAAAGATATGCTTAACCGTGGTCATGTGAGATTCCTTAGGATTTGCTTGATATCTAGCACATAGGCAAACACTAAACATGATATCGGGACGACTAGCAGTTAAATAAAGTAAGCTGCCTATCATACCTCGATACTTACGTTGATCAACGGGTTTGCCGCTCTCATCTGGTTCGAGTTTGGTTGAAGTAGCCATTGGCGTGCTAATTGGTTTGACGTTGTCAAGGTCGAACTTCTTCAGCATGTCCTTGGTATACTTCGATTGACAGATGAAAGTTCCATTTGCCAGTTGCTTTACTTGCAGGCCAAGAAAGTAGTTGAGCTCTCCCATCATGCTCATCTCAAATTCTGTCTGCATACACTTGGCAAATTCTTGACAAAGAGTTTCATCAGTAGACCCAAAAATAATATCATCAACATAAATTTGAATCAACAGAATAGTGTCTTTAAAAGATTTTATAAACAGTGTTGTGTCAATTTTCCCTTTTGAAAAACCTTTCTCAAGTAAGAAGCTACTTAGCCTTTCATACCAAGCTCTGGGGGCTTGTTTGAGGCCATAAAGTGCTTTCTTTAGCTTGAACACGTGGTCGGGAAATTTGTGATTTTCAAAGCCAGGAGGTTGTTTTACATAAACTTCCTCCTTAATAAAACCATTCAGAAAGGCACTTTTCACATCCATTTGAAATAATTTAAAGTTTCGAAAATTAGAAAAAGCACAAAGCATCCGAATGGATTCTAGTCTAGCAACAGGAGCATACGTCTCATCGTAGTCGATACCTTCCTCTTGGTTGTATCCTTGAGCTACTAGACGAGCTTTGTTACGTGTGACTGAACCATCTTCATTTACTTTGTTTCTAAAAACCCGTTTAGTACCAATTATAGAGTGATTAACCGGTCTAGGAACGAGTTCCCATACTTGGCTTCTCTCGAATTGGTTGAGTTCTTCTTGCATAGCAGAAATCCAAAATTCATCATTAAAAGCTTCAGAAATGTTTTTAGGCTCTACTTGTGAAATGAAGGCAGTGCTAGCAACAGAGTCTCTTAGTGATGATCTAGTAGTTACTCCACGTGAAACTTCTCCTATAACTAAATTTTCTGGATGAGAAGGTTTGAAAGAGAATTTCTTAGGCAAACCCTCCAGAGAATTAGTTTCGGTTGAAGTATTCATTGGAGTAGAAGTTGATGGCTCAACGTCATCATCAAGAGTACTTGCTGCACTGTTGTCTTCATCAAAAGTCACATTTGTTGACTCTTCCACAATAAGTGAGCGTTTATTGAAAACTCTATATCCCTTACTCTTGGCGGCATAACCAAGAAAGATACCATCGTCAGCTTTGGCATCAAATTTGCCTAAGTTGTCTTTGGTGTTAAGGATAAAACATCTACAACCAAAAACTTTAAAATAAGAAACATTGGGGGTTCTCCCAAACCAAAGCTCATAGGGTGTTTTCTTCGTAATGGGACGAATCAGCACCCTATTCAAAATATGGCATGCTGTACTAACAGCTTCTGCCCAAAAGTATTTCGGAAGTGAAAATTTATTCAACATGACTCTGGCCATATCGCCGAGAGTTCTATTCTTCCGCTCCACAACACCATTTTGTTGAGGAGTTCTAGGACAAGAAAATTCATGATCAAAACCATTTGTATTACAAAAACTTTCAAAATCATAATTTACGAATTCGCCTCCATGATCACTTCGGATTCGAGTAATCATGTAGCCTTTTTCGTTTTGAACTTTCTTTACGAAAACTTTGAAAGCAGAAATAGCATCGCTCTTATTAGCGAGAAAGAAAACCCAAGTAAATCTCGAAAAATCATCAACAATAACAAATGCATACAGTTTGCCACCAAGGCTAGCTATTCTACTAGGACCAAATAAATCCATATGAAGTAGTTGCAAGGGTCTAGTAGTACTTACAGAGTTGATGGAATGAAACGAGGATTTTGTTGCCTTGTTTAGTTCACATTCGGCACATACCGTGTCCTTTTTGAATGTGATGTCAGGCAATCCTCTCACTAGCTTCTTGGTAGAAAGCCTGGATATAGCATCCATGTTGGCGTGACCAAGACGCTGGTGCCAAAGTAGTCGTTCGTCTTTGTGGGCATATAAACATCTACCTGCATTGTTAGTATTTATAGAAAGATAGAAAATATAGATGTTATCCTCTCTTTTCCCTTCAAAAGCAATGTCTCCTGTTGACCTATCATAGATGTAGCAACTGTTTTGTCCAAAGTTAATGTCATATCCATGATCAGCAAGATGACTAATGCTGAGCAGGTTATGCTTTAACTCGGTCACTAGGCAGACATCCTTTATTACAGGAGAGGGAGGATGACCAATGATACCATTACCTATAATGTGCCCTTTGAGATTGTTACCGAAGGATACGTATCCTTCTCTCTTCATCGATAGTGATGCAAAAAGGTTTGCGTCTCCCGTCATATGTCGCGAGCATCCACTATCGAGAATCCACTTACTTTCAGTTGAGGAGGGAAGGTCCACCTACATCAAGAGTAGATGTGACCTTTGGTACCCGAGTTCTTGAGGGTCCTGAAAAGTTAGTCTTTGGGAACCAAGCATATATCCTTTTATCTACAAGTCTTCTAACTCTGCACTGTGGTGAGATGTGTCCATGTAATCCACAATAAGTACAGATAGCATTCTTGTTTATACTAGGAGTATGAGAATAATATTTATAAGCAACAGGATGAGGATGGACATGATGTGAAGAGTTAGCATGGTGAGGATGATTATGCATGGAATAAGTGGCATGGTGATGGTGTTGTCTATGATGAGTGACATGCTGATATTGTCTAGATGGCATGGCATGATGATTTTGTCCATATGGCATGACATGATGATTTTGTCTATATGGCATGGCATGAAGATTTTTATGTGTGAAGTGCTGTTGATTGTGTCTTTGTGCATGATGCTTGTGTACTGAGTGAGAATTGTTCTTACGTGCACGTGGTTTGTGAAAGTTTGTGTATATGAATGCATGGTTATGTGCTGCATGAGAATGACGTGGTTGACTAGCATGAGTGGTGTTGTGCTCATGTGATTGGGTTTGAGGTTGAACAACCTGTTTACCCAATTTGGTTTCTAATCTTTTGGTAACAGCTTGCAGTTCATTAACCTTAATATTTAAGCCATATATCTTAGTCATGGAAATCTTGTGTCTACTCTTTTCTTCAGCAAGCAACGTGTTGAGTGTAGTGATTTCTTGAGTTTGTTGCTCAATACGTGCTTCAGCATCATGCAAGCTTAATTTGAGCTTGGATACTTCATCAGTGTCATTAGTGGGTGATGTGTCTCTAACATTATCAAGAAGTAAGGAAATTCTTTGTATCTCATCTTCTAGACTTTTGATTTTGTCCTTGGCATGTTTATATTTACCGATGACCTTTTTATGATCATCGAGTAAATCAGTGAAAGCATCGCCAAGTTCATCAAAAGAGAAGTCATCCAGAGTTTCGTTAGATACCTTGTTAGAAGTTGCCATCAGGCACACATTTGCTGTATCTTGAGGAGAGTCCTTTTCTTCCTCAGAGTCACTTGCTTCACTTTCATGCCAGATGCCTGTGTTGGCATATTTCTTTGATGAGTTCTTTTTGTATGGCTTCTCATAGCGGTTGCTCTTCTTCATGAATGGGCAGTCTTTTCGGACATGTCCAGTTTTCTTGCAACCGTAACAAGTTGGTTCTTCTTCATCGTCTTCTTGAGATTCCTTCTTCCTTCGATTGAAGCGAAGGAATTTCCTGAAGTTACGAACCATGAGAGCTTGGTCTTCATCATCCGAATTATCTTCTTCGGTCTCATCATGATTAGCTCTTCGTTGATGAGCTTTGAGTGCGATCTCCCTGGTCTTCGGAGCAGGCTCTTCGAAGTCCTTGAGGTCAAGCTCGTGAGTCATAAGCTTACCCATCAAGGTCTCCATTGACATTGTTGTGAGATCGTTTCCTTCTATGATGGCTGTCACCTTAGGGTTCCAAATCTTTGGTAGCCCTCTGAGCAGCTTACGAATATTCTCGTGGTTTGAGTACTACTTTCCGAGCGAAGATAGAGGATTGATGATGTCGAGGAATCTTATGATCATTTGAGTGATCGTCTCACTTGGCTTCATCTTGAAGGCTTCGTATTCTTGAGTGAGACGGCTTATTTTAGATTCCTTGACCTGTGTGGTTCCTTCGTGCGTCACTTCTAGAAGTCTCCATACTTCATGAGCAGTGGTGCAAGTAGAAACCCTGTTGAACTCATTCCTGTCTATAGCACAGAATAAAACATTAATAGCCCTAGCATCTAGACTTGCCTGTTTCTTCTCCTCGACAGAATATTTGTCGTGTGGTTTCTCAATGAGGTCACCATCGACAACTATCCTGGCGGGCTTTTTGTAACCGTCAGTGACGACAGTCCACAGGTCAAAGTCTAGAGACTTAAGATAGAAGCTCATCCTTGTTTTCCAATATGTGTAGTTAGTCCCATCAAATAGGGGAGGCCTATGAGTGGACTGACCTTCACCATGATTAGAAATCAAGGATTGTGTGGTTGCCATGGATCAGCTCTTAGGATGTTAATCCTTGTAAAGAGAACAGAGCTCTGATACCAATTGAAGAACAGTTTGGCAACTCTAGAGGGGGGTGAATAGAGTTTATAGAGAAAAATAGCCAATTAAAAATAACTCTTTCACCAACAATAAATAATCAGAGTAAAGTGCAGAAAATAAATGAAGAGCAGAAGAGCATACGCAAACACAGCGATTTTAACCTGGTTTCCCTCGTGGAGGACTAGTCCAGGCCTGAGAACTCTAGCTCAGGATTAAATCCACTATTTGTGAAATAGTAGTTTACAACCCGTGCCTTTTCTTCAGAAGAGCACGTCAACTTCTTAACAGAGGATCGCAGTGGCAATTTGCTTGGAATTGTCCAAGCGACTTCTTCGACTCTTGCACAAGAATCCTAACTGAGAGATGCTGAGCACTCGGGACTTAGGAGGCTTGTGGCTAGTAGATGGGAAGGGTATGGCTTATTGAGCTTATAAGAGAGAAGAGAAGAGAAGATTGGATGGATTGTAATGAGAGAATTCATGCCCTATTTATAGTATTTTTATAGGCAGAATTCGGCCAGAATTCGGGTTAGAATATTCAAAAATTTGGCCGTTGGACAACTAGCAACCAGCTATCCCTAAAATTAGGGTTCCTGATTTCTAGGGGACAGAGTTCGGCCCGAACTCTGTGTGGAGGCAGAGTTCGGCCCGAACTCTGTCTCCAGAGCACAGAGTGGTTCTAAGGGGACCAGTGGGCAGTTTTTGGTTCAGTGGAGCTTGGGATTTTGGGTAGGTTATAGACTAAGTTCCAAGAGCTCAGCAAGACTCAGAGTACATAAATCTAGACTCAATGAAATTATAAAATACAGACTCCAGAACACACTGAGAGCCGGAGACTAAGCTGTCATCTGTCTTGAACTGAATGCAGTCGTCGTGTGTCGTATTGAATTAATACAAATATTATTTGGTCAATGTAGTCAATATTTGGTTGACTGTGACTTTGTGTCAACAGTTCCCTTCTTCAAAATTTCCATTTTATTCATTTAATCTCCTTTTTCATCTTAGTCTTTTGCATTGGGTTCTAATTGATGTTTATGGACTGTTGGTGGAGAGCCATTTCAGTTTGGGATCAATTTGGAGCACTTGGCCATCAAGAAGAACACCTCCTATTTGAAGCTTTCTCATGCTAATTGCACCTTTAGGTAAAACCCCTTAAATTGTATTTTAATTCTGATTTCTTTGCATATTAGGCTAGCTCTAAGTGTCCCCTAGATGCCCCTAGAGTTTGGGTGGATTTCGTGTCCGTTTGGTGTCCGTATCGGACACGTATCAATGTATCAATGTACGTATTTGATGAAATGCTCGAATGGATTAAACCTTTGTATTTTCTAAAATAAATTACATATTTAGGAATCCCTTGATGTGTGTTTTCAAACCCCCACTGACTGAACACGAATTCGTGTCGTTTTTGTATCGAAAACGACCATAGACACGCTGCACGACACAGCGCACGGGTGTCCTGATGACACACACTGTTTTCTCTACGAATTGGACATATGGAACCGTGCCACTTGGCACGAGGGTGGGGGCCGACACTGACAAGCTACCCCTAGGATTTAGGGCGAGTTCGTGATGTGTCGGACACGGGATCGACCGTGCACTGATTTAACCGCTGTGCACACACGAGAATTTCCCCCTCTGATACGCGTGTATAACCCTCGACATGACTCACATGGACACATTTCAGGCTGTGGGACACGAAACCCTAGACCTAGGCTAGGTATGGACACGAACACGTGATGTCTTGTGGCCTGTATCGTGCGTTTGACACGTGTGTACGCATGTACGACACTATCAGTGCACAGTTCGTGTCTGTGTATGTGTTTGGTTGTTTGGACAAGTTGTGTCCACTTGGTTGGACACAAACACGCCCTATTACACGTACACATGTGTGACTATATTTATCAACCATTTAATTGGCATTTTAATATGATTTTTCCAATTCGAAAATGGGGAAAACCCCCTTTTTTTGATACATGTTGAATTGTCAGTTGGGAGTTCTTGAATTCGATTGTGATTAACCTATTTCATGTGATTAAATTAATTGTTTGTGCACCTATATGCATTGGGGATTAGCTAACATATTGGGGTTATGACTATTATGGGTTTCAGTTTCAAAATTTGTATACGGCCTTGAATTGAACTCATGGACTGATATACTTCACTGATATGTTAGGGCCTGCACACACACATAGGATTGAACTGTATATGAACCACACACACACACACACAGGCCTCTTATTCACACATATATTTCCTGTCACATTGACATATGTGCACTGATTCCAGATTTCAATAATCTACCACTGAAACCTATCTACAGGTTCTATATACACATACATTGATTCCTATGTTCACTCACCAATTGTTCTGATATGCATTAGAGTGCAGCCCATTTCCTTATATTTGTCCATCCCTTGCCTTCGAAATGCTCAGTCACCATACTGGTTAGCCATTTCATTTGATCAATCCTCTATTCTGTCTTATAAGTCCAGTCTTGGTATGAAGTTCAGACATTATATTATGCATCTTTCCACCTTGAGTTGAAATCCACATTCCTTAGCCTTCCTTTTGACCTAGCCTTGGGCATATGTCCAGTTATTCCATATATCCTAATTTCCATGCCAATCTAGCTAATACTCTGAGAGTATCAGTCATTGTTGCATTTCAATGCAGACATTCACATTCTTTGTTGTTCTGACCTTTTTGTACAGGTCATGAATTATATGTCCTGCATGCAGTTGTTGTCCAGTCCATATCTGGATAGTATTTGAACTTGGGTTTACTATTTGACGATCAGATGCTCATTTTTGGTATGTACATTACATTCACTCAATGTTGTCTTTATATCTGCGGGAGCCTAGTTCACTGCATTAGTAACCTCCTTACCAGGCATTCATATTATTGTCCTATCCATATCCTGTTCATCCCCCTTGCAATGTCTTGTATACCCATAAGAACCATCTGCCATTACTTATTGTCCTGCATATTGGTTGCCCTTGAGTTGTGGTTTAGTAATACTGAACACCACCAACCTTGTCCCGCGCCTTTTAAGGAGACTTTTGCCCATTCACTATTCGAGTTCAGTTAATCTCAATGTCCAATCCTTAGTTAGACTTAGAAGCAGACCCAACAATTGCCAGGATGTTCACACCATTGTATTTACCAATGGTTCTGTCCCTCTCCCATATGTTAACCTCCTATATAGGTTCATTCCCAATTTTGTTTGAATCTACAGGTGTATCCTTGGTTCAGACATGAGTTTTCCATTTATTACATTAACCTGCATATTATGTTCTGCCACTAGGTGAGACCCCTGCACTTGGGTCCAGATATTTAGTGTCCTGCACAGTTAGTTGGTTTAGCAAACCTGAGACTGATTTTTCACACATTCACTCACACACATTCCTCCTATCTAAACCACTGTATCCCTCACACACTCTCAAGTGTTGAACACACAGGTACACATGACATTACACACACAAATCTGAGCACTGTTATTCACTCACAGTTTCTCTATGACACTCATTCACAGACTAAATCCTAATACACAAATCAAGAAATATGAGAACAGAATAGCCTATGGCCCATGTACCCAAGCCATACACACACACTCTATTATATAATTCCTGTCACTAAGATTCCTGAAATCATATGACACTGTACACACATGAGACACATAGCATATCCACATACACCCCAACCTAATGGATACACACACAGGTACACCATAACTACACATTGAACTTTATGCACACACACACTGTTTTTCCTATTGTCACACACATATGTACACATAGGCACTTTAACACATGCCATTACCCTATTACCCTATATATATATATACATGCATGTATTGTAGAGAGTATTGTAGTCTCTCTCTATATATATATATATTTTTTTTCCTATTGTCACACACATATGTACACATAGGCACTTTAACACATGCCATTACCCTATATATATACATGCATGTATTGTAGAGAGTATTGTAGTTTCTCTCTCTCTCTCTCTATATATATATATATATATATTATATATATATATATATATATATATATATAATATATATATATATATATAGGTGGCATATAATATAGGCCTAGCATTGTATGATAATATATGCACGTATGTTTACACTAGCTCAGTGAAATGTTCCTATGAAAGGTGTATATAGTTGATTGCCTATATGTAAATCTAGTGTATGCAATATATGAATTATATACACAATATAATTTATGTGATTGGTGGCTTGTATAGCCTTGGGATTAATGTAGAGTGCTAGCCTAGGCTTGGTTCGGCCTAGTGAGACTTGTTAGACTTGTTTGGGTTAGGCTTGACCTAGATGACCTAGCCTTGACTAGTATAGTTGACCGGAGTTGACCAAGTGTTGACTCTAGTCTAGTTTGACCTAGACAGCATGCAGATGCAATGTAGATTACATTTATCATCCCCTGTATATGTCTTGACTTGTGTTACTATAACTAGGAGTCAGTACCTCATCTCGGACAGTACATTTACTTCAGATATTAAGATACCAGGCGAGTACATTCTCTGATCATTTCATAACTTGCTTAGAATTATATTCCTGCTCTAGTTTACCTTATTTGATGCTGTCACGATATTATCATGGATTGGTACTATATGGATCCCTACATTGAGATGTTATCCCCCTCGGGAGCATCGGATACATCATGTCGTGTGTTTCATGTACATCATATATTCCTCGCACTCATGTTATTCATGTTTCTCATGTGCTTCATGCTCGTTCGTGTTCGCTCGTGTACTCTCATGTGCTATCATTTTCGGCCATGTTCTCGTGTATTTTATGTATAACCTATACTTCATGTACACCCATCTATGGGCTTTTATATGAAAATTATGTATGTAACATAACTTGTCTGGATCTTTGTGTATTGATTGGGGTATGGGAGAGTATAGATAGTCATGTGAATAATTCTAAAGTAGTATAGCCATGTGCGCCTCTTTAGTATATTCATGTGCAAATCAAGCCGTTCACATGTCGACTTTGTACTCTAAATCACTAGTCACTGGTAGCTCTCTACTTATAGTAGATATTTCTATTACAGTTCTCCCTCTATTTACATCATGTACCTTCTTTCAGTTTCATGTATCGTACTCTCTTGTATGCTTATATTTTCTAACCTGTTATGATCTGCGTGAGATGTATTGTGCTCGCTCCCGTCCTGACTGGACCTGTTGAAAATTTTACAGAGGATGATGAGGAACCCTGCACCCCTTACTTGGAGCTTGCCTAGATGACACTCGCGACCTGGACCCCTGGGGAGGTTCAAATAGCTGCTAAGGACGATACCTTGCATAGTGTAGATAGCTTAGATTGTTCTTCTTTTCATGATTAGTGGTTGTCCTTGATTTCAGAGTTGTATATTTTAGAGATGTTGATACTGGTAGTTGTTAACTTGTTTATTTCACTTCTTCTTGTACCTCAGTTTGAGGATTTTCTTATCTATTTTATCGTGCTATATTATACCTTTAGATTATGATTAAGTTGTACCTTCTGTGATTGGCCTCCTTTTTAGAGAGTATTTTATGTTGTGTTTGTTGTAGTTCATGACCTAGAATAGCGTTCTACCGTCGACACTGCGGCGTAGGCTGGGCGCTGTTACATTCTCGTACCCTCACAGTGGATGCGGGTGGTAACACGTTTTTAGTGGTGGCCCATGCAGGTCGACTTTATATAGTGGTATTTGAACAAGAGTATCACTACAGCCTGCAGTAGGATTAGGATATATTTTTGAAGGTACACAATTACAGTTAGGACTCCTTGAGAGATTCCTGGGATGACCCTTGAGAATCTTATTTAAACTTCAATTTGAAATCCTTTCCCTTGTTTTGTTCCCTCTCACTCCTTGATTATAGAATTTGATTTTGATGGATCATTGTCGATTTTGATTTTCCTATCGAGATGAATTTTATGGCCTGAGTTACGATATTTTTTTGATAACATATGTTGACGGGAAAAACATGGATGGTAAAACGTCTACTTGATTATGGAACCTATAGTTTATCGCAGCCATATTAGCTGGCGTGGCGGAAACATAGAGACTTGACTTCTGATATACGTATCTTGGTTATGAGATTTGGAATTTCTCGCAGCTATACTAGTCGGCATAGCGAGAATTTCAGACGACATGATTATAGAGGTACATGCCCCAGTTATGGAATCTATAGTTTATCGTAGCCTTGCTTACTGGCATGACGAGGACTCTGAGTAACATGATTTTGGACAGATGCATATGATTATCAGACTGTATCTTGAGAAGGTTTTTAAACATATCATCTCTATCGTACCCTTCTGTTGTTATAATTGTATTCCATCATCAAATAATTTAGGAGTAGGGATATTTTAGTTTTGTATAGCTTATTCATACGTAGTTCTTTCATAGTGTAATGGTATGACGACTTGTAGCGTGGCTGTACCCTAGAGATGATAGTTAGCATTGGTATTAGAATAGTAATCCATTGTAGATGATTCTCCTGTTATTTATAATACCTACCAGTTCCTATAGAGGATGTTAGTCTGCTCTGCAGCCTTGATAATTGTTATTATTTTCCTTTGTCCTTTCCAGTAAGGCACCCATGACCAGAGCCTGTCCTTGAGTATAGTTGTAGTTCACCTAAGACTGAGAGATCTATATATAGATAGATTGCAGATGATATTGGCATATGGGATATGGGATGGTTGGTATCTATAGGCCATTGTTGTATAGGATTATAGACATTTTGTTTAGCCTATACTTGGTTCAGTTTCCTATTTTAGTTAAGTTCTCCTTGTGATGAGTTCAGGCATGATAGGTCAACCTTTATAGGCAGTGTGTAGACCCTTCACTAGATGTCTTGACCTTTGTTTATAAATTCAATCTCCTTAGCATCATTTTCTTTTGCATACATCGATATTTCAGACCATTCATCCTTAACCTAATTTCTGAGCATTTGTTCAGTTCCTTATAAGTTTAGTCTACTTTAACCCTTGATGATCAGTTATATATGTATGGATATATAGACGATATACTTAGGATATAAGTAATGGGTTGTTGTTCTTGAGCTTTTGTATATATGGTGTTTGGGATTTTTGTGCTTAGATTATGGGTATTTAGTTATGGGTGACTTGATAAGATTGGGGAGTTAAGAGTTAGTCTATTATAGAGTTTTTCTTTTGCTAATCTCTAGTTGCCAAAACCTAGATAGCTAGCATAGGTAAAACCCTAAGAAGTTGACCAGTTAATGACCAAGTACTTGGATGTTGAGAAATTGACTAGTGGTTGACCCTTGACTATATTTGACCTAGAAGGAGTACTACCATCTTAAATTTCGAGGATAAAATTTTTCTAAGGTGGGTAGACTTGTAACACCCAGTTTTCTAAATAAGGGTAATTTTGAAATTTTGTGTTTTAATTTATTTAATTATGATATTTAAATAATAATATGATTTTTTGTGATTTTTAATCATTTTAAAACTATTTAAATATCATGACTTGTGATTGATGTGCAGCTAGTGAAACCGTAGAGACTATCTGCCCTAGAGCCTAATCGTGCGATTTCGAATATCTAATTATCATTTTTAGTCTAGGGGTAATTTGGTCATTTTGACTTTTTAGAATTCTTGATTTATTTAATGGATTGGCGGTTGTTGATTTTGACTTTTGCTAGTTGTGACTTAAGAGACTAACCTAGATGTTGACTCTAGTTAAGGTGACTTGATTAGCATGGTGAGACCCTAGTCTAACTTAAGTCAATATAAGTTAGTCATGTAGGAATCAAGACTTGAATAGAAGGCTTAGTGATTTAGTCCATAGGCTTGAGACTTAGAATTGGTTCCATGACTTGTGAAACTTGGCCCATCACCCATGACTTGTAACCCTAACCCTAATTTTATTCATTATGACCAGCCATAGGGCTCCCCCTGCCTATAAATAATCTCCTCCTTGATTGTTCTTGCCTCTTTTATATCATTTCTCCATTTGACAAAAAACCAAGGTTTGTTCCCTTCTTCAAAATTTCCATTTTATTCATTTAATCTCATTTTTCATCTTAGTCTTTTGCATTGGGTTCTAATTGATGTTTATGGACTGTTGGTGGAGAGCTATTTCAGTTTGGGATCAATTTGGAGCACTTGGCCATCAAGAAGAACACCCCCCATTTGAAGCTTTTTCATGCTAATTGCACCTATAGGTAAAACCCCTTAAATTGTATTTTAATTCTGATTTCTTTGCATATTAGGCTAGCCCTAAGTGTCTCCTAGCTGTTCCTAGAGTTTGGGTGGATTTCGTGTCCATTTGGTGTCCGTATCAGACACGTATCAATGTATCTATGTAGGTGTTTGATGAAATGCTAGAATGAATTAAACCTTTGTATTTTCTAAAACAAATTACATATTTGGGAAGCCCTTGATGTATGTTTTCAAACCCCCACTGACTGAACACGAATTTATGTCATTTTCGTGTCAGAAACGGCCATGGACACGCTTTACGACACAGCGCACGGGTGCCCTGATGACACATACTGTTTTGTCCACGAATTGGACACGTGGACTCGTGCCACTTGGCACGAGGTTGGGGGCCGACACTGAGAGGCCACCCCTAGGGTTTGGGGCGAGTTCATGATGTGTCGGACACGGGATCGACCGTGCACTGATTCAACCTATGTGCACGCACGGGAATTTCCCCCCTCTGATATGCGTGTATAACCCTCGACACGACTCACATGGACACGTTTCAGGCTGTGGGACATGAAACCCTAGACCTAGGCTAGGTGTGGACACGAACACGTGATGTCCTGTGGCCTGTGTCGTGCGTTTGACACATATGCACGCGTGCACGACACTGTCAGTGCACAGTTCGTGTCTGTGTATGTGTTTGGTTGTTTGGACACGTTGTGTCCATTTGGTTGGACACAAACACGCCCTATCACACGTACACATGTGTGACTATATTTATCAACCTTTTAATTAGCATTTTACTATGATTTTTTTAGTTCGAAAATGGTGAAAAACCTATGTTTTTCTGATACATATAGAAATGTCAGTTGGGAGTTCTTGAATTCGATTGTGATTAACCTATTTCATGTGATTAAATTAATTGTTTGTGCACCTATATGCATTGGGGATTAGCTAACATGTTTGGGTTATGACTATTATGGGTTTTAGTTTTAAAATTTGTATACGGCCTTGAATTGAACTCATGGACTGATATACTTCACTGATTTGTTAGGGCCTGCACACACACATAGGATAGAACTGTATGTGAACCACACACACACACACAAACAGGCCTTTTATTCACACACCTATTCCCCGTCACATTAAAACAAGTGCACTGATTCCAGATTTCACTAATCTACCACTGAAACCTATCTACAGGTTCTATATACACGTACATTGATTCCTATGTTCACTCACCAATTCTTCTGACATGCATTAGAGTGCAGCACATTTCCTTATATTTGTCCATCCCTTGCCTTCGAAATACTCGGTCACCATACTGGTTAGCCATTTCATTTAATTAATCCCCTATTCTGTCTTATAAGTCCAGTATTGGTATAAAGTTCAGAAATTATATTATACATCTTTCCACCTTGAGTTGAAATCCACGTTCCTTAGCCTTCCTTTTGACCTAGCCTTGGGCTTATGTCCAGTTATTCCATATATCCTAATTTCCATGCCCATCTAACTGATACTCTTAGAGTATCAGTCATTGTTGCATTTCAATGCAAACATTCACATCCCTTGTTGTTCTAACCTTCTTGTACAGGTCATGAATTATATGTCCTATATGCAGTTGTTGTCCAGTCCATATCTGGACAGTATTTGAACTTGGGTTCACTATTTGATGATCAGATGCTCATTTTTGGTATGTACATTACATTCACTCAATGTTGTCTTTATATCTGCGGGAGCCTAGTTCACTGCATTAGTAACCTCCTTGCCAGTCATACATATTATTGTCCTATCCATATCCTGTTCATCCCCCTTGCAATGTCTTGTATTCCAATAGGAACCATCTGCCAATACTTATTGTCCTGCATATTGGTTGCCCTTGAGTTGTGGTTCAGTAATACTGAACACCACCAACCTTGTCCCGCGCCTTTTAAGGAGACTTTTGCCCATTCACTATTCGAGTTCAGTTAATCTGAATGTCCAATCCTTAGTTAGACTTGGAAGCAGACCCAACAATTGCCAGGATGTTCACACCATTGTATTTACCAATGGTTCTGTCCTTCTCCCATATGTTAACCTCCTATATAGGTTCATTCCCAATTTTGTTTGAATGTACAGGTGTATCCTTGGTTCAGACATGAGTTTTCTATTTCTTACATTAACCTGCATATTGTGTTCTGCCACTGGGTGAGACCCGTGCACTTGGGTCCAGATATGTAGTGTCCTGCACTGTTAGTTGGTTTAGCAAACCTGAGACTGATTTTTCATACATTCACTCACACACATACCTCCTATCTAAACCACTGTATCCCTCACACACTCTCAAGTGTTGAACACACAGGTACACATGACATTACACACACAAATCTGAGCACTGTTATTCACTCACAGTTTCTCTATGACACTCATTCACATACTAAATCCTAATACACAAATCAAGAAATCTGAGAACACAATAGCCTATGGCCCATGTACCCATGCCACACACACACACTCTATTATATAATTCCTGTCACTAAGATTTCTGAAATCATGACACTGTACACACATGAGACACATAGCCTATCCACATACACCTCCACCTAATGGATACACAGACAGGTACACCATAACCACACATTGAACTTTATTTACACACACAATGTTTTTCCTATTGTCACACACATATGTACACATAGGCACTTTAACACATGCCATTACCCTATTACCCTATATATATATACATGCATGTATTGTAGAGAGTATTGTAGTATATATATATATATATATATATATATATATATATATATATATATGTGTGTGTGTGTGTGTGTGTGTGTGTGTGTGTGTAATATATAGGTGGCATATTATATAGGCCTAGTATTGTATGATAATATATGCACGTATGTTTATACTAGCTCATTGAAATGTTCCTATGAATGCCTAAGGTGTATATAGTTGATTGCCTATATGTAAATCTACTGTATGCAATATATGAATTATATACATAATATAATTTATGTGATTGGTGGCTTGTATAGCCTTGGGATTGATGTAGAGTGCTAGCCTAGGCTTGGTTAGGCCTAGTGAGACTTGTTAGACTTGTTTGGGTTAGGCTTGACCTAGATGACCTAGCCTTGACTAGTATAGTTGACCGGAGTTGACCAAGTGTTGACTCTAGTCTAGTTTGACCTAGACAGCATGCAGATGCATTGTAGATTACATTTATCATCCCCTGTATATGTCTTGACTTGTGTTGCTCTAACTAGGAGTCAGGTACCTCATCTCGGACAGTACATTTACTTCAGATATTCAGATACCAGGAGAGTACATTCTCTGATTATTTCATAACTTGCTTAAAATTATATTCCTGCTATAGTTTACCTTATTTGATGCTGTCACGATATTATCATGGATTGGTACTATATGGATCCCTATATTGTGATGTTATCCCCCTCGGGAGTATCGGATACATCATGTCATGTGTTTCATGTACATCATGTATTCCTCGCTCTCATGTTATTCATGTTTCTCATGTGCTTCATGCTCGTTCGTGTTCGCTCGTGTACTCTCATGTGCTATCATGTTCGGTCATGTTCTCGTGTATTTGATGTATAACCTATACTTCATGTACACCCATCTATGGGCTTTCATGTGAAAATCATGTATGTAACATAACTTGTCTGGATTCTTGTGTATTAATTGGGGTATGGTGGAGTATAAATAGTCATGTGAACAATTCCAAAGTAGTTTAGCCATATGCGCCTCTTTAGTATATTCATGTACAAATCAAGCCGTTAACATGTCGACTTTGTACTCTAAATCACTAGTCACTGGTAGCTCTCTACTTATAGTTGATATTTCTATTACAGTTCTCTCTCTATTTACATCATGTACCTTCTTTCAGTTTCATGTATCGTACTCTCTTGCATGCTTATATTTTTTAATATGTTATGATATGCGTGAGATGTATTATGCTCGCTCCCGTCCTGACTAGACCTGTTAAAATTTTTATAGAGGATGACGAGGAACCCTGCACCCCTTACTTGGAGCTTAACTAGATGACACTCGTGACCTGGACCCCTGGGGAGGTTCAGGCAGCTGCTGAGGACGATACCTTGCATAGTGTAGATATCTTAGACTGTTCTTCTTTTCATGATTAGTGGTTGTCCTTGATTTCAGAGTTGTATATTTTAGAGATGTTGAGACTGGTAGTTGTTAACTTGTTTATTTCACTTCTTGTTGTACCTCAGTTTGAGGATTTTCTTATCTATTTTATCGTGCTACATTCTACCTTTAGATTATGATTGAGTTGTACCTTCTGTGATTGGCCTCCTTTTTGGAGAGTGTTTCATGTTGTGTTAGTTGTAGTTCATGACCTAGAACAGCGTTCTACCGCCGATACTGTGGCGTAGGCTGGGCACTGTTACGTTCTCGTACCCTCATAGTGGGTGCGGGTCGTGACACTTTTTCCAAGGATTGTAATATTAGCAATCTAACTTTAAACTCAATATTCAAATGATCTTATCAGTCATCAAATCAAAATTTTTTTTTTCCAAAATTTCCAATCAATCTCGAATAAACCTTTATTGTGTCACAAATCAAATCTATATATTTTTCTTCTTCTATCATTAATCCAAATCTTAAACTCAAGATTTTAAATAGGAGTTATCAATCGTAATTCATACAAAAGTTTAAAGTAGATCCTCAATTTGGTTATATATCCTTCAAAATATTTTTAACCAAAAATCTTACTAGCCTTACTCCAAATTAAAAATTTACGAACTTATTAATTGGGAACCATACAAGCCAATTTAAAACCAAGCTTTATCAACCGCCCTCATAATTTTACAGCAGCATTTAAATTTCAAAAAAAAAATTCAACTAACTTTATATCTATTCAAGGATGTATAGCTATAATCCAATAAATCACAAATATCAAATCTTGAAAATCAATCAATTTCTTAAACCAAGTATGAAATTCTATAAATCCTTTGGTGTTTACTATTTAAAAATCTCAAGGTTAAAACTTTCCATGGTAATATCCTACTTTACCAATTACTAATCATTAAATCACACAAAAAAGCCTTTTTAACTTAATTAGAGTCTTGAATGTATTCCAATTGCCAATATAACTATTCTAGCCATGTGTTTGACCTATGAGCATATACTAGTGTAGTCATCTTCCTAGTTGACACTAAGCACGAAAATAAGAATCAACGGTAGCAAGGAATCAAGCAAGATGCAATTCAAGGAAATCGAACGAGAGTTCGAAATTTGAAGCCAAAGGAAGAGGTCAAACTGTGTGGATGAGATTCCTAGATCCTAATCCTATGTTGCAGGTTCACATCGGTACAGTAACGTAACAGAAGTGACAAACTCGACCTGCATGGGCCACCACAAAAATATGTAACGCCCCAGTCCCAAAATACTTAGGACTAGGTACGTATCCATGCCAGCTGCATACATACGGAGTATAGTCCAATATGTGGAAACTCGTATGTATACATAAGATGTAAAATACAGTAAACCAAGAGTAATTTAATCTCATCCATAAATGAAGAATAAAATATATCATATAATCAACTGTAATAAGTCTTTGTACAATACTTTGGGCGGAGACAAATCCACTACCAATAAGTAAGGAAAAATATACATGGAAACTGAAAATGATTTGGCGGGAGTAGCAAAGGAAGACCTAAGACACGTCAACTCTGAATGAATAGAGAAGATCGCGACCTCGGCTAGAACACCTGCAATATCACAGAAGCACACACACCTGGAGAGATAACCAGGTCCTCAGAGGGACGTAACAAGATACATAAAGAACATGCCATAATAAACTGAATATATAATATGTCACAAACCAAAATAAGTGGCAAGATAACAATAAGGTAATCTAACCGTACTACTGTGTTCATGCAGTTAAGAACAAACCTCCAACGCATGGGCACTCTGGCTCAGTAGCAGTAATCTCAGGTATGGCCCCATCAGGATACCAGGGACCTCAAAGCATAACATTCATCGAATGTCCAGCAGTAAATCAGTATCAGGATCTAGGACCGTATCTCCCACGGAGATAATCGGCAATAGGAAAGTGCATACTTGGCCCATACGTTAAGAAACTGTTCTTCCCATCCAATACCTAACAGAGTCACATCCATGTCTCATATACCTCTACTAACTGCTAAGTCTCCTAACATGCCTCTATTAGCAGTTACACCTAACGCATGCGCATGGGAGATCAGCCTACACGCAAGAACCTCTACATGCTACTCATCTCACACATCCTCGTGGTACAACTATGTCAAAGTATATGCGATACACTACAGACGGTAGTCTCTTAACTCTAAGTCCATATGCAGTCAAAGGATAATAACAAGTACATCTAATATCACTAAGCAGACAGTAAATCAAGAACTGTAAGAACTAGAAATAAATGAACAGTGTTATGTAATAAAATGCAAACTGAATATAAACAGTATAATGGCAAGGTATCTTACCTGAGGTTATGTGCAAAAGAGAATAATCCAGTAGCTCGAACGGACAAATAAACGAAGCAAGAAAAGCCAAATCCTGTAGATGACTCCGGATGCTGCAACAAACATCACGAACGAGTTTGGAATAAAAGATATGCCTAGGAAACGCCTGTCCAAAAGTTAAATTCTAGAACAGGGGCAAAATCGTAATTTCGGGTCAAAACGATGTCCGCCGTTGGACCCGCTTTGTACTGAAATGCGTGCCAATATCTACGGTCTCTAAAGTCATCAAACTATATGTCTACAAATTTGTTTTGTTGAGACGAACCCAACGGTATGTCCAATTTTGGATTCCGGTAGGCTGTGCACAAATTCGCCTGTTGAGTGGGATTGTAGGCCCGCTAAAATGGCGTCCCGATCAACGGTCTCAAAATCGGACCAAACTTGGTTCACAAGACCAGAAAAATATTTCGAGTCCAATGGCATAAGTTTCATCGCGATATGATGAGTGTGCACAAAGTAATTTAGAAATTCTGAAAGGCCCGATACAGAAAAGTTTGACGGATACGGGACAAATTCGTCGCGCACACGCAACCAATTTGAATTCTGTCAAAGCACGCACGTCCGAAAAGTCGATACGGACCTTTCGGTACTCTCGGTTTGCGACAGGGTCGCCCGGTTTGTCGGGATGTACCTCGTACGGGATTTTTAAGGTTTATAAAAACTAATTTTTTGAGATTTTTAATTTAATTAAAACTGAAATTTATTGCAGAATAAATAAATCTATTTGAAGGGGAAGATAGAAGGTTATGTGGGCTTTCTACACGAATTTACGGATCTAAAAACGGAGTATAATTGACAGAGAAATCGATCGTGGAAGTGGGATACCTTAAAGTGGGAATCTGTTGTTTTATTGTTGTTGTTGTCGTCGTCGTTTCCGTCGCCGCGGTCGCGGGGTGCTGCTGTGCTCGCGGAGGGGAGGAGTTGGCCGAGGGTGGAGGAGAGAGGTGTCACGCCCCAGAACCAGAATACTGGAGAGCGGGGGCGTACATAGCCAGCTACGTATATTGAAGTGCAACCCACCTCGCTATACGGTCACGGCTCTCTAGATACATGAGGGTTTAACTACAAACCAACAGTCTCCTATGGTCGTGAACAAGCCTATTGTCTCAATCACAATGCAAGTAATAGTAGTTACAATATGTCAGAGCACCAAATATATAATAGCAAGGCATCCCATACATTACATATTGGATGATCATGAAGCTAGTCGTACAAAATGTCAGGACTAGCAAGAGTTCAGTCATACATGATCAACCCTAGGATCTGTCAATCATGTTACAGCCCGTAGGCAGACAGTAAGTAAGGTACAATCGAGCTAACACGTGCTCGCCGGCTAAACGCCTCAAAAGAATAATTTTACAATAAAGTGGGAGGACAAAAAGAAACCCACTCGTTGCCAGGGTTACGCCTGGTGGTCACCATCTGGCTGGATAGTGGGTAGATCCTCTGGTGCTGCTCCGATATCTGGCCACACAAAATCAGCTGGGTCAGACCCCGAAAAGATCAAGTGCCACAAAGGAGGCTTCACTTAGGAACTAAAACCAGCATATCACAAATAAGTAGTAAAGGTAATTAAAAGATAGTGATAATAGCTGAGATAACAATAATATATTGAAGACGGAGAAACCATTCAAGTAGCCAGACTGCAACCCTTAAACCAAACAAGGACCGGGGTTGCAATCCTTCGCCTGAATAGAAACCCGCCTCAATTACTATTGATTAGGTAACAAGACAATAAACGAAGAGAGGACACAGAACTGCTCCGGGAGCCAGGTTACAACCCTTAAACCAAACAGGGACCGGGGTTGTAACCCTTCGCCTGAACAGAACTGGACCCCTGATCTTTATTGTTAAGGCCAGTATGAATAATCATGGTATTGAAGTAAAGGTAAAACATGACGAGCATGACAGGGGGTTGCAATAAGACAATAAACGAAGAGATGTCACAGAACTGCTCCGGGAGCCAGGTTACAACCCTTAAACCAAACAAGGACCGGGATTGTAACCCTTCGCCTGAACAGAACTGGACCCCTGATCTTTATTGTTAAGGCGGACACAATAAGCAGGACGATATATGATAAGATAACCATAGAACTATTCAGATAGCCAAGTTACAACCCTTAAACCAAACAAGGACCGGGGTTGTAACCCTTCATCTGAACAGAACTTGGTATCCATCATTTATCGATACAAGAAATCATGTCATGATACAATCTTGTACAGGATCAGGATAAGACTAAGCTGGAATAAACTTCATCCAATCAATCACGGCCAATCAAGAGTACGGCTTGATACTTTTAACTAACTAGGGTTATCACAGGCCTAGTTACTAGCAAGATACAATGAGATTATCCCAACAGCCACAAGCCCTGCAGACCATCCGGTTATCCGGGTCGAATGTCCGTTATGAAGAATGCAACACGTGACTGTGTGCTGGAAATGTGCCCTACTCTTCGGTAGGCTACAAGTCCACTTAATGCGCCCAGATAACGGGATTACCTGTAGCTGGGAATCTCTTCATGGCTACTGAATCATTCTAGTTAATTAGCCTTAGTCAATTTTAGTAGGTACCCCTGACCGTGGTACTCAGGGATCCCCATCCTAGACATGATACAAGACAGTACTGGTTTATTTGTACAAATGCAATCGTCCACGGTGTCCAGACCTTTCATACTTGTCATATCAGTTTACTTGTCAAGAGTGCGCCACCGCGGGCCACTATCGTGTTCTATTCTTACATTATCATGAATGAGAAAGATTGTATAAAATAACTAATAACATATTCTTGAAGCCAAGGAAAAGATCTACAACTTTTATGTTTTGAGTTTTTCAAGATTCTAGCTACAAAATAACTTAAACAGGCAAAAACAGTAAATTCCTGCATGAATCGGCGCATGGGATTCCTGCACAAATCGGCACATGGGATTCCTGCACAAATCGGCGCATGAGATTCCTGCACGAATCGGCGCATGGGATTCCTGCACAAATCGGCGCATGAGATTCCTGCACGAATCGGCGCATGAGATTCCTGCACGAATCGGCGCATGGGATTCCTGCACGAATCGGCGCATGGGATTCCTGTACAAATCGGCGCATGAGAAACTCACGTTGCGTCTTCAATACATGCGCGTAAGAAAACTACGCGCATGACGCGCACGGAGTTAAGGAATGCGTTGCCGGAACTTCATGGCGCATGGCCTCCCGGGCGCATGAGGTTCCCGGCGCATGGGATTCATCGTCCCCAAACAGCAAGTTCAGCCATGAAAGTTCCGAAAACTTGTAATGGCCATAACTTACTCATCCGGAGTCGAAATCAAGCGAAACAAAAGCCAAAACTGAATGAAATTGAATTCTCTACAACATAGAACCATTAGTTTTCAAAAATAACCAAGTTTTAGAGATCAAAACCAAGAAAACTAAACAAGAAAGAACTTCAAACTTAGATCTACAAAAATATAACCATCAAAACCGAAAACTTCCAGTTCTAAAGAGGCTTAGAATCTAGTAAGGAAGAGAATGGAACAATAAAGCATGAGATCCATCATGAAGCAAGTTTGCACTTGCCTAAGCTCTCCCTCTCTCTCCCTCCTGGTGGTTGAAGAAGTAAATGTGGAGAAGAAGAAGAATAATGAAGAGAGAGAATGAAGGAATGGGTTAATAAAGGAGGGTGGTGGTAGGTAGGAGGGTTCACCTTTTGGTTCATGATGAACCAAGGCAACCCAAGCCTAGCCGAACCAACCCAAAATAAACCGAGCCAAGCCAAGAGATATGTAATACAAAATAAAATACGTACACGTATTCCAAGATACGTAATACGAACTACAGGCATTACAACTCTACTCACCTTAAAAGAATTCCGTCCTCAAAATTTAATTAAGAGGCTAGAGGGACAAGAACAAGCTATACTAATCACCGGCAAGCTATATCAATCAAGCAACTTATTCATGTAAGCAAGGAATCGAAGGTGTAGGGCATAAGAAGGATATTATACCTTACGAGTCAAACAGGTCGGGATATCGCGATCGGATATCATCCTCACGCTCCCACGTCGACTCACCCAAAGAGTGATGACCCCAAGCAACTCGGACTAACTTGATAGTCTTGTTCTTGAGTGTCTTCTCTCTTCGGTCCAATATAGACACGGGCCTCTCCTCATACGAAAGGCTGGTACCAACAACCAATTTCGAATGATCCAGGATGTGGCTCGGATCTGGGATATACCGTCGTAGTTGAGATACATGGAACACGCCATGCACCTCACGTAGCAATGGTGGAAGAGCGAGACGATAGGATACATCTCCTACTCGCTCCAGAATGTCGAATGGCCCTATATACCTAGGACTAAGCTTTCCTCGTACGCCGAAACGAATGACGCCACGGTTAGGCAAAATCCTCAGGAATACATGGTCGCCGACCGAGAATTCAAGGGGTCGTCGATGGGAATCGGCCCAATGACGCTGGCGATCTTGGGCAACTCGAAGATGATCTCTGACTTTTCTAACCACTTCAACGGTCTGAGCAATCATTTTTGGACCGAGCATCTGCCTCTCTCGGACATCATCCCATGCTAGCGGAGATCGGCACTTTCTGCCATACAATGCCTCGAACGGGGCCATCTGGATACTGGCTTGAAAACTATTGTTGTACGAGAACTCTACCAGGTGCAGGTGATCGTCCCACGATCCACCGAAGTCGAGCGTACAAGATCTCAACATGTCTTCAAGAGTCTGGATCGTGCGTTCTGACTGGCCATCAGTCTGTGGATGATAAGCGGAGCTGAACTGGAGGTGAGTTCCCAAACTCTCTTGCAGGCTACGCCAAAAGTGTGACGTAAACCTGGAATCTTTGTCCGAGGTGATACTGACTGGTATACCGTGCAATCTGACAATCTGCCGGAGATACATCTCCGCTAGCTGAGCCGTCGACTGACCAACTCTGAACGGAAGAAAGTGAGCCACCTTCGTGAGCCTGTCTATGACAACCCAAATAGCGTCTCTGCCAGCCGGGGATCTAGGCAATCCAGTCACAAAGTCCATGGTTATATGTTCCCATTTCCACTCGAGAATTGGCAATGGTTGAAGTAGTCCAGCTGGTCTCTGATGTTCAGCCTTAACTTGCTGGCAGACTAAACAACGAGAGATAAACCGGGCTATCTCCCTCTTTATGCCATTCCACCAAAAGTGCTGACGAATATTACGGTACATCTTCGTGCCACCGGGATGAATGGAATACTGCGAACTGTGGGCCTCTGCCAAGATCTCTTGTCTGATATCTCCACTGGGTACACAAAGATGCTTACCATGTCGAAGTGTACCGTCTTCATGAATGCATAACTCTAGTCTTCGTCTTGCCTCACACTCTGCTCTGAGACGCTGAAGCTTGGAATCTGCTGACTGCGCCATCCGGATCCTCTCGAATATAGTGGACTGGACTGCATGCTGGCCATCAATGCCACACTGGAAGGGAGGACAACTTCTATACCCATCTTCTGAAGATCGGCCAATAGCTCTGGTTGTGCTGTCAGAAAATAAACTCCGGCTCTCCTGCTCAATGCATCCGCAACAACATTGGCCTTCCCAGGATGATACTGCAAGTGGACATCATAATCCACAAGCAGCTCTAGCCATCTCCTCTGACGCATGTTGAGATCCTTCTGGGTGAAAACATACTTCAGACTCTTGTCGTCGGTGAAAATCTCTACCCTATCTTCATACAGGTAATGTCTCCACAACTTAAGTGCAAACACTACAGCTGCCAGCTCTAAGTCATGGGTTGGGTAATTCTTCTCATGATCACGAAGTTGTCGTGACGTATAAGCTATTACCTTCCCATGCTGCATCAGAACACATCCCAAACCTCTGCCTGAAGCATCACAGTATACTGAAAATCCTCCGGTCCTATCTGGAAGCGTGAGAATAGGAGCCGTCATCAAGCCTCGCTTCAACTTTTCAAAAGAATCCTGACATTCTGCTGTCCAAGAAAATTGCACATCCTTGCGGGTCAACTGGGTCAATGGCGCTGAAATCCGAGCAAAGTCTGAAATAAATCGCCGGTAGTAGCCGGCCAATCCAAGAAAACTGCGAACTTCTGCAACTGTGTTGGGCACTGGCCACGACTCAATAGCCATGATCTTCTGGGGATCCACTTCTACTCCTCCTCGGGTGATGATATGGCCCAAGTACGAAATGCGATCGAGCCAGAACTCGCATTTACTAAACTTGGCATACAACTGGTGCTCTCTGAGAATCTAGAGGACAATTCTGAGATGATGCTCATGCTCCGCCTCACTCTTACTGTAGACCAAGATGTTGTCTAGGAACACAATCACGAACTGATCCAAATAAGGCATGAAGATACGATTCATGAGGTCCATGAATACTGCCGGCGCATTGGTTGCTCCAAATGGCATCACAAGGAACTCCCAATGCCCATATCTCGATCTGAACGCTGTCTTCGGGATGTCCTGCTCTCTGACTCTGATCTGATGGTATCCTGACCGTAAGTCGATCTTCGAGAATACTGCTGCCCCCTTGAGTTGATCAAACAAGTCATCTATCCTCGGGAGAGGATATCTGTTCTTGATTGTCACTGAGTTCAAGGTACGATAATCTACACATAATCTGGACGTACCATCCTTCTTTTTCACAAGAAGCATCGGGGCTCCCCAAGGCGATCCACTAGTACGAATGAATCCCTTGGTTCTGAGTTCTTCAATCATCTTGTATAATATCTCAAGCTCTGACGGTGCCATCCTGTAGACTCTCTCTGACACTGGGGCTGTCCCGGGAATCAAGTCGATGGTAAACTCGATCTCCCGCTCTGGCGGCATCCCTGGAAGCTCTTCTGGGAAAACGTCTGGAAACTTTTCGACTATCCGAGGTAACTGCACTACTGCTACTGCCATCCGCAACACTGGAGAAGAAGGTTAGACTTCACCTCGGGAGAAAAAAAACTCTGGCTCGCCTGGAATGCTAAAAATAACCCTGCCAATGTGGCAGTCTATCCTAGCATACTGGTCCCTCAACCAATCCATCCCTAAGACCACATCATAATCGGCCATCGGGAACTCTATCAATCTAGCGGGGAATTCTCTACCGCTAACTACGATCCGACACGAGGAAAGTACTCTATCTACTCCCACAAGTCCGTTACCAGTAAGTATATTGAGCCTTACTGATAATGACTCGGGCTCCAGTCCTACCCGTGTCACAAATCGTGCAGACATAAATGAATGCGAGGCACCAGAATCAAATAATACTGAAGCTGGAAAGGTGTTGACGAGAATAGTACCTGCTACCACCTCACCTGGTGCTATTCCTTCTTCTCCTATGGTCAAAGCCAGCACTTGACCATGTCCTCTGGGTGCGGGTCCCCTCTGCTGAAAATTTTTCTACCTGCTCTGGATCAAGGCTTGGGCTTGGGCATACTGCTGCGGCCTCTGCTGCTGGAATACCTGGGCCTGCGTCGGCAATGGCCTCAGGAATGGGTACTGCAGCTGCTGCTGCTGGATTGGTGCTGGTCCTCTAACTGAAGGGCTAGAGAAGGCGGATGAACTCCCTCGGTTCGGGCAATTCCCCACCCTGTGGTCCGGAGCACCACAAACCAAGCACAAACCCTGTGCTCTGCGATATTCTGATACCACATGTCCTGGCTTCCCGCAGTGTGAACATCCCACTGCGGAAGACTGTTTCTGCTTCTGCAGCTGAGGGTACGTCGGGGTTGAATGCTGAACCGACGTCACTGAGGCCGCCCGCCTCGGAGCTCCAATAGTCAAAGCCCTGGCCGCCAGGGCTGGTGCTGATGACTGATTCATCTGGCCGTGAGATCGCTTCCGACCTCCGGTCCTATCCACGATCCTCTGGGAGGTATACTCATGCCTCCTAGCTGCTCTCAATACTGCATCAAAAGTCTGATGCTCAAACTGCTCTACTGCCAATAAGATCTCTAAATGGAGCCCCTGCTGGAACCGCTGGGCTCTATCGAACTCGGTTGCTACCAAGGTGGGAGCAAATCGACTAAGCCTCGAAAACTCGGTCGCATACCCGTCGACCGTCCTGCCCATCTGCTTCAGATTGGTGAACCTCGTCTGTAGATCATACCGAGCTACAGCATCAAAATACTTGGTCTGGAATCTCTTCCTGAATACTGCCCATGAAATAGGGGCCACTAATCCATCGGCCTGCGCTGCCCACTAGCTGCGGACAAGATCTAGTAACTGCAGGCGCACTACGGCCACCTTCTCGTTCACTGGAGTCCTGGCTGCTTCTAGAATCACCTCTGTGTCCTCAAGCCAAGCATCTGCAGCGATAGCATCTTCACTGCCGTCGATGAAGGGAGGGTTCAAGCGCTTGAAGCTGTTGGCTGCGCTATTACCCTGATGACCTCCTCTGGTCAAAGCATCTGCCACCGTCTGGTGCAAGGCATCTCCGCGACGATCCTGGGAAGCTAATAAGGACCTGATGAGACCCACCAAAGTGCCATCCTCAGGCTCTGCAGGCTGGACGGGCTGAATTGGTGGTTCTCCTTCGGTAGGCACGACTCTGGAGGCTACTCCTGAATGCTGGGCTTGATCTCCAGGTTGCTGCTGGTCCGCGGGAGGTGCTCCGCCTGGCTGATCGGCAGGTCCAGGAATAATGCCGCTGAAGAAGACGACATAGGGAACAATAAGGAAGGACCAGGACAGATCAACGATACAATCATGTGATCAGGTCAAGATTTTCAGGGATCAGGAGGATAGGAGTAGAGATCAAGGGCGAGTACTGATTGAGACATCTATTCGATAAACCCTCATATATCTTGATTTACAAGACCTGCATGGGCCACCACTTAAACCATGTCACGCCCCAGAACAAGAATACTGGAGAGCGGGGGCGTACATAGCCAGCTACGTATATTGAAGTGCAACCCACCTCGCTATACGGTCAGCTGTCTAGATACATGAGGGTTTAACTACAAACCAACAGTCGCCTATGGTCGTGAACAAGCCTATTGTCTCAATCACAATACAAGTAATAGTAGTTACAATATGTCAGAGCACCAAATATATAATAGCAAGGCGTCCCATACATTACATATTGGATGATCATGAAGCTAGTCGTACAAAATGTCAGGACTAGCAAGAGTTCAATCATACATGATCAACCCTAGGATCTGTCAATCATGTTACAGCCCGTAGGCAGACAGTAAGTAAGGTACAATCGAGCTAACACGTGCTCGCCGGCTAAACGCCTCAAAAGAATAATTTTACAATAAAGTGGGAGGACAAAAAGAAACCCACTCGTTGCCAGGGTTACGCCTGGTGGTCACCATCTGGCTGGATAGTAGGTAGATCCTCTGGTGCTGCTCCGATATCTGGCCACACAAAACTAGCTGGGTCAGACCCCAGAAAGAGCAAGTGCCACAAAGGAGGCTTCACTTAGGAACTAAAACCAGCATATCACAAATAAGTAGTAAAGGTAATTAAAAGATAGTGATAATAGCTGAGATAACAATAATATATTGAAGACGGAGAAACCATTCAAGTAGCCAGACTGCAACCCTTAAACCAAACAAGGACCGAGGTTGCAATCCTTCGCCTGAATAGAAACCCGCCTGAATTACTATTGATAAGGTAACAAGACAATAAACGAAAAGAGGACACAGAACTGCTCCGGGAGCCAGGTTACAACCCTTAAACCAAACAAGGACCGGGGTTGTAACCCTTCGCCTGAACAGAACTGGACCCCTGATCTTTATTGTTAAGGCCAGTATGAATAATCATGGTATTGAAGTAAATGTAAAACATGACGAGCATGACAGGGGGTTGCAATAAGACAATAAACGAAGAGAGGACACAGAACTGCTCCGGGAGCCAGGTTACAACCCTTAAACCAAACAAGGACCGGGGTTGTAACCCTTCGCCTGAACAGAACTGGACCCCTGATCTTTATTGTTAAGGCGGGCACAATAAGCAGGACGATATATGATAAGATAACCATGGAACTATTCAGATAGCCAAGTTACAACCCTTAAACCAAACAAGGACCGGGGTTGTAACCCTTCATCTGAACAGAACTTGGTATCCCATCATTTATCGATACAAGAAATCATGTCATGATACAATCTTGTACAGGATCAGGATAAGACTAAGCTGGAATAAACTTCATCCAATCAATCACGGCCAATCAAGAGTACGGCTTGATACTTTTAACTAACTAGGGTTATCACAGGCTTAGTTACTAGCAAGATGCAATGAGATTATCCCAACAGCCACAAGCCCTGCAGACCATCCGGTTATCCGGGTCGAATGTCCGTTATGAAGAATGCAACACGTGACTGTGTGCTGGAAATGTGCCCTACTCGTCGGTAGGCTACAAGTCCACTTAATGCGCCCAGATAATGGGATTGCCTGTAGCTGGGAATCTCTTCATGACTACTGAATCATTCTAGTTAATTAGCCTTAGTCAATTTCAGTAGGTACCCCTGACTGTGGTACTCAGGGATCCCCATCCTAGATATGATGCAAGACAGTACTGGTTTATTTGTACAAACGCAATCGTCCACGGTGTCCAGACCTTTCATACTTGTCATATCAGTTTACTTGTCAAGAGTGCGCCACCGCGGGCCACTATCGTGTTCTATTCTTACATTATCATGAATGAGAAAGATTGTATAAAATAACTAATAACATATTCTTGAAGCCAAGAAAAAGATCTACAACTTTCATGTTTTGAGTTTTTTAAGATTCTAGCTACAAAACAACTTAAACAGGCAAAAACAGTAAATTCCTGCACGAATCGGCGCATGGGATTCCTGCACAAATCGACGCATGGGATTCTTGCACAAATCGGCGTATGAGATTCCGGCACGAATCGGCGCATGGGATTCCTGTACAAATTGGCGCATGAGATTCCTGGACAAATCGGCGCATGGGATTCCTGCACAAATCGGCGCATGAGATTCCTGCACGAATCGGCACATGGGATTCCTGCACAAATCGGCGCATGAGATTCCTGCACGAATCGGCGCATGGGATTCCTGCACAAATCGGCGCATGAGATTCCTGTACGAATCGGCGCATGGGATTCCTGCACAAATCGGCGCATGAGAAACTCACGTTGCGTCTTCAATACATGCGCGTAAGAAACCTACGCGCATGACGCGCTCGGAGTTAAGGAATGCGTTTCCGGAACTTCACGGCGTATGGCCTCCCAGCGCATGGCCTCCCGGGCGCATGAGGTTCCCGGCGCATGGGATTCATCGTCCCCAAACAGCAAGTTCAGCCATGAAAGTTCCGAAAACTTGTAATGGCCATAACTTACTCATCCGGAGTCGAAATCAAGCGAAACAAAAGCTAAAACTGAATGAAATTGAATTCTCTACAACATAGAACCATTAGTTTTCAAAAATAACCAAGTTTTAGAGATCAAAACCAAGAAAACTAAATAAGAAAGAACTTAAAACTTAGATCTACAAAAATATAACCATCAAAACCGAAAACTTCCAGTTCTAAAGAGGCTTAGAATCTAGTAAGGAAGAGAATGGAACAATAAAGCATGAGATCCATCATGAAGCAAGTTTGCACTTGCCTAAGCTCTCCCTCTCTCTCCCTCCTGGTGGTTGAAGAAGTAAATGTGGAGAAGAAGAAGAATAATGAAGAGAGAGAATGAAGGAATGGGTTAATAAAGGAGGGTGGTGGTAGGTAGGAGGGTTCACCTTTTGGTTCATGATGAACCAAGGCAACCCAAGCCTAGACGAACCAACCCAAAATAAACCGAGCCAAGCCAAGAGATATGCAATACAAAATAAAATACGTACACGTATTCCAAGATACATAATACGAACTACATGCATTACAAGAGGAGAAGGAAGGAAGGAGAGTGGAAAAATAATTAAAGATTAGGGTTCTATATCATATATATATGTATGTATACATATATATGGGGGGTCGGCTACCAAGGTGCTGCTGTGCTTGCTTTGCACAAAAGGGCTGCACAAAAGTAGCTGCTGCTACTTCCTAATTCTTTGCTTGGGGTTGTCGGTCCCACCCCATTGGGCCGGCCACTCCATTATTTTTTTATTCTACTTTATCTATATCTATATATTTATATGTATATATCCATAAATACACCAAAAAATCTATTTAAAATCCAAATACCATTTAAAAGTCAACTATCCAATTATTTAATATATTTGAGCATATCTACATATATATATAAATTCAATCCTTAATAAATCAACTCAAAATAGTAATAATATTTAAATAAGAAAACATGTTTATTAAATATCCACAAAATAACTTTAATAATAATAAATTAATAAAATTGTCCCAATGAGTGCACTTACACTGCACACCCTTTCACGGGTCCACAAAATTAACTATTTTATAAAATATTATTTAAAATAAATAAAATACCAATAATTGCACACATAATTAAATGATTTTAAATTGTACAAAAAATTCTAAAATAAATTAGAAATTATTTTTACGTACATAAAATATGTCTACATGGCCACTTTGGTTCCACCACATGCCTACCTGGACTAAATTTGGTTCGGGCCCAATTCGGGCTGGTGTGGACAAACCGGATCATCTAAAAATTAATATATAAAATAATATTTAATAAAAAATACTTAAATAAGTCCATTCACAACTTGGCCTAGTTTTCCTAGTTTGGACATCACCATGGCTAGGCTTCCCCCGACATGACTGGTACACTAGTCAAAGCACGCTGCTACATCTTCCGTGCCAAAATTCATGGTAGTCTTGTGTTCCAAAATTCAACAATGGCTAAGGTCATTTCTAAAGAAAATAAAAAATCATAATTTGTATAAATTAATTTTTAAGTCTAATAAAATAATAAAAAATAAGGGGTTTTACAACGGACATAGTTGCTTTGAACATGTCGCCGATGATGGAGTCTGAGTCCTAGGGGAAGGAATCAGAAGAATGAGAACAACGATCTGCTTCATCATCTGATCTTTCGGGAGTTGTTGGAGGAGAGACAGCCCAAACCAACACCACTTCGTTGATAGTAGTTCTCGGATTTGCCGAAGGATGCAAAGTGTCGTATTGGCAACCGTCGTCCTCGGCCGTAATTTACCCTTTTGTCGCTTTTGATGTCATATCCCATGTTCTGGATGATATTCTTGGCCTGCCAACTATATCGAAAAAGTTGCATTTTCCCGGAGTCATAGTCAGCTTCTGTGTTGTGCTTGGAAGAAGTAGAGTCTGGAACAAACTTTCTCACGCCAATTATACGACCAAAGATGATTAGCTCTTCTTTTTTCTTTCTGGCTGGAACGATAAAGTAGAGGATATCTTCATGGTAAACTTTTTCCCGCAGATGAGGTGTTGTGGCCGACATGCAGAGGTGTGGTCCTATAGCATTCTCTAGAGCGTATATTGTATCTATGTAGTGGTTTACAGATTGATAGACATCGGAGTAATTCAAAGATAAATCTATACTAAGGAAATACGCAAGTTCTTCTTCAGGGATAACATCATCCACCGAAGGTACATTTTTATGAGTATTGATATACTCATTGAGAGGGTCATCATCTGGAAGAGGAGCCACAGTCATGGCCGAGTTCACCACATAGGGTAATTCTTCAGGATTGGGGGGATGGGCGTCGGTATGTTCCTCCCCGGGTGTCTTGTTGAGAGTGATAGTTGTTTGCAAAAACAAAAGTTGATCTTTATTTCAACAAACTTTGTAAGAAGATTATAAGAATTCTGGAAAAGTACAACTGTAGGAATCCGATCTGAATTACGATCGCTTTATCCCTTGGACGATGTGAACTTTGAACATGGTAGCCTCTGAAGTTGAAGGCAATAGCCTCTGAAGAATGCAGCAGCACTTGGGTAAGAACTCCTGAACTCTCTGATTTTTCTGATCTTTATATGTCTGATCTCCCTGGAATGAAGACTTGAAACTCTATTTATAGAGTTCTAGAAATAACTAACTTTTAGTTATTCTGAATTGTGCATGATGGATTGCGCACACACTGGACTGTGCATCATCAGACTGCGCTGGCAGTTATTTGATCGTGGGCCAACTGTCTTCGACATATGGCATCATTTAATTGAATTGCGTATGATCGTATACAGACGGTTGCCACATAATGAACAATTGATGGCATGAAGGCCAAGTGTACATTTGTCAGTTGTCTTGATGGAATGTGCCACCTGAATTGTGCTGACTTTATATTGCGCTAGGATGGACCGCGCAGCAGAATGTCTGGAAGATTGTGCTGCATGTACAACTGTCCTCGAGCGCTGTGCTGTACGATAAACGAACAGTTTCCTCGTTCTCCGTGCTGTCAGTTGTCAAAAGATCTAATTTTCTGTCAGATAATGATGACAAGGCCACGTCAGCTTGCGCACTTGAATGAGTGCGCAGTTCAGCCTGCACAATAGAAATGGTGTGCAATCTGTCTTCTGCGCAGTTCATTTGAAGGATGTATATTTTGATTTTTATGGCTTTGTTGATGGGTGCAACTTGATTTTTTAGGACCTACAAGACCCCCTTCAAAGTTTTCGAAAGTTGAATTTATTCAAAGTTTCGAAATACTTTGAATTTTGATTTTTAAATCAAGTTGCGCATGTGATGACCTGTCTGCGCAATTGGAGGAAGTCGTTCCTGTTTTTTCGGCGTAATCTGAGGAGTTTGTTTATTTTCGAAAACTATAAATAGTTCTCAGTTCTCTCTCTACCATTCTTTACTTGCTTTCAAACTTTCGAAAGAGAAAACTTCCCGAGCTTTCCTGACTCTTCTTCTTCCTCGTTGATCCTAATGGCTCCAAAGCGCTCTGCCGCCGAGAAAGGCAAGGCCCCCGCCGAGTCTTCGGCTCGTGCTGCTCCGTGCCCTTCTCGACACGAAGCCGCGCATCCCGTACTGCAAGGTAGACAACCGATCGAAAACCCTTTTTAGGGTTTTTTCGACATTACTGAATCTTGAAACCTATCTCTTTTTAGAGATGTGGTCATACTTTGCCACCCTGTTTAGGGTTTCGGTTGCACAAACCCAATAGTCTTCATTTTTATGAAGACTATTTTTTCGCGCAATCGGTTGAATTGTGCTGGCAAAAGTCAGCGCAATCTGTTGATTTACGCAAGATTGTCAGCGCAAACTATTGCCTTGCACAAGCTTGTCAGTGCAATCTGATGGTTTGTGCAAGTAAATATGTTAGTGCAATTGAACAGCTTACGCATAGATGCTATTTGTTTGCGCAATCTGACATCCAGCGCAATCTGATACTCAGCGCAATCTGACACTTGCACACTTTACAGATTTTCTTTTGAACAGACTTCTTTGTTTTGACATGTAGTAAATTCTGTCTTTCTGTTTGATGCAGTTGATATCAGAGAGGACCCAGAATATGAAACCTTCGTAGGGACTCTTGCTGAACCGGAATTCAAAGAAGATTTGTCACATGTCATATATCCCCAATATGCTTTGCCAGCTTCCCGTCAGGCTATCTTAGTAGCACAGGACAATGAAACTCTATTGAGTCTGATGAATGGGCAGACTCTGTAGACTGCCGATGCTATTACTCATAAGAAACCCTTGTTCTTATTTGGAGAAGCTATGGAAAAGTGTTCTCAACCAAGACCCCGTGTTGAGCAAAGACTCATCTAGAGAAAGGAGAAAGTAATACTGTTACCGGATATTGCCAGATGCCTCCCTCTATCCCGTTATGCCCATGCAAGCTATCCCAGGAGAATGGACTGGGATATCACTCCCCTTCAACATGCAAGAACATAAAGTATTTATGTAAAGAAAGGACCGCATAATAGGGATATGTTCTATAGCTCCTCTGAGCGTCATAGCTCCTTGCTCAGAGGTTTGAAACCTGGCTATATCCCTCCTGAGAACTCCTCTTTGTTGCTGCCGGTGAGGACGCCGATTTTTGCTAATAGTTTTGCAAAAGATAAAGGAAGATAACCGGATCAGGACATCCGGTTAACAGGTCTGGTGAACCCAGATCATAAGAGATGGAGTTGCATAGCTAACTGGATATTGGTCCAATTTGAAGAAAAACTCAAGGAGATCGAGCTGTTCCAGCCGTTATTCTCTACTGTTTACGGCTTTCAATCCAACCCTCATCTGTTCCTTGCTCTGGCAGAGAGGTATAATTTCAGAACAGGGACCTTCATGACACCCTGCGGTAAAATCGGACTCGCTCTACATGAGATGAAATATATCTCAGGATTGCCAATGGGAGAATTCCCAAATGAGGAATTTGTCCCAAGAAATGATGAAATGGACAGACTTCGCCGAGAAAATGCTGAGATGATGGATGTCTTTGAAGAACTATTGTGCCATTACAAGATCTGCTTTTTATATTACAAGAGTGGTTCTTCTGGTACCTGCTATTCATCGAAGTGGTTATCTTATCTCTTCCTCAACCACGTTATAGAGAAGAAGGCAAAGGATCGTGATAAGTGTGATCCTAGCTTCTTCAAACCACTCAGCAACAGTGAAGTGCTCGGTTTGATGGAAGAGAATAAAGAGATGGACATTAAAGTTGATGATGAATTACAATATCCTCCTTTCAAAAAAGGAGATGTCATTGAAAGTTTCATAAGGCTGGGTTATAGATCCATGTCCAAGAAAGCCCAGTTGGCAGGTTTTCTCACATATTGGCTTCGGCGGTTCGTCGTCCCCGGAGCAAGTGCTGTCGACCGCTTCCATCGTGGCGTACTCTTCGCTGCTGTCCGGCTAGTCTTTGGCTACCGGATGGATTTGCAATCGGCGATGACCTGTAGAATAAATGCCGGTCTTCGTCTTTTTGTTGACTCTATGCTCAAATGGAAGGGTGAGAAGGGGAACTTCCCTCGACTAGAGCTGCCTTATACTTATTTATTTGGATGGTTACTTCTGCATCATCCGTCATTGATGAACCCTAATATGGGAGCAGTTGGTGGTAGCTATCTGCAAAGATTCTCCCAGGAAAAATAGACATACAATAGTCTGAAAGATTGCAGACGGGCTTTGAATATTGGAAAAGGATGGAATTTCTACTGCGTTTCTCCTCCAACTGGTTATGAGTACATGGCGACAAATCTAGTTGATCTAGGGAGGCAGCCTCTTGGTCGCACAGTATTTGAGTGGCTGAAGACAATTCGGCCGTCTCATTTGGTTTACAGATTCGAAGAAGAGTGTTATCTGAAACCATATCTTCCGAGCCGTTTCGCGCGGCAATTCGGATACGACCAATTCCACGTAGGCAATGCTATAACTTGCCTATAAAGAAAAGGCAATCTGATTGATGGTGCTAGGGCGTGGGCTTATTACAACGCACGAGATACAAGAGCAATGTTTTCGATGCCAACAAAAAGCGATCACGGCCCCAGGATGTTATACACCTATTCGCTCTTTTATACAGCAGCTAATACATTTGCTGAAAACTTTAGTCTTATTGATAGCTTCGCAACAGCGACGCGCCTCAAGAAAGGAGCCACTGTCATATAAGCTCCAGTAAATGATGAAGAACATGAACCGGTGGATGACCCATTGGAAGCCTCACGGGAAGCTAACTTCCCTGAGAAAGTCAATCAACCACTGAGAATTTCTCTGAAAGTTGTTAAGTCTCCGGCCAGGGAGAGGAAAAGAAGGATTGATGAACCTTCTTCCCTAGCTGCAAAGAAGAAACTTATTTTGGATCAATCAGAGAAAGTTACTACTAGATCACAATCTCGACAACTGGCCGAGTCGACTCAACGAGAAAAAACAACCACGCCGACTTCTCTTCCAAAACTGGTCGATGTAGTAGATGTGGAGAGTCCAGAAAGACCTCTTCATAGAAAGAAACTGGCCTTTAAAAAAAGAAAGAAGGTGATCCTGTCCTCGGTGGTGGTGAATGTTGTAGCTGGAATTACTATGTCACCTCCTACTCCTGTCTCTGAGCCTAGGCATGAAACTCCTAGTCCAGAACAGAGGGACGAGACTGATCAGAGGAAGGAAGCTGCAGAGCCTAGGGAAGATAAAGCTTTACGATCTCCTTCACCGGCGGTAGAAACGACTCAGCTTCCTGCTACGCCAGGAAGATTCTGCGAAGAGGAAGATCGTTTAATGATTGATGCATTAAATGACTGCGACTTCGGTCTGCAAGATGATGTTGATTATGTCGCTGTAACTGCCAGCGAGAAAGCTCCTGAGGATAATAAAAGTGAGGAGAGTACATCATCAGAGGCTGTTGATGATACACAAAACCCTGAAGAGGACATTGAGGTCCATATATCTCCCAAAGCTGCTGATGACACCCTGGATCCTGAAAAGGATGTTGAGGTGCAAGTATCTCCAGAAAAGATTACGAACGAGGAAGTGGCCCTGGAGGAAACTCCTACCGTTGATCCCAAAGGTATTAAATGAAATTATCAATCTTCTTTTCATACATTAATAGCTAACATCTCTATCTTTGATCCATACAGAAATCGAATCTTCCCCAGCTCCTCCAGTGTGCACGGATATAGTACCTGTAACGATGATAGCTAGCAGCAGTGGTCAATTGTCAGGTGGCTCTGAGGCCGGCAGTAGCCAGGCAATTATGTCCGAGGCTACTTCTGCTAGATTGGAATCTGGACCAGCAGATGACCGAATCATCACTGGACTATGCCAAGGTAAGACTGCTTTTACTTTTGATCTTTTCAACAGCCGCAAATGACAGGCAAAATGATAAATTTTATCTGTTTTTGCAGAGGAACAACCGGGAGGAGCAACCAGCTCTACTTTAGCTCCCTTATTTAAAGAGCCCTACGTCCAAGTGGCTGAACGTCCTGCTGCTTCATCGTCAACAGGAATAGCTGCTACTCCTGGTGCTTTGGCTACCAATCAATTTGTCATTAACTCCTTCACCAACTTCTTCTTTGATTCATTGGGACCTTTAATAAATATGGTGATAGAAAAGGAAGAGGCTGATTTCTCCACAGTTAGAGGTCCAACCTCTTACTTGGTTAATGCCATCCGCAATCAAGGCGACGAGGCTCAGGCTACTTTTCTTGATCATATATTAGATGAGCTGAAGACCTCGGTTAAGAGCTACAAAGAGCTAAATAAGGGGGAGGTAGAGCCTTTGGTGCAAGCTGAATTTGAACGGATGTATCAAGAGACCGCGGTTGAGAAAGTTAATTTCCAAGTTCTCTTGGATACTTTCACTGCCAAGTCCGCTGAGTATAACTCCAAAGTAGAAACATTGGCATCAGTTGCTGAAGAGAAAGAAAGAAGAGTTGCTGAATTGCAAGCGAAAATTGCCCATCTTCAGGAAGAGCTGGAAGATGAGGCTATCCGACATCAAGCGGTAATTCAATAACTTGGTGTTCTGACTGAAGAGAGAGATGAATATGCTGCAGCTCATCAAGCTAAAATCACTCGTAGACTAGTAACCCTGCCAACCTTCAATGATAAATCTGGGATGGAAGAAGCTAGGAAGCGAGTGATAGAATCTTGTGAAGAGCGACTGCAAATTTTGAAGCAGCAGATTACCAACTTGACGACACCGCCGGCCAACTAGAAAGACATTTTGTATCTTCTTGTTTTGCAATATGTATCTTTATAATGTCTTTCAGCTTTGATCAATAAAAAGATATTTTTGTGGCTCTATTATTTATTGCATATCTTATTCAGATATATATAATAGCGATAGAAAATATATTCAGAGGTATAGGACATGATATATTTCTTTGATTTTTTAGAAAATAATTATATTTATTATATCTGCTAAGAGGTAATGTGGACATGGCAGAATATAATTTATTGAATATAATTATTTCGATAGACAACTTAATCAAGGACGACAAGTTGCTGATGCGGGTGAACTGTCGGATGAATGTAATGAACGGGTGAACCGTCGGATGGAGGTAATGAACGGGTGAACCATCAGATGAATGTAATAAACGGGTGAACCGTCAGATGAATGGAATGAACGGGTAAACCGTCGGATGAATTGAATGAACGGGCGAACCGTCAGATGAATGTAATGAATGGGCGAACCGTCAGATGAATGTAATGAACGGACGAACCGTTAGATGAATGTAATGAACGGGTAAACCGTCGGATGAATTGAATGAACGGGCGAACCGTCAGATGAATGTAATGAACGGGCGAACCGTCGGATAAATGTAATGAACGGGCGAACCGTCAGATGAATGTAATGAACGGGCGAACCATCGGATGAATGTAATGAACAGGCGAACCGTCAGATGAATGTAATGAACGGGTAAACCGTCGTTTGAATTGAATGAACGGGCGAACCGTCAGATGAATGTAATGAACGGGTAAACCGTCAAATGAATATAATGAACGGGCAAACCGTCAGATGAAATGAATAAACGAGTAAACCGTCAGATGAATTGAAATGAATGGACGAACCGTTCGATGGAATGAATGAACGGGTAAACCGTCAGATGAAATGAATGAACGGGTAATCCGTCAGATGAATTGAAATGAACGGACAAACCGTCGAATGAATGTGTCGCTTCGTAGTTTTAAGAATCTCTGCCTATAAATAGGACAGAAATTAGATAAAATGATCACTTTCACTTTTCAACATAAAGATGTCATCTGGAGATACATCCAAGAAAGTTGAGATTGTCCCAAAGGTTGAAGAACTCCCGAAAGAACGCCTAGCCGATCCCAACCAGCCAAAGCTGATAGAAGCGGGCGAAGGTTCGTCTGCACCCAAGCCAACAAGGGACATCCTGGACTTTCTACTTGAACCCGGGACAACGAAGGAAGAAGAGGCCATGAGGATGGCTGCTTGCAAGTTCCTGGTGGGTTCGAGCAAGGATGTTCTCAGCTCTTTTGCCGATTATGTCTTTGATAAGGACAGCAGCGGCCCACATCCCGATTTTGAGAAGGATGAAAGTGATCTTCCTTGATATTATGTAACATCGTTTTATGATGAAATAAAATTGAATTTTATTTTTGAACTTGTCTAATGATATTTACATAAAATCTCTGTTACATTTATACATAATACTTTTTAAGGAACTTGCCATTGATAGGCATCATTGCAACTCGACCATCAATTTCTGTGAGTTGGTAGGCTCCATTTGAAAAGACTTTGCTGACAATGTAAGGCCCTTCCCACTTTGCGTCAAATTTGCCTTTACTCGAATGAGTCATAGTCATAGGACGTCTGACTGTTAGAACGAGCTCGCCTTGCTGAAAGGCTCTGACTTTAACTTTACGGTTGAAAGTCTTCGAGATACGAGCTTGATATAACTCAATATGCTGTTGAGCCAATAGTCGCTTTTCGTCGAGTGCTTCTAATTCTTCAAGTCGAAGAAGATCGTTGTTCTCTGTAGTGAGCTCATTAGCGATAGCAATCCTTAAGGATGAGATTTGAAGTTCCAGGGGTAGAACTGCTTCACAGTCGTATACCAGAGAGAAGGGTGTACAGCCTGTGGGGTTGCGAACCGTAGTACGGTAGGCCCAAAGACATTCGCCAAGCTTTTTACTCCAGTTCCGTTTGTTAGTAGATACAAACCTTTTAAGGAGTTTAATGATAGTCTTGTTAAAAGCCTCGGCTAAACCATTAACGGCAGGATTGTATGCTGTCGAAGCGACATTGTCAATCCGATGATCTTCACAGAACCTTGTGAACTTTTGACTGATGAATTGTGGTCCATTGTCATGAATGATCCTTCGAGGTACACCAAATCTATAAATGACATAGTGTTTGACGAAGTTGATGACGCTGCTGGTCTTGACTTCAGCCAAAGGTATAGCTTCAGCCCACTTGGAGAAATAATCGGTTATTGCTAATATGAACCGATATCCTCTAGAAGAAGAAGGATTGATGGGACCTATAATGTCCATGCCCCAAGCTTCAAAAGGCCAGGAAGCAGCAGTCGGATGCAGGAATTCTGAAGGCTAATGGATGAAATCTGCATAGATTTGACAGGCGTGACATTTTCTTACATATTCGATGGCATCTGATACCATAGAGGGCCAATAGTAACCCATGCGTCGGATGCGATCCTGTAGCTTAGGACCTGGTTGATGTGCTCCGCAGATGCCAGTATGAGCTTCACGCAATACTTTCTTTGCTTCATCACCAGCTAGACAACGCAAGAGAAGACCGTCGTAAGTCCGCCGATAGAGAGTCTTAGTAGATTGATTATAGTAGAACCGAAGAGATCGTCGACGAATACTCGTGGCCTCCTTGGGATCTTCGGGAAGTATATCGTGAACTACGAAATCGATGAAGGGAACTCTCCAGTCTTCATTGATAACATTGACTTCAGTGAGGTTACTAAACTCAATATTACGATTGTTCTCAATGCAAAACAATTCCCGATTAGAGATAACCATCACCTGCTGTCTTTTGATAGGGAAGGCTAAGACTGCTGCAAGGTTGGCCAAAGCATCTGCCTCAGTATTGCAAGCTCGGTGAACATATTCAATGAAAAAGGCTTTGAATGACGTAGCCATGCTGATCGTTGCTTCATGATAGGGCACTAGATCTTGATGACAAACTTCATAGGTTCCTCTATCTTGATTAACAACCAGCTTAGAGTCGCCATAGACTTCAAGATATTCAACATCTAATTGTTTGGCTAATTGAAGGCCAATAAGTAGAGCATTGTACTCTGCTACGTTGTAGGAGCAGGGTTCATCTAATGAGTAAGCTCTTTGAATAGTTGACCCATTTGGAGAAACAAGAACAACTCCAACTCCTGCGACAATGGCACCATTGGGTCCGATCCTGGATGCACCGTCAAAGAATAGACGCCAAGTAGGAAATTCTTCGGAGATCATATTTGATTCTAATGTCTCGTCGAGAATTTCATCATAGAGTTTAGATATTTTTGGAACAGGATAAGCTGCTAGGAAATCCGCCAGTGCTTGATCTTTAACAGATTTTTAAGGTACATATACCATGTCATATTGGGCTAGCAGAATGGCCCATATAGCCAGCCGAGAATTGAGTGTGCTGGGCTTCTTCATGAGTACCTAAAGAGGATTGATTCGGGATATGACATGAATAGTTTGGCCAATAATGTAATGTATTGTCTTTTGAACAGCAAACATGGAAGCTAGGCATTCTTTTTCAACAAGACTATAACGGCGTTCGGCACCAATCATAGTACGACTGAGATAATAGATGGCCTGTTCATGACCTTCTTTATTCTTTTGGACAAGTAAAGCATCCAATGAATGATCCATAACACGGACATACATTAAGAATGGTATGCCTGAAATTGGTGGCACCAAGACTGGTGGGTTCATGAGATATCGCTTTATGTCTTCAAATGCTCGTTGACACTCTTCGGTCCAAATAAAAGATACACCCTTCTTCATTAGTTGAGTAAATGGTCTGCAGCGTCCAGACAGATTCGAAATGAACCTCCTGATGTACGCAATTCGTCCTTGGAATCCTCGTAGCTCTTTTAAGTTGCATGGAGGACGCATCTCTTGAATGGCCTTGATCTTCTCAGGATCCACGTGTATATCCTTAGAGGTAATGACGAAGCCGAGAAATTTACCACTAGAGACACCCAAGAATGACTTGGTGGGATTCATTTTGAGTTGATGTTGGCGCATGAGATTGAAGATTGTTCTCAAATCTTGGATGTGATCTTCCTTTAGACGACTCTTGACGGCGATATTGTCGACATAACATTCGACTATTTTACGCAGATGATCTCGAAAGATGGTACTCATAGATCGTTGATAAGTTGTATCAGCGTTCTTGAGACCAAACGGCATTACTGTGTAGCAATAGACTCCGCGAGGAGTGCGGAAAGAGGTATATTTTTCATCTTCAGGATTCATCCGAATCTGATTGTATCCGGAGAATCCGTCCATAAAAGATATCCGTTCAAACCCACAAGTGTTGTCAATCATGACGTCTGTGATAGGGAGAGGAAATTCATCTTTTGGACAGGCTTCATTAAGATCCCGAAAGTTAATGTAGACTCGAACTTTGTCGGTTTTCTTCAGGACTAGAACAACATTGGCTACCCAATCAGGATGTTGTTCATATCGGATAAAGCCACAAGCAATGAGCTTCTTGACTTCAATCGCGTCCATCATTTTTGGCTTAAAGTGCCGTTATTACTGTTTGACTGGTTTTGCATTAGGCAAAATATTCAGTTTGTGAGTAGCCACTTTGGGATCTAGACCTGGCATGTCTTCATAGCTCCAGACAAAGACATCGATGTATTCTTGAATAAGAAGAATTAATTCTTGCTTATCTGCCTCGGAAAGATTCTTGCTGATGAATGTTGGACGAGGTAATCCACTCTCTCCTACATCAATTTGAACTAATTGATCTTCGGTAGGGGGTTCTCGTTGTTCGAATTGGAGTTCCCATTGGGTATCCATTCGTTGAGCCCAAGGATCTATTTCGGGATTTTCTTCAATATCCTCGTCATATCCTTCTAGAAGTTCAGCGGAGACCATGTTGGAATATACGACCAGCCGATGAACTTGACCAATGCTGGTGTCAGAGTCCCATGATCTGGAATCAGAAGAGTTAGAGCGCTCCTCACTATCAGATTCGGAGACTGCTTGGGATAATACTAGAGGAGAAGCATATCCGAGACCTCTTTTGGTCCTGCTGTAATACATCTCTGACTTTCATTTCGGAACAGTCGTACGGATAGGAGTTCGTCTACCTTTACCGTAATTGAGGCCATTCTTGAAGTCATAACCCATCTTTTGGATGATGTCTTTTGAATGTTGACTGTAACGTCGGAGTTGGAGATTTCCTGTGTCATTATTTTTTCTATCATCCGTATAACTGAACTCTTGTTCTGGTCCTTTACTAAAAAGTATTGGACTCTCGACTTTCTTTCGAGCAGGAACAACAAGGTATGAGTCATTTGGATTTTCAATAAAACTTCTGTTTGAAGAGACTGTACAACTCTCATTGTAAATGATTGGAAGCTATCTAACATATCCAAATAGTACTTAGCATGATAAATGACATCAGTATACTGGAAAGTAGATGCTTTTTTATTAATTTGTACATCTGTATTTACAGCATGACCTTTAGCCTTAGCAGGCTTGGTCAAATTGATTACAAGAGGGAGAGAAGAAGAATGTAGAGGAGGATTGGTCTTGTTACGACAGAGGTCGATAACAAGTGGCTCAGAGGAGGTGAGCTTCCTTTTTTCCTTGTTATGAGATAAATCAATAACAAGTGGCTCAGAAGAAGTGAGCCGCCTTTTTTCCTTCTTACGACATAAGTCGATAACAAGTGGCTCAGAAGAGGTGAGCTCCCTTTGACCATCATCAGTTGGTTGCTTCTGGACTGGCAAGTAAATAGCCAATGGTTTAGAGGATTGAGGACGAGAAACACGCCCTTTGACAGGAATGATGAGGGTGTCATTAGGCACTGCTTCTTGTTCTTCTTCAGTATCCAGAGACAGCACTACTTTCATGAATTCATCCTTGTACATACGAGCATCATTGTAGTATGCTTCGACACCTTTGAAAGGATAGAGATCAGCAACCTCCTTTTGAACCTCTCCATTGTCATCGACATATTTGAAGCATTGATGGAGAGTCGAAGGAACAATGTTATGCTCATGCAGGAATGGTCTCCCCAACAAAGCATTATAAGAACAACCATGATTGTCAATGATGTAGAAAGTTACCTTTGTGCGGAGATTACCTATTTGGAGTTTTAGGCGAATCTTGCCCAGAGGTTCACTCCTTCCCTGGTTGAATTCGAGGATAGTGGTGATTGTACTGGAAAGACTATGCACTGGGATCTTCAGTGCGTCTAGCATTGTCTTTAGCATGATACTGAGGGCAGACCCTAGATCTATAAGAATACGATCGACTTTCATCGAGTCGACATATCCTGTATAGTATAGAGGACGGTCGTGCCTATTGTCTTCCATCAGCATGTCATCCTGTATGAAGGTAATGTTTGGAATTAATTCCAACACACTATGACAGTAGAGGCAAGAGACAGGCTCTGCCTTTGGCTTCTTCAGAAGAGCTAGACAAGTTTCTGCATGCATGAGAGCTTCACTCAAAGTTTCTCGAGTCTCTTTGGAGAGGCGTAAGAGTTCGATGATGGACAGCCTAGCCGGTGTATTGGCTAATTGAGCCAAGATATCAAAGTTATAAGGCTTCTCAAGTCCTGTGGGAGATAACTTCTTTAAAGGTTTATCAAAACGGACTTGTTGTTTGCCCTTGTCAGCTACCACCGACTTGGGAGGAATGGGTACTATAACCGGTGAGGATGCAGAAGGAATGTCTTCAGTAGAAATAGGTTGCACTGGAGCTGACTCAGAAGAAGAAGCAGGATTTTCTTGAGTCTCGGGAATTTCTCGTAAGTAAGCTTTCCCTGACCTGGTGCCCAACAGAATTTCTTCTTCAATTCTGGGGTCAAAAGACACTATGTGGCAAGTCTTTGTCTTGCCTTTGGAGCGGTCTTTCTTCTTGGAGGAAGAGGAAACTTCAAACTCCGAAGCAAGATCAGGGTGAATCCACATAATCTCGCCATTGTCAAGAGATAAGGGGACGAGACCTTCACTTCATGGAGGAGGAAGATTCTCGATCTCAAGAGTAGCTTTGGGGATAGGGATGACGCCATGCTGTACCATTTACGGAGGGAAGTCACCGAATTGAACAGAAACCATGTTTGCGGTCACAGTCTTCTCGTCATACTGCAGAGTGACAACACCAGCGTTGACCAGCTCTTGAATTTTGCCTTTGAACACATAGCATGCTCGAGTAGGATACCCAATAAAACTGTGATGGACACAATATTTAGGATGATCGGTCTTACCGACCTCATCAGGCTTCTTTGGGTCTGGGAGTTGGAGTTTATTGCTTTTGATCAAGCAATCAAAGATGCTTGCAGTGTCATTCTCGTCAAAGGAGTACTCTACTTTAGGACGAGGTTCCCTTGGTGGAGGTGCAGAAGGAGTAAAAGTAGACGTAGGTGGCGCCATATTGACCGCCAGAGATTCCTTGCTTTTTAAATTGATGTTTAGAGTCTCTTTATTCTTGCGGCTATTCTGGCGATTATCGCTACTCGATGTTTGGTGTTCATCCCGGTCGGGGTTAGACATTTGTACCCCTAGCTGCTTGAATTTGTCAGCACTAACTTCAGCTGCTTTAGCATTGACAATGAAAGATGGCCATTCTTGGAGTTGAGTTGACCCAGTCCACATGCTGATGATAGGCAAAAGATTTGCCTTGCAAGTATCTATGGTGACAACGGTCGGAGTCCCTGGAGGCATCTTTAAAGCTTCTCGGCGGAACCTTTCAATGAAACTCTCAGCCGTTTCATTATGTCTTTGTTTGATTTTGTTGAGGGCTGACATAGTCATGTCGTTAATCCCTTCGTAGAATTGTTCCAAGAAAATTTGTTTAAGACCCGGGAAGGAAGTAATACAGCCATCGGGCAAGTTTCTGTACCAATCGTATGCCACACCGGCTAAACAGCCGACGAATACTCTTGTAAGAAGAGCGTCATTTGGCTGGAGTTGAACAGTCATTACCTCAAAATGGTTAATGAACTGACTAGGGGAAGTGCTGCCATCAAACAGAGAGAGTGTTTGAATCTTGTACTTAGGAGGAAATGGGACTTCCTTCCATTCAACTGGGTAGGGTTGCTTGATCCCCAATCTCTGTAAGTTGTCTTTCTCTTTGAAGGCCTCGAATTGAGTTCGCGATAGTTTGACAACTTTATTGGCATCCTTCGATGATGATGAAGGAGCAGACAGAGTCAGAGTGTTAGGAGGAGGAACAGCGTGGTAAGCACCACCTCCAGCACCTGACTGACTGGGTGTGGTTTAAACTTGTACATGAGGTACTTGAGGAGATACTACCCCCAGCCCTGCATTGACAGGCACCGACAATGCTATGATCTCAGGACTTGCAGCAGGTACAGTCGGCGGTACTATATGTTGGACCACAATGATAGAATGCATATTGGCGACCATTTCAGCCATGGTCTTTAGCTTGTCTTCTAATGCAGCTATTCGCTGTTCTTGATTTGCCGAAGTTGAAGCATCAGGATCTTCAGTGACAACATAAGCTGTCACTTCTCTAGGTATAGTGGAGGATACTGTTTGTTCAGAACTTTCACTGTATGCATCATAGTCAGAGAAAGAATCATCTCCTGAATGAGAAGTAGGAAGATGACCAGAAGGATCTTGAAGAAGATTTCTTTGACCGATTGTGTCTCGGCTTCGGGATCGGGTATGTCGAAATACTCCTTCAGAAGATTCTTAGAGTAAATCTAAATACTACTGGCTGGGTCGGCGAGGCTTGCCGTGCTTGGAGCACTTTTTACTCCAGTGTCTCGAGAAGTCATGTTGACAGAAGCGTACAATACTTCGTCTTCATCTTCCAACATTGGTTCTAAAGTTATAAAATTCAAACGATCGAAGACAGATCATTTTGTTTTCTGGCAACAACACTGGATGACAACCATGTGGTTACAATGATGATCAAGTGATTGGACTGGAGATGTTGAGATATTGTCCCGCTTTTGTCTAAGGTACTCTCGGAGGTCAGGAACAACAACGGGACGAGAAGAAGTTTGAGGGATATGTTCTTTGACAACAGTTGGAACATGGTTCCGGTTTTTTATATGTTTTGTCCCTTGAGTGTACAGGGAAGTACTCACTTCATTGGCATAGGTGTCAGGATTTTTGATCCTGGAAGTTCGCCTTCGATGCAGATTCGTCTTTGGCATTGGCTGTTTGCGTTTTGCCGAAGTTGGCCTATTGAGATAAGTTCTTAGTGTTTGCCATGAAATATAAAAGAACAGAACAATTATCGGAGGACTGGACTTTTACTTCACAATACAAACTTGCTTGTACAAAGAAAGCCTAGGGACAAAAACCTAGGTACAACAATCTAAGTACAATTGTTTATTTTAGATTCTGGGGGATGACGATAGAGGCTCGGAAAAGCGACGGCAGCTCTGCCTTACTCCTTGGATGATCGGATGCAGCCTTGACTCCGGGGAAGAACTACTTGGCGTTCAGGCTCTCTTTTCTTTCTCTGTATGTCTCTCTCTCTGTCTGTGCGTCCTCCTCTCTCTCTGTCTCTCCTGCAAGAGAATGGCACCTTGCTATTTATAGGAATGGGGTCCTCATTAGGGTTTGCAATGATTGTCCCTTCTTGAAGTGGCGGCGGCCTGTTGATTGGTCATATGGGCCATTAGTCTTGAGTGTGATGAATATGGGCTATTAATGTGAATTGTGCCAAATCCTATCAGTAATTAATGTTGATTGCAATAAATCTCCATCATGATGATTTGCTGATATCTGCAAATCTGAATGAATAAATTTAATTCATTCTTCTGCTACGTGTCCCAGATTATTAGGATTTGACCCAATCTTTGATTGCAGTAAATCTGGATTATTGAGATTTGATTGGCTTTATGACACGTGTCCTGCCATGTGGCTCAACCGATAGCCACTGAAGAAATCTGAGCCGCATGAGGTTTGAGCCGCATAAGGATGGCCACGTGTCAAAGCGGCTTGGGATAAATATTTGAATAGCATGGTGATGATCTGTGCCGCATAAGTGTAGGCAGCCGCATAATAGGTAGCTTCTTAGTGAGCCGCATGGAGATAGTCCTTGTGAACCGCATGGAAGAGCCTCTGCTTGAGCCGCATAAGACATCTTCGGCCTGAGCCGCATAGGACAGCTTTGGCCCGAGCCGCATGGGGAGTCTCCGCTCGAGCCGCATACGACTGTCCACGTGTCAAGGCCGCGTGGCACTTTCTAGATCTCCGATGAATTGTGTCAAAGATTTCCTTCATTTTCCTGGGAGTCTGCCATTATGACAGAGTCATAATTACTTCTTTGTGTCAGGTCTGTCGCCTTGTTAGAGCTGTCAGCCGTCAAGGTAATTAATGCAGTATAGGACGAAGGGAAGAACTGTTTGCAAGCCACGTGTCTTCTTTTCTGAGCCGCATGGAACGTATCGAGCCGCATAGTCCCTTGCGCCGTATGAATCTCTGAGCCGCATGGGCTTTCTGAGTCGCATGGGATTTCCTGGCCGCATGGATCTTTCTTTATTCTTTTTTCATGCTTCTACAAGACCCCCTTCAAAGTTTTTAATTTACAAAATTGAAATACTTTGAATAAGAAGCATGGCTGTGTATAAATTCTGCTGGCCGCATATGAAGTCCTGGCCGCATGGATGTTTCAGCCGCATGGATGGCTTAGCCGCATAGATGTCTCAGCCGCAAAGCTCTTTGCCACGTGTGCGTGTCTTTAATTGTCTCAAATTCGTTTTAAGCGCCGTCTTTAGGGGAAATCCGAAGGGTCGGCTCATTAAATCCTTAGATTTTATGTCCTGGATGAATCTCCTTTATGAGAGAGGGGACAAAATTCGAGGAGTCGGCTTCGTCTTATTGCGAGGGGTTATTATTCCACGTGTCTCCCCCCTCTCGTCCTATAAATAAGTGGAGTTTAGGAGAGAGAGCTTCTTTACTTTTATTTTGCTTCAAACCTTTCCTACCCCGATTGTCATCCTCCTCTTCGATCAGCAAATGGCTCCCAAGAAGACTGTTGTGGTGAGAGGCAAGAAGGCAACGTCTTCGTCGACTGCGGCGGCGAAGGGGAAGAAGACCGCGGCTACTCCTCCGTCGACCAACGTGTCCGCGGCTCACCCTGACGTTCATCCCCCGATTGCTGGTTAGGATATTATATAAGTTTAAGGAACCCTAATTGCTATGGCTACGTTGCATACTTTATGCGCGAGCCCTTATCTTCATGTGAGCCGCATGTTCGTCCTATGGCCGAACTGTGAGCCGCATAAGAGTAGCCACTATGACCGCATACGTGCTTCGTCGATCGAAGCTGCATAAGCTACACTGAGCCACATAGGTTCGTATTAATTTTGTCTGTCACGTGGTTCTTACGAACTTATTCGAACCCTGAGAGCCCTACTGCCGCATAAGCTTTTACTACACGGAGCCGCATAAGTGTTCTTCTATGTTTGGGCCGCATGAGACTTCATTGATTTGGAGCTGCATAACTATTCTCCTGAGCCGCATGAGACTTCGTTAAGTTGGAGCCGCATAAGCTCGAGAACACCCATTTAGTTCTTTTTGTCCTCCTTTTAACTTATCCTTTTCTGTTTTCTTCTCAGTGAATTTGCCGGTTAATGCTGCTGGAGAACTCCTGGTGGGTAGTGCCCAAGCTGTCTGGGGTATAGGTACGATCATATAGTTCAGCACATGGCGGACCAGTTTTCGAGTGACGAGCCTCCGGCGAGATTGAATGCCATCAAGAACCAGCATTTCTATTTTCTTAATGCTATGATGAACTCGGGTAAATTAGAAGGGGAATACCTGAAACCTGCTTTCTTCTTTGGAAACGCCTTGACTGTGAAGAACATTCAGGTTCTGGAGGTGTCAGAGAACTGGAGTTTTGTTTCCAACGGGATGGCGATCCGTATTCCCCAAATGGAGCATCATGCTCCCATTGGACCGGAAGATGGAAGAATCTTTAACTCCTACCCGAGGTAGGAAGTTTGTGGAAGACATCCATTATAACAACAGCCGGAAGTCCGTGTGTGCGGGCAAGGTGCACACCAGCCGTTCTGTAGTGGGATTGGCCCCAGGTACTTTCTTGAATGTGCCGGGACCCAATTTCACATTTTCTACAGCCGACACCTTTATGAACCAACTTGCTCGGAAGAGCTCTTATCCCATTGGCCGGCTGATGCTCCCCAGTTGGGTACATTCCGTTCCCTCATGGACTAATCTGTCTATATGGATTTTACAAAAGTATGAGGCCTTTCTGTGTGAGATTGGTCTTTACCATGCCATTCGGGGCACCAGCCACGGCTTGTCCATAAACAAAAGATTATTTATATCTTTGCTAAAAATGTATAACCGTCGGACGGGGACCTTCTATACACCCGTAGGGGAGATGGGGCTTGCGGTCCACGAAATGCACGCGGTCTCCAAGCTTCCTTGGGGGACGAAGCTTTTGAGGCGTATACTCCTACGAACGAGGAGTTTGAAGATTTGGAAAGACAGTATCCAGGCTTCGTGGCTCTTTATCAAGAGATATTGTGCCACTATAGCACCTGTCATCAGATAGCCAAAAAGGAAAGCAGCTCGGAAGGGCATGCTCCCCACACCAAGGACTGGGTGCGCTATCTCTTCCCGACGGATGCCTTAGGTCAAGTTACTTCCCGACGTCCTCGGTCCCGGAAGGCAGTCAAAGCCTTAGTGTCGTCAGCTAAGAGGGCGACCACCACTAGTGATAGATTCGGGAGCAAAACCGACTCTTTTGGCTATTTTTATCAGGATACCCAAGAGTTGTCAGAAAAGGCGCTCCTGGCGGGATTCTTGATGATAAGGCTGCGAAACTGTGTAGTCTCGGGAGGAGCGGGTTCTATCGAGAGGCTCAGTCGTAATTTCATCCTTCCGGCTGTGAAGTTGGTTTTGCGAGTCCGGCTTGCTCTCCTCCCGGCCGTGCTGTGCAGTGTACACCGTGGCCTTCGCACTTTCACATCCAAGGTCATTGCCTGCGATGTGACCAAAGATTTCGAACGGACTGAGCTACCTTATTATTATTTGATGGGGTGGCTGTTGATGCATTATCCGTCTTTGATGAGGCCGGGCTCTGAAGACGGTGTAACTGATGACGACACTTTTATCTTCCGCTATCGTAATGAGTCTTTGGAATTCGAGACCATGCGTGCTTGTCGGATGGCACTGGCAAGGGTGGATATATACAACATTTTCGTATCTGTCCCTCGTTTTATAGATGAGGAGATAGCGGCTGTCCATCTCGACGGTATTGGGCCCCCTCAACTTCTGGACGGCCAGATGCTTTTGTGGCTGCGTAACATTCGTCCTGCGCATCTGGTGTACCGCAACCATAATACTATCTTTCTGGAGCCTTATCTGCCTAGAAGGTTTGCCCAGCAGTTTGGATGCAGTCAGCTTTTTCTAGACAGTCCCAGCTCTTGTCTGAGTTTTGAAGGTAGCCTTCTTGATGGCATCCGGGTCTGGCACTATTATGATACATTCCATACTCGTACCGTTTTCTTCGTCCCTGTTATTAAGGCGTCCATAGAGATCTTGTATATGGCGGCTCTGTACCATGTCATGGCGAACAAGCCCCCTGTTGGTTTTAACCCGGGTGCCAGTTTCATCGTTGGTACCGGCCTGGATGACGGTTCCCAGGGGGCCAAGGCAAGGAAGAGAAAGAACAGAGTCGAAGTGCCGGACTCGGATGCCGCTGCTACAGATGACGAAGACAACGAGCATGATGGAGACGACTCTTCCCTTCCGGGGGCAGATGTAGGGGCGGATCAGCCGCCTGTTTTGCCAGATGAGATGGTGGTAGATCAGCCATTCGTTGCGCCTGGCCCTGTACACAAGCGTAGCAGGCACATTTCTCCTGTTGGCGGGATTCCTCATTCCCGGAACATGACTGTGACCAGACACCGCCAGCTGACTATAAGGAAAAGCGGCGAGGAAATTGGCCTTGCGTCAGAGGTAAACAAGTTACTCCCGGTTCTTCCTTTCTTCTAAGCTTTGATTTTAATCATCTTCTTCCCTCTTGAAGGTATCCGAAGAAGAGGAGTCTCAAGTTGTCGAAGTTGTGACTCGGGATGACGGGGCTCCGGTGAGCCTGTCGCTGAAATCGGTAAAACTCCTCGAGATGATGCTGATCGAGCCATATCTTCCTTTGAGATGGCTGGGACAGAGGAGCCGGCTGAATTCAACTTGGAGATCGTGGATGAGGGGACCATGACAGCTGCCAACGAGCTGCAGCCCCCATGCTCCTCTCCTGGTAATATAAGCCGAATCTTAACCTGCGAGGAGGCCTATCTGCTCTATCATCACGTCCTTCGGGTCACGTCAATTGATTGTTGTTCTGGGCATACAGGTCCTGCCTCTCTCGTGCCGAGGATGGACATTATTGAGACAAACTCTGCCGAAGGGGCACTGGCGGAGAGGAGCATACCCCCTCCCCTTCTAACTTGCCTTGATGGGCCTCCTACGGGCTCGAGTTTGACAAGTCAGGTGGTGGGTCAGCCGGGGCAGGAGACGATGGTCCTTGCATCCTCCTCTGTTCGGGCGGCTCCGAGAGTCGACTTCTCTGCCCTACCAAGTGTCCAGGCTCTTTGATGGCGGAGGAAGAGTTAGCCGCTATCCACGCCTCGTTCTGCTCGAAATCTGCCTCTTGGTGGCAAGTTCTAGCACTACCCCTCCGATGTTGTCGGCCACGCTTCCTCTTACGCCATCCTCGGCAGAGGTCTTGGATGACATGTTACAGGATGTGGTTTCCAGTTTTTATCATCACTTTAAGAGGGGAATATTGGCTGCGGTGGAAAGAGGGACCTCTTTCGTCTTGGCCCGACAATGCGCCCAGGGTCAAATTGATATCCTAAAGACTCTTCTTGGTGGGGCAGGGGTGGCTGCACTTCTGGAGGCAAAATTGTTGGAGACTGATCAGCTGGTGGCCCAGCTTCAGGTATTACGGCAGGCTGATTTGTCTGCTGTTATAGGCCAGGAGCGGGGTTCCCTTATCGCTGCCATAGAGTAGACAAAGGCTGCTCGAGATAAAACCAGGCCGGCCATACTGAAGGACCTCGACGATTTGTCTGATCGATATGATCAATTGAGCCACGAGAGTGAAGGCGTTACGGCTCGAGAGGAGGCTGCCTCCCGTGAGATTACTGACACGCGGGGGCAGATCCTTGCGCTTCAGAGGAAGTTGACTTTCCTAGAGTCTGAACTTGAGGTTGCCCGTACTGACAGGGGCTAATCATCCAGGAGGCTGACAGGGTTAATCAAGCTTCGGCTGACCTGGAGATTGCCCTAAGGAAGTTGGAAGACGACTGTCGGGCGTTCATAGATTTGGATAATGGGGAGCGGTTGTCCCAGGAGGCTGAACGTCGAGCTCGACAGCAGCTTGAGCGGGGGACCGCCTTGGTGAGAAACCGCCTCTTGGAGTTGTGTAATGCCGAACTATAGTCAGATTTTCCTTCTTTTGTTTCTTCTTTATTGTCTTTTGAGAGAGGGACGTGGTCCCAAAACATGTAATGCTTTTTTTTGACTTTCATATAAAGAGTATTTTCCATTCTACCTTTCATTTGTCTTGCTTGTTTTGGTTATGGTATTGTGGTGGTGTTTGCCCCACATGGGGGACTTATTTGTGGACCTGTTACCCTTGGCATACCTTGGTTTTAGGTACGGGTAACAAGTTTGATTTGGGGATACCCAGAACGATTCCGCAAAAATATGGTCGTGGACGTTCCGGGTATCGGAAGAAAGAATGCCATGGAGCAGCTGGGCTCCCGGGGCATGATGAGGGATGGTGGGCCTGTACTGAGAAACTTAGCACATGACATTTTATGGGCCTATTATCCTTGGCGTACCCTGGGTTAGGATACGGATAATAGGATGAAAAGGGAACCAACATACTTACTCAGAGGTAATGAGGACATGGCAAGCATGAGGGTTTTCTTACCGCGGAATCTTTCTACTAAGAGGTGATGAGGACATGGCAGGAGTGGACTCAATGGAGGATATTTGTGGACTTACTACCCTTGGCGTACTCCGGTTGTGGGTACAGATAATAAGTCGAAAGGGATCAACATACTTACTCAGAGGTAATGAGGACATGGCAAGCATGAGGGTTTCTTCGACGGAGCCTTCCCACTCAGAGGTAATGAGGACATGGCAGGAGTAGGCTCAATGAAGGGGGTACAAAGAACGACTCAGAGGTAATGAGGACATGGAAGTTCTATGTAGAGGGGTGATTTGTTTTTGGCGGAATTAAGACAAATCAGAGGTAATATCGACATGGTCGTTTTGGGAATTTGTGGATCTGTTACCCTTTTTGTGTACTGGGAGTGCGGGTAGTAGATCATGAGGAAGGGGCTCTTTTAAGAAGAAAGTTCAGAGGTATGATCATACATAACTTTCCCCCAAAAGAGTGATCGGAATGTAAGTTCAGGGTACCAGCGGGTACATAACTCGACAATCCGTGAATTTTGGAATCAAAACATAAGTTCAGAGGTACCAACGGGTACATGACTCGATAATCTGGAATATTTGTGGGAGGAGGACATAAGTTCAGCGGTACGATAAGGTACATGACTCAGCAATCTAAATTTTGTGAAAGTGAGTTCAGCGGTACCAGCGGGTACATGACTCGATAATCTGAATTTTGTGAAGGTGAGTTCAGCGGTACCAGCGGTTACATGACCCAATGATCTGGAATATTGTGAGAGCGAGTTCAGCGGTACCAGCGGGTACATAACTCAATGATTAAAATATCGTGAAGATGAGTTCAGCGGTACCAGCGGGTACATAACTCAATGATCGGGAATATGTCATTTAGACATAGTATTTCATCAGGAACTTGCCATTGACGGGCAACATGAGCAAGTCTCCATTTTGTTTTGCGAGGCGGTAAGCTCCATTGGAGAATACAGCATCGATGATGAACGGTCCTTCCCATTTTGGCTGGAATTTGACGACGGTTTTGTGAGTCATGACCATCGGCCTCCGGACTGCCAGAACGAGATCGCCCTCTTGGAATGTTCTGATTTTAACCTTCTTGTTGAAGGCTCCAGAGATGCGTGCTTGGTATAGCTCGATTCGTTGCTGTGCCAAGAGGCACTTTTTATCTATGGCCTCCAACTCTTGTAGCCGACGACGGTAGTTATCATCTGTCGTCAATTGGTAAGTAAGGGCGACGCGGAGTGAGGGTATCTGAGTCTCCAATAGGAGTACTGCCTCACTCCCGTACACCAGGGAAAATAGCGTGTTCCTAGTGGCTGTTCGGACTGTAGTACGGTATGCCCATAAGCATTCACCAAGCTTCTCGTTCCAGTCGTGTTGTTGGAAGAGACAAACTTCTTGAGGAGTTTGATGATTGTTTTGTTGAATGCCTCTGCCAATCCGTTAGCTGCTGGATTGTATGGTGTTGAAGCAATATTCTGGATGCGGTTCTTGTCGCATAATCGATAGAAGGCGTGGCTTGCAAATTATGGACCATTATCGTGGATGATCCTTCGGGGCAGTCCAAAGCGATAGATGACATGATGCTTGAGAAAGCTGATCACGTTTGAGTCTTTACTTCTGTGAGTGGAACAGCTTCCGCCCATATGGAGAAGTAATCCATGATCATGAGTATGAAGCGATGTCCATGGGAGGAAGGTGGAGTAATCGGACCGATGATGTCCATTCCCCATGCTTCAAATGGCCAAGACGCCACTGTTGGATGTAGAAACTCGGATGGTTGGTGGATGAAGTCCGCATGGACTTGGCAGGCTTTGCATTTTCTTGCATAGTCTATTGCATCTGCTACCATCGTCGGCCAGTAGTAGCCCATTCGGTAAAGACGGTCTTGTAATTTGGGGCTAGGCTGATGGGCCCCGCAGACACCGTCGTGAGCTTCGCGTACGGCTTCTTTGGCTTCTACGTTTGACAGACACCGAAGCAGTAACCTGTCGTAGGATCGCCGATACAGCATTTTCGTCTCTGTATTATAGAAGAATCTAAGAGAACGGCTTCTGATGGAAGTGGCTTCTTTTGGGTTCTCGGGCAGGATGTCGTAGACTACGAAGTCTATGATTGGTTGTCTCCAGTCTGGTGCTCCGTCGATCGTTTGGGCGGAATAACTCGCCACGACTTGAACGTTGTTCTTGGGATAGACCAGCTCGTGACCTATCACGTCAACCGAATACTGAGTATGGTTCAAAACTGCTAGGGAAGCGGCAAGGCCTGCTAGGGCATCGGCTTCGATGTTCTGTAGTCTGGGAACATGTTCGATGAAGAATCCCTGATGAGATAATGTTGATCGCTATTTGGTGATAGGGGATCATGTCTTCGTGGCGGACTTCTTACGAACCCCGGATCTGATTGACAATTAGCTGCAAATTGCCATATACTTTAAGATATTCTACCCCCAGCTCTCTTGCGAGCTGGAGGCCAATGACCAAAGCGTTGTACTCGGCCACGTTGTTGGAGCAGGGTTCCGTGAGGGAGTAAGCGCAATTGATCACCAGTCCGGAAGGAGAAATCAACACCACTCCGACTCCAACAACAATGTTGCCCTTGGGTCCAGTTCTCGAAGCACCGTCGAAGAACATTCGCCATATATCATCATGAGAGGTCACATGTGAGTCGGTGACCTCATCTGGGATTCCTTCATATATTGTGGATGACTCTGAGCCTGGGGGGCTGTTAAAAAGTCTGCCAGACCTTGACCTTTAACAGCCTTTTGCGGGACGAAGATCATATGATAAGGAGACAGCAATATTGCCCATGTGGCGAGGCGGGAGCTGAGTGCCCCTGGTTTAGTCATGAGGACTCTGAGAGGGTTGACCCGTGAGATCACATATATGGTTTATCCTGTGACATAGTGTGTCTTTTGAATGGCGAACACCAGGGCGAGGCATTCCTTCTCCACAGCGGTGTATCGGTGCTCTGGCCCAATCATCATTCGGCTGAGGTAATATAGCTTGTTCATGGCCTGCATCGTTGTCTTGTGCCAGCAGAGTGCCGAGGGAATGCTCCATTGCTCGTACATATAGCAAGAATGGTTTTCCAGCAACCGGAGCCACCAGGACTGGAGGGCTCGACAAGTATTCTTTTATGCTGTCGAAGGCACGTTGGCATTCTTCATCCCATACGAATGAAACGCCTTTCTTCATGAGGTGGGTGAATGGCCGACATCGCCCGGAGAGGTTAGAAATGAACCTCCTGATGTAAGCTAGCCTTCCTTGAAGGCCTCTGAGTTCGCAGAGATTTCTCGGGAGACCCATCTCCATAATTGCCTTTGTCTTCTCTGGATCTACATGAATTCCCTGGGCAGTAATAATAAAACCCAAGAATTTTCCGCTGGATACGCCCAAGAAGGATTTTGTGGGATTCATCTTCAGGTTGTGTGCTCGCATCAAGTCGAACACTGTCCTCAGTTCATGCAGGTGATCTCCCTTATAGCGACTCTTGACGACGATATCGTCAACATAGCACTCCACAGTCTTGCGCAGGTGGTCTCTGAAGATGATACTCATGGCTCTTTGATATGGTGCCAGCATTCTTTAAACCAAAAGGCATGACTGTGTAGCAGTATGTGCCAATCGGCGTTCGAAATGATGTGTGCTTTTTGTCGTCAGAAGACATCTTGATTTGGTTGTACCCTGAGAAACCATCCATGAATGACATGCGTTCGAAGTCGCATGTGTTGTCAATCATGATGTCTGTGATAGGGGAGGAAATTCATCTTTGGGACATGCCTCGTTCAGATTGCGGAAGTCGATACAGATTTGAATCTTCCCATTCTTCTAGAGGACTGGTACTATATTGGTAACCCAGTCAGGATGTTGTTCCTCACGAATGAAACCGCTGGCTATTAGTTTGTTGACTTCGAGTTCGATCGCATCCATGATGCTTGGACGGAAGCGTCGCTGTTGTTGTTTGACTGGCTTCGCATCTGGCCGAATGTTGAGCTTGTGAAGGGCAACCTCAGGGTTTAGTCCTGGCATGTCTTTATAGCTCCAGGCGAATACATCAATATATTATTTGACAAGTTCCAGTAGTGATTCTCGCTCTTCGTCTGTTAGGCTTTTACTGACGAAGATTGATTTTGGAGAAGATTCGCTGCCGAGGTCGACCTGTATAACCTCGTCTTTTCCAATTGTGCATACAGTTGTTGGGCCCACGGCTCTAACTCAAGGATTTCAGGAATGTCTTCATCTTCTTCGTAAGCGTCGGCGAATGCCATATTGACGGACATGACTTATCTGAATATGTCTCTGATGCTGGTGTCCGAATCAGAAGTTGGTGACCCGTTGAATGTGAATGCCAGTCGCATTCCTCATCTGAACTTTCAGGGGTCATCACGGGCATAACATACCCTAATCCACATCGGGTCTTGCTGTAGTAGTCCCGTGGTTTGCCCGCTGGGACTGGTGGCTTTAAAGGCAATCGTCGACCGGTGCCGTAGTTTAAGCCTGGCGTAGCCTCCAGATCATATCCCTTTTTTTGCATGAGGTATTTGTATTAGGGGCTATAAAGATACAGAGGCAGTCTCCGGCATCTGATTCGAGATCGATCTTCTCTAGGGTGAAGGGTTGTGGGTCGTCCTTCCGACCGAAGATGATTGGATGGTCCCCTCCTTCGATTATGCGGTAGGTCTTCTACTGGAATAAGCTGGTTCACGGTGTAAATATTTGTCACCTGTGTGTGTAGGTGAGTGCCTATACCATGTTCCATAGCATACATTGTACAAAGCTTATTAAGCTCGAGGTAATTCAAAGATAGCCCTTTATTGATGAAGTAAGGTATCTTTTCTAGCGGGATTACATCATCTACGAAGGGAACATCAGTATGGGCAGCCACATACTTGGCCAGCTCCGGTTCTTCTTCGGCACCCCTTGTATAAATAAGGACTGAGAGAATGACCTGGGCAGTTTGATCATAAGGGGTTCGCTGGTGGAGCCGAACGTAGAGTTGCTGGCAAACTAGCGACCCCCAGTTTGGTACTTGATGCTGGACGAGGAGTAGTTGGTTCGCTAGAAGCCCTAGACTTTGCATTGGGGTGACGATTCTTCTTAGGAAGACGAATCGCATTGGCTTGTCAGAGGGGTTGAACTTCTCTGCTTGTGGCTGGCCGACTCTCGGTAACCTGATTGTCAGTGGCTCCGTTGTGGGTCTCGGCGCTTGGCCGGACCATGGCAGCCGGATTATTATTTGCCCTTCTTGTGCCGATAGGCTGATCGCATCCTTACGCAGAGCGGCCGTAAGAGGTGCAAATTTGCCAGGTTTGTGGGCTTGAAGATGGATCGTCAGAGGTTCTTCTGACCCTGAGGCCGTCTCAGTTTGAGTCTGTACATATTCATCTAGGTGCCTTTTGACTTCTCGTATAGGCAGGAATCCGAGTAGTAGGATTTGACTCCTTTGAAGGGATCGATGTCGACAAATTATATCCTCACAAAGTCGTGTTTGTCGACATATTTGAAGCACTGATGCAGAGTGGACGGCACGATCATGTAATCGTATATCCAAGGCACGCCAAGAGGATGTTGTAAGAAGTGTCCGCATCTATGACGTAACAGGTCACTTCTGACTGGAGATCACCAATTTGGACTTCAATCGAATCATCCACTTGGGTAGTTCCTGCGCCGAATTGAAACCACTGATGGCGGTGCTTGTTGGCGTCAGGTGATGCATCGAAATACGGAGATGTTGTAGCAGACCCTTCGGAATGATGCTGATGGAAGAGCCCGGATCAATGTGCATTCGGTCCACCTTACGTCCCCGATGTATCCAGTGTAGTATAACGGACGATCATGGAAATTGGTTTTGATGAGTATGTCCTGTGGAGTGAAGACGATATTGGGCATCGCTCCTGTGCAAGCGCTGTCTTGGAGATCTGCAGGCGGGCTTTCTCCGTGAGGTTGACCTGAGCCAGATACGCGTCAGCATTTTGGAGTGCATCGCTCAAAGCTGCACGAACATCCTTTGAGAGCCTCAAGAGTTCATATAATGACAATTTGGCCGGTGTATTGGCCAACTGTGCCAAGATGTCAAAGTTGTAGGGCCTTTCCAGCCCTTGAGGTGTCTTTTTCTGAGGGATTTGTCAAAGCGAGTCTCCTTCGGCCTAGGCTTGTCGGTCGTCATAGGCTGAGAAGGTCCTGGAGCGTCAGCAGTAGCTGGTTGATGATCTTCAGTTGAGTTTTCAGCTAATTGGGCCTGTGCCCCAGATCGGGTAACGACAGCCGTGACTTCTTCGACATCCGCCGAGATTGTACGACAGGATCTGACTTTTCCACCCTTCTTCATGCGAGTGGGAGGTGGTGTGGACTGAGTCACATCAAGTACCAGGTCCGGATGGACCCACATAATCTTCCCCCGTGATGTGGTGAGGGGTACCAGACCCGCAACCTGATCCCGATGAGGTGGAAGATTAGCAATCTCCATTGTCGCCAGAGGGATGGGTACCACCCCGTCTTGAGTCTCTGTTGGAGAAAAGCTGCCGAATTGTACCGACACCATGTTGGCCGCCACGTTTACTTCCTCGAAATCGATGGCTAGAGCGTTCGAATCGATGAGATGCTGGATGTATCGCTTCAGTTGGTAACAGTCGTGCGTAGCATGGTGGACGTAGGGTGGTAATGACAGTAGTTTGGGCTCTCCATTTCTGCTGGCCGAGGTTCCCGTCTTGGTGGAGGGAGCTGAATTTGTCTCCTTGTATGAGCATGTCCAAGATGGACTTGACGTGGCCGTCCTCGAAGGAGTAAGTGATTTGCGGCCATTATTTGTCTGCCGGTTTTGACTCAGGTTTCTGGGCTGTGTCAGCCACCATAGCCTGCTTACCCCTGTTGTTACGATTATTGGAGGGGCTACCCCCATTGTGTTGTTGGTATTAGGACGCTTGCCCTTGTTCTCTCCGTCCGAGATGTGCAATCCCAGTTGACGAGCCTACTTCAACCGTTCCTCGGCACTAGTGGCACTATTGATGAATGTCTTCTAGTCCTTAAATTGACTTTCCATCCAGAGACTGATTGTTGGGAGCAATCTCTTTTGGAAAATTTCAATCAAGGAGGAATCTGGGTTGCCAGATGGCAACTTCATTGCGGTTTGGCCAAACCGCTCGATATAGTTCCTTGTCAGCTCTTTCTCCCCTTGGACGTCGTCCATGAGGGTGGACATTGTGATGTCCGGCCCTACCTCGTAGAATCTCTCCAAGAACATGCGCTTGAAGCTGGCGAAGGAATGGATGCAGTTGTTGGCAGGTTGCGATACCAGTCGAAGGCGACTCCTTCCAATACCCCAATGAATAATCGTGTGAGGATGGCATCGTCATGGGGCAGTGGTCGGTGGTGACCTCGAAGTAAGTGATGTACCGACTTGTAAAGGTCTTGCCATCATAAGGGTTGATATTGAACGGCTTATATCTTGGCGGAAAGGGGACATCCCTCCATGCAGCAGGGTACGGCTGCCGTATTCTGAGGTCTTGAGAGTTTTTTCGAGCGTAAAATATGGCCCGGAGCTCCTGGACCTCTCTTCTCACTTCTCGGCTTCATCCACAGCGGTGGGGGCCATCATTTCAGGAGGATTATTGCCCGGGTTCGGTACAGCTGAGTTTGAGTCCGCATTGACCACGGGACCCGTACTTGTTTGGCCAAGCGTCCCTCCTTGTAGAGTTGGAAGGGCCGTTTTGATCTCGTTTATAGATTTGACCAAGGCGTGCAGTATGGCCTCCAGAGTGTCGATGCGTTGGCGATCACTGGAACCACCTTGGTTGCTGTCCGTCATGAATACCGTTCTCACATGAGGGGAGACGGAAGGGACAGTGGAGGACGTATCCTCCGAGTCATACCCATGTACCGAGAAGTCATCAAGATATGTGGGAATGTTCTCCTCTGGCTCGGACTCGGAAGGAATAGTACCCCCAACTTCAGAGCTTGCTTCGTTTGAGAGTCGTAGACATCCTCGGGGACGTCGACATTTGTTGTATCTGTCGGAAGAGTTGCTTCCTCGGGCTCGTCTCCTTGAACATCGATTATCGTAGATTTTGAGGAGTGCTACCCTCTGGTTCAGTAACTCCCAGCGGTGCGGATGACGAATCTCCGGTTGTAGCAGATTTTGTCTTCGAACGGGTGCCTTGAAATACTCCGATGGTGGACAACCGTTTAGACGACAGTTTCTTAGCCGCAGTGGTTAAAATTTTGGGCTGGAAATTCATCTTCTTTCCCCTCCCATCAGGGAATTTTCTGAGTGGAGTTGCAAGAGGCGATGGGAGGCTCTTCGTCCTCTGAGCTGGATCGTTGCAGCCTTTGGAAAACATATTGTCGGTCTTCTCTTGCTGTCGCATTATTGCAACAGCAGTTGACAATGATTTGAGTGCAGTGACGCGTGGGAGTACTCTTTGCATGCCGGGGATTGTTCTCTTTTCTTGCGTTTGTGGAGGATAACCTCACGCAAGTCAGACGGGTCTGGAACGACCATGTTTGCTCCTGGGTTTTGGGAGACTTTTGGGAACCATTTCGCCCATTTGCCGTCGGGGGCTAGACTCGAGTGGTTCTGTACAACTTTCTACTAGAGGCCCGTATAACAGTATGTGGAGCACTCGGATGGTCAGAGGTTGGGACAGTCGACTGAGCTCGCCGAGCTCGCACTGCCGTTGACTTCCTTACTTGAGCGCCCGAAGGCGCATAGTAGGAGGAGTCAGAGTGATGCTGCAGAGAGTCAGATATATTCTTTTGAGCATATGTGAGATCGGGACCATAGGAGAGGCGATCAAAGACTGAGCCTAAGCTGCGGGGAGCAGGCAGTATGTGGCTGGAATCAGCAGTTTTATGCGGCTGGCAGTTGTAGCCGCATAGGCTTTCTTTATGTCGCTGGAAGTCTCGGCCATATGTATTTTCTCCATACGGTTGGAAAATCTGGCCGCATAGAATTTTTTCATACGGCTGGCAGTTTCAGCCGCATGAGCCTCATACATGCGGCTGGCAGTCTTGGCCGCATGAGTATTCGGCTTCTTTTGGAGCCCATAAAATCACTCTGTCCCCGTAAGTCCATCATCGTAGTGCTTTCCTCTGCCAGACTTGGGGATAGCAGAGTCCTCTATGGCTCGAAGAGGGGCCATATGAGAATCGCCTTCACCGTCTTGGGTAGCAGAGAGTACTCCGTCCAGGGCTTGGGGAGGAGCAAATGATTTCGGCCTCCACTCCCTGCGAGCCTTCTCTGTGGAATTTGCTTCTGGACCGGGCCAGCGCTTCCGTCGGAGAGCATTTCTTCAAACGCCTTGTCGAAACGGACGACCATCTTCTGTTGCATGGAGCCAAGTTTGGCTGCATCCGATTGCGTCACCAACTCCTCAGCCGTGGAAAGTTTGTCTCCAGCAGAGTCGCCATCGTGTTTGCCAAAATATAAAAGAACAGAACAATTATCGGAGGACTGGACTTTTACTTCACAATACAAACTCGCTTGTACAAAGAAAGCCTGGGGACGAAAACCTAGGTACAGCAATCTAAGTACAATTGTTTATTTTAGGTTTTGGGGGGGTGACGATAGAGGCTCGGGAAAGCGACGGCAGCTCTGCCTTACTCCTTGGACGATCGGATGCAGCCTTGACTCCGGGGAAGAACTGCTTGGCGTTAAGGAAATGCTCTCTTTTCTTTCTCTGTAGCCTCTCTCTCTGTCTGTGCGTCCTCCTATCTCTCTGTCTCTCCTGCAAGGGAATGACACCTTGCTATTTATAGGAATGGGGTCCTCATTTGGGTTTGCAATGATTGTCCCTTCTTGAAGTGGCGGCGGCCTGTTGATTGGTCAATCTGGGCCATTAGTCTTGAGTGTGATGAATCTGGGCCATTAATGTAGATTGTGCCAAATCCTATCAGTAATTAATGCTGATTGCAATAAATCCCATCATGATGATTTGCTGATGTCTGCAAATCTGAATGAATAAATTTAATTCATTCTTCCGCCACGTGTCCCAGATTATTGGAATTTGACCAATCTTTGATTGCATAAATCTGGATTGTTGAGATTTGATTGGCTTTATGACACGTGTCCTGCCACGTGGCTCAACCGAGAGCCACTGAAGAAATCTGAGCCGCATGAGGTTTGAGCCGCATAAGGCTGGCTACGTGTCAAAGTGGCTTGGGGTGAATATTTGAACCGCATGGTGATGATATGAGCCGCATGAGTGTAGCAGCCACATAATAGATAGCTTCTTAGTGAGCCGCATGGAGATAGTCCTTGTGAGCCATGGAGGAGCCTTGCTTGAGCCGCATAAGACAACTTCGGCCTAAGCCGCATAGGACAGCTTTGGCCTGAGCCGTATGGGGAGTCTCCGCTCGAGCCGTATACGACTGTCCACGTGTCAAGGCCTCGTGGCACTTTCTAGATCTCGGGGATTTGTGTCAGAGATTTCTTTATTTTCCTAGGAGTTTGCCATTATGACAGAGTCATAATTGCTTCTTTGTGTCAGGACTGTCGCCTTGTAAGAGCTGTCAGCCGTCAAGGTAATTAATGCAGTATAGGACGAAGGGAAGAACTGTTTGCAAGCCATGTGTCTTCTCTTCTGAGCCGCATGGAACGTATCGAGCCGCATAGTCCCTTGTGCCGCATGAATCTCTGAGCCGCATGGGCTTTCTGACCGTATGGGATTCCCTTGCCGCATTGATCTTTCTTTATTCTTTTTCCATGCTTCTACACTTAGATCAGCAAATTTACCCCCAGGAGTTTCTGTCTGAGACACCAGCAATTTTCCCTATTTCGAGCGGGACATCTTGAGAGTTGGAAGATCTTGGTTCTGCTACTGGAGTGGGCAGAATACCTCTTTGATCAGTACAAGTTCTCTTGACATGGAGAGAAGAAGAACCCTTATTTGAAAGAATTCCTGTACTGACTGGTGCCGAGGCACGTTCAAATTGATCTTCTACGGTAAAAATCGAGGAAGACTGAGAAAAGACAAAGGGCCTTTTCCTTGTTTTGTGAGAAGGATTAGCTAAAGAGCGTTTCCCTCTGTTGTCTTCCAAGTCGTGGGACGAGGAAGTTTGAGAAAAGACCAACGGCCTTTTCCTTTGTTCTGAGGAGGAGGAGGAGGAATAGTCAATAGACTACCCCCAGTGGATTGTGTTGGAGCAACAGAGTGCTTGGAAAGAGAAGCTAAGTCTTTCCTTGTTATGAGAGGAAGAGAGATTAGCCAAAGGGCTGCCTCTCTTAGATTGCGCAGGCACCACTTGCGCATGGGGATCTTTGACAGTAGGCGCACTGGCTGATTGCAGGAGAATCTTTGGCAGATAACTTTCTGGCCACTGACACAGTAGATTGTGCAGCAGGAGTTCTGGCCACAGAGTGTTTGGGTTGCACTCTGGTTGCTGGAGTGGTGGATTGCACAGGAATTGTTGCTGCTAACTGCGCCAGGGGCAGAGGAGTCTTGCACTTTGACAGGGCAGCATAAGAAGTAGTTTGTGCACTGGCAACAGCAGACTGCGCATGAGTAGTAGGGGCAGATTGTGCAACAGTAGACTGTGCAACAGTCTTGGCAGCAAAGACCTTAGACTGCACAGCAGTCTTGGTGGCAGAATCAACAGACTGCGCAGCAGTCTTGGGGACCCATACTGGGCGCACTTTGCTCGTGGCAGAAGTTATAGTAGTACGAGGGGTGGTCCTGGAATTGATCATGGCTTCATAGGCCGTCTGGTTGACCTTCACGACCAGCGTCTTCTGCGTCTTTCAGATAGACGCAACGTCACATTGAGTTGTCACTTCCTCGTCGGAGGAGAAAGTCGTCCCCAGCAGAGTCGCCATTTTGTTTGCAAAAACAAAAGTTGATCTTTATTTCAACAAACTTTGTAAGAAGATTACAAGAATTCTGGGAAAGTACAACTGTAGGAATCCGATCTGAATGACGATCGCTTTATCTCTTGGACGATGTGAACTTTGAAGACGGTAGCTCTGAAGTTGAAGGCGATAGCCTCTGAAGAATGCTGCAGCACTTGGGCAAGAACTCTAAACTCTCTGCTTTTCTGATCTTTATATGTCTGATCTCCCTGGAATGAAGACTTGAAACTCTATTTATAGAGTACTGGAAATAACTAACTTTTAGTTATTTTGAATTGTGCATGATGGATTGCGCACACACTGGACTGCACAGCATCAGACTGCACTGGCAGTTATTTGATCGTGGGCCAACTGTCTGGACACATGGCATCGTTTAATTGAATTGCGCATGATCGTGTACAGACGGTTGCCACGTATGAACAATTGATGGCATGAAGGCCACGTGTACATTTGTCAGTTGTCTTGATGGAATGCGCCACCTGAATTATGCTGACTTCAGATTGCGCTAGGATGGACCGCGCGGCAGAAAGTCTGGCAGATTGCGTATGTACAGCTATCCTCGAGCGCTGTGCTGCATGATAAACGAACAGTTTCCTCGTTCTCCGTGCTGTCAGTTGTCAGAAGATCTGATTTCTGTCAGATAATGATGACAAGGCCACGTCAGCTTGCGCACTTGAATGAGTACGCAGTTCAGCCTGTACAATCGAAATGATGCGCAATCTGTCTTCTACGTAGTTCGTTTGAAGGATGTATATTTTGATTTTCATGGCTTTGTTGGTGGGTGCAACTTGATTTTTTTAGGACCTACAATAGTCAGTGTCTTGATCTTATCAGGGTTCTTCTTTTTTACCAGATTAATAGAGACTTCGGAGTACTTTTTGGAGTATTACGTCCTTTGACTCGGATAATTAGGGGACCATCGTTTGAGGATGGACTTGCTTCAGCTTCATTATCAGCTTCATTGCCGTCATCCTTGGGTGGTTGAGACTGGTAAAGTACCGAATCTCCATAGTAAGCTTCGATGCCCTTGAAAGGATCAATATCAGCAAACTCCGTCTTCACGACACCATCGCTGTTAACGTACTTGAAGCATTGGTGGAATGTGAAAGGAACGATCATGTTCTCGTGTATCCATGGACGTCCCAACAAGACGTTGTAGGATACATTGGCATCGATCACATAGCAGGAAACCTCCGATCGGAGATCACCGATCTGACATTTGAGACGGATCTTGCCTAGCAGATGACTTCGACCAGCATTGAAAGCCATGATAGTTGTGTTGGTTGCGGATAGCTTGTGCAGAGGGATTCCTAGAATTTGAAGCAAATTTCTAGGAATGATGCTGAGGAAGGATCCTGGATCGATGTGCATGCGGTCCACCTTGATCGCCCCGATATACCCTGTATAGTACAGAGGTCTATCATGACGATTATTCTTGAGTAGCATGTCCTCCTGTGAGAAGGTGATATTGGGCACCACTTCCATAGTACTGTGGCAGTGGGGACAGGAGACATGATCTTCAGCAGGGGCTTTGTCTTCAGCAAGGTAAGAGTCAGCATGTAATAATGCCTCACTTAAGGCTGGAGAAGCATGAAAAAGAATAATAATCATATGCGGACCAGACTCAACATGTGGCTCAAAAGCTCGAAGAAACTTATGTGGCTCGAAAAGACCCAGAGAGCCGCATGCGGCTCAGGGACTTTATACGGCTCAGGAAGAGCCACGTAGCCTCATGCAGCTCAAAACAGGCCGATGGCAGCTGGCCGTAATTACTTCCTGCAGCTGGCCATTTAATTCTCTGACATAAAGTGACAGCTCTGACGGCTCTGACATAATGAGGAGACACTCAGGCTCCTCAAAAGACGAAAAAATCTCTGAGACGGCCGGCAGAGTCCACAACGTCCAAAGACGCTCTCTATGCGGACCTCCTAGACCACCCTTATGCGGTTCAATTGGGGGTTCACCCTTATGCGGCTGCCACCCTCATGCGGCTGCCATCTTATGCGGCTCGGATTGTGGGGGCCACCCTTATGCGGTTCAGCTGGAGGCCGCCCCCATGCGGCTGCCACTCTCATGCGGCTCGGATTGTGGGGGCCACCCTTATACGGTTCAGTTGGAGGCCACCCCCATGCGGCTGCCACTCTCATGTGGCTCGAATTGTGGGGGCCTCCCTCATACGGTTCAGTTGGGGTTCACTCTTATGCGGCTGTCACTTTCATGCGGCTGCCACCTTCATGCGGTTCGGTAGTCGGGGCCACACTCATTCGGCTCTGCCAGGACGCCCCGTCTATGCGGCTCGCAGCATAATGACAGTTGGGACACGTGGCAGAAGATCGACTGAGACTTATCCACCCACGTTCATACGGCTCTCAGCATAATGGCGGTTGGGACACGTGGCAGAAGATTGACCAAGACTTATCCACTCGGATTTGCTGCTATCAACAAATCATCACAATACAGATTTATTGCAATCAACATAACTGCCCGGATCAATTTCCAACAAACAATGCAGATTTGTTGCAATCAACATAATAGCTCAGATTGATTTCCAACAAACAAGATCAAGGCTAATCTTAACCAATCCCTAACCGTCCATTTTTCAAGGAGCAATTACTACACACCCTACTTATCACAAAGTCCTATAAATAGCAAGGTGTCATTCCCTTGTAAAACCTTGGACAGAGAGCGGCGGAGACACAGAGATAGGCATAGACCAAAGAGCATCCAGCAAGAGCATTTCTTCATCAGAGCCGAAGCAACGTCCGATCTTCCAAGGAGTAAGGCAGAGTTGATAGCACTCTCCCGAGCCTCTACCGTCACCCCCCAGAAAAAATAAAACAATTGTACTTTAGATTGCTTTTCTTAGGTTTTGTTCCAAGGCACTCTTCTGTACAAGCGAGTTTGTAGTTGTGAAGTAAAAGTCCAGTCCTCCCATAAAACTGTTCTGTTCTTTTATAATCAATGTCAAACATGATGGCGACTCTGCTGGGGACTAACTTCTCCACTGTTGAGGAGTTGGTGACGTAATCAAACGTAGCCAAACTTGGCTCCACGCTACAAATGCTGGTCGTCCGCTTCGACCAGCAGGCGTTTGAAGAAATGCTCTACGACGGGAGCGCTGGCACGGTCCAAAAGCGAGCCCGCACGAAAAAGGCCCGCAGGGAGTGGAGGCCCAAATCATTTGCTTCTTTCCAAGCTCTGGAAGTGGCATTCTCTGTTGCCCAAGACGGCGGAGAAGACTCCCATGCGGCCCCACTTCAGGCCGCAAAGGACCCTGCTATTCTCAACTCCGGCAGATGAAAGCACTACGATGTTGGACCTGAGGAAGCAAATGGGGACTCTATGTGGTCCAGGAAGAAGCCGCATTAGGGTGTCAGCCGCATGAAGAAGGCTTATGCGGCCAACAATTCCAGCCGCATGAAGGCTCATGCGGCCAACAAATCCAGCCGCATGAATGCTGATGCGGCCACTAAATCCAGCCGCATGAATGCTTCTGCGACAGCCGAATCCAGCCGCATGAATGCCTATGCGGCAGCTAAATCTAGCCGCATGAAGTCTTATGCGGCCACAAATGCTAGTCGCATGAATGGTGATGCGGCCACAAAGGCCAGCCGCATGAATGCTCATACAGCCACCAATCCCAACCGCAGACCATCTGCTCCATGCGGCTCGGGTTCAGTCTTCGACCGCCTCTCATGCGGTCCTGATGTGCCAAACTCTGTGCGGCACAATTTGGACTCTTCCTACTATGTGCCCTTGGGTGCTAGAGTGAAGAAGTCTAGGGCAGCGCGGGCTCGTCGAGCTCAGTAAGCTGTCCTAACCTCTGACCCTCAGAGAGCTCCGCTTACTGTTACGCGGGCCTCTAATGGAAGGTTGTACGGAACAGACCGTGTCCAGCCCCCAGTGACAAACGGATAGAGTGGTTCCCAAGAGTCTCCCAATTAGGGAGTAAATATGGTGCCAACACACTCGTGTGCGCAGGACTCCCGGGTCCATAAAATGAGTGACTTGCGTGATGTGATTCTTCACAAGCGCAAGGAAAAAGATGAAAACTTTGTGTGTAGAGAGTCCTTCCATGGACATCACTGCACTCAAGTCATTGTCAACTGCTGCTGCAGCAAGGCGACAGTACATGAGGACCGGCAGTCCGTCTTCCGACGACTGCAGCAGCCTGGACCGGTCCTCCAACAAAGCTCAGGAGACAAAGTTCTTCCAGTCGCCTCCTGCAACTCTGCTCAGAAGGTCCCTACTAGCAAAGTATGAAAGAAGATGAATATGGCCAGCCCAAAGGTTTCAACCGGTACGTCCAAGAAGCTCTCATCCAAGCGGTCGTCCACAACCACCATATGAGGAGTTTATCAAGGCACCCTTCAAAAACAAAATCCTCAACACTTCGAGATTCGTCATCCTCATCCCTGGGGGTAGCTGAAACTCGGGGTAGCACCCATCCGAACGTCCACGATAATCTGACGTTCCAAGAAGATGCACCGGAGGAAGCAATTCCTACCACAGATGCAGTAGACCCAGACGTCCCCGAGGACGTCTACGGGTCCCAAGACGAGCCAGCCTCCTGCGCAGGGGGTAGCACTTCCTCTGAGTCCAAACCAGAGGAGAACATTCCTACATACCCCGACAATTTCTCGGTACAAGGGTATGATTCAGAGGGCACATCCTCGACCGTTCCTTCCATCTCTCCTCATGTGAAGACGGTGTTCATGACAAACAATGACCCAGACGTTCCCAGTAATCGCCAACGCATCGATACCCTGGAGGCCATACTTCATACCTTGGTCAAATCTGTGGATGAGATCAAAGCGGCCCTACCAACTCTGCAAGGAAGGACGCCTGACCAGACAAGCTTGGGCCCCGCGGCCAATGCGGACTCGAACTCAACCCCGGGCGATAACCCTCCTATAATATCGGCTCCTACCGCTGCAGACGAGGCCAGGGAGGCAAGACGAGAGGTCCAGGAGCTTCGGGCCATGTTCTACGCCCGAGAAACCTGCCAGGACCTTCGGATACGACAACCGTATCCTGCTGCATGGAGAGATGTTCCCTTCCCACCAAGATATAAACTATTCAATATCAATCCATATGATGGAAGGAAATCTACAAGCAGGTACATCACCTACTTTGAAGTCACAACCGACCATCTGCCTCATGACGATGCCATCCTTACGCGGTTGTTTATTGGAGCATTGAAAGGGGTCGCCTTCTACTGGTACCGCAACTTGCCAGACAACTGCATCTATTCCTTCGCCGGCTTCAAAAACATATTACTTGAAAGGTTCTATGAGGTAGGACAAGATGTGACAATGTCCACCCTCATGGATATTGTTTAAGGTGAGAAGGAGCTAACAAGGAACTACATTGAGCGGTTTTGCCAAACCGCGATGAAATTGCACTCTGGCAATCCAGATTCTTCCTTGATTGAAATCTGCCAAAAGAGGCTGCTTCCCACAATCAGCCTCTGGATGGACAAAAGTCAGTTCAAGGACTGGAAGACTTTCATCATCAGCGCCACTAGCGCAAAAAACAAGTTGAAGAAAGCTCGCCAACTGTGATTGCACATCACGGAGGGTGACGACAAGGGCAGACGCCCTAATGCCAACAGCAACAATGGTAGAAACCCCTCCAACAATCGAGACAACAAGGGCAAACAGGCTATGGTGGCCGACACAACCCCGAAGCCCGAACTGAAGCCGGCAGAGAAGCAGTAGCCGCAGATGACTTACTCCTTCAAAGACAGCCATGTCAAGCCCATCCTTGACATGCTCATACAAGGAGACAGGATTCAGCTCCCTCCACCGAGATGTGAGCCTCGGCCTATAGAGTTGGAAAGCCCAAAGTATTGCCACTACCATCGCTATGTCCACCATACTACACAAGACTGCTACCAATTGAAGTGGTACATCCAGCACCTCTTTGACTCCAAGGCCCTGGACATTGATTTCGAAGAAGTGACGGTCGCTGCCAATATGGTGTCGGTCCAATTCGGCAACTTCCCGCCAATGAGGACCCAAGACGCCGTAGTACCCGTTCCTCGGGTAAAAATAGAGGTCGCTAATCTTCCACCACCCCGAGACCAGGCTGCTGGGCTGGTACCCCTCACCACATCACGAGGGGAGGTCATATGGGTCCACCAGGACTTAATATCTGAAGTAACCCAGACAGCATCATCCATTACTGGCAAAAAGAAGGGCGGGAAAGTCAAGTCCTGCCGCACAATCTCAGCCGATGTCGAAGAATCGTTAGCAGTCATTACCCGATCCGGTGCACAAACTCAACCCCCACCGTGTAACTCGGCTGAAGATCATCAGCCGGCTGCTGCTGATGCTCCAGGGCCCTCTCAGCCTCCAACGACCAACAAGCCTAGGCCGAAGGAGACCCGCTTCGACAAACCGCTGCTCCGAAAAGATACGCCTCAGGGACTGGAGAGGCCTTACAACTTTGACATCTTGGCACAATTGGCCAACACAGCAGCCAAATTGTCGTTATATGAGCTCTTGAGGCTCTCCAAAGATGTTCGCGTCGCACTGAGTGACGCACTTCAGAACGCTGACACCTATCTGGCTTAAGTTAAGGTCGCAAGAGAAAGCTCCACAGAGGATCCTCAGGACAGTTCTTTTACTGGAGCAATGCCCAACATTGTCTTTACTCTCCAGGACATGCTCATTAAGACCAACCTGCACGATCGCCCGCTATATTATACTGGATACGTCGGCGACGTAAAGGTGGATCGGATGAACATAGATCCCGGTTATTCCATAAGCATCATCCCGAAGAGCTTGCTTTACTTCCTGGGCATCCCTATGCATCGCCAGAGACCTACAAGCACCGCCATCAGCAGTTTCAATTCAGGCAGAAGCTATCCGGTCGGGAAGATTTGCTTGAAGTGCCAAATCGACGACCTTCAGTCAGAAGTAACCTGCTATGGCATAGATGTGGACACTTCCTACAATATTCTTCTGGGGCGTCCTTGGATACACGACTACATGATCGTGCCTTCCACGTTGCACCAGTGCTTCAAGTATGTCGACAAATACGGCTTTGTAAGAACCGAATTTACCGACATTGATCCTTTCAGAAGGATTGAATCCTACTACTCGAACTCCTGCATGTACGAAAAGTCAAAGAGGTACCTTGTCGAAGAAAACACTTAAGCTCAAACTGAGGCGGCAACGGGATCAGAAGAACCTCTGACGATCCACCTCCAAGCCCGTAAACCAGGCAGAACTGCACCCCTTATAGCCACTTTGCATAAGGATGCAATCAGTCTCTCTGCACAGGAAGAGCAAATGACTATCCGACTCCTAAGGTCTGGCCAAGCGTCGAGACCTACTGTGAAGCCAACGACAATCAGACTGTCAAGAGTTGGTCAACGACAATCTGAAGAGACAAACTCTCCTGATAAGCCAATGGTCATTCGTCTGCCAAGGACAAGGCGTCAGCCCAACACTGAGCCGCGGACTGTCAGTGAGCCACCAACCCCACGTCCTGCTCCACCAGCGGGACCCTTGGTGATCAAGCTCCCCAGATCATCTGCCCAAGCTTCAATAATGCAGGGGGTTGCTGAACTGGAGCTGGAGACAAACCAACAATTCAGCACCAAGCAGGGGACCGCTAGCACACCGATGACTCCATGTCCTACCCCATCAATGGAACCCTTGATGATCAGGCTGCCCAGATAATCCTTCCAGTTTTTACTGATATAGGGGATAGCTGAAGAGGAGAAAGAGCTGGCCAAGTATGTGGCCATATACACTGATGTTCCTTCCGCTGACGATGTAATTCCTCCTGAAAAGATACCTTACTTCATCAATAAAGGGTTATCTTTGAACTACCTCGAGCTTGATAAGCTTCGTGTAATGTATGCGATGGAACACGATATAGGCACTAACTTACACACACAAGTAACCAATGTCTATACCACGAACCAACTTACTCCCGTGGAAGGCGCCTGCTTCATAATCGAAGGAGAGGATCATCCAATCATCTTTGGCCGAAAGAACGATCTACAGCCCTTCAGGCTAGAAAAAGTCGATCTGGAACCCGACACTGGGATACTGCCCCTTTATCTGTATAGCTCTCGATCCAAGTACCTCATGCAAAAACAGTGGTATGATATGGAGGCTACACCAGGCCTAAACTACGGCACCGGCCGACGATTACCTTTACAATTGCCAGTCCCGACTGGGAAGCCACGGGATTACTACAGCAAGACCAGACATGGTCTAGGCTATGTTACTCCTGTGACAACCCCCGAAAGCTCAGTTGAAGAATGCGAATGGCACTCTCATTCATCCGGTTCACCCACTTCTGATTCGAATGTTAGCATTGGGGACATGCTCAGGCAGACATGGACTGTCAATATGGCATTTGCCGACGCCTACGAAGAAGATGAAGACATTCCTGAACTTTTTGAGTTAGAGCCGTAGGCCCAACAGCTAGACGCGTAATGGAAGAAGCGGTTTGAACAAAGAGAGCCTCCCACCGAAGATGAGGTCATGCAAGTTGACCTCGGCGATGAGTCCTCTCCAAAACCAATCTTCGTTAGCAAAAGCCTGACAAACGAAGAGCGAGTTTCGCTACTGCAACTCGTCAAAGAATATATCGACGTGTTCGACTGAAGCTATGAAGACATGCCAGGGCTAAATCCCGAGGTTGCACTTCATAAACTCAACATTCGTCCAGACGAAAAGCCGGTCAAGCAGCAGCAACGACAGTTTTGCCCAGACATCATAAACTCTATCGAAGCCGAGGTCAACAAACTGTAGCCAGCGGCTTCATTCGCGAGAAACAATATCCAGACTGGGTAGCCAACATCGTACCAGTCCTCAAGAAGAATGGAAAGATCCGAATATGCATCGACTTCCGGAATCTGAACGTGGCGTGTCCTAAGGATGAGTTTCCCCTCCCTATTACAGATATAATGATTGACAACACCTGCGGCTTCGAGTGCATGTCATTCATGGATGGTTTCTCAGGGTATAATCAAATCAAGATGTTCTCTGACGACGAAAAGCATACATCATTTCGAACACCAATTGGCACATACTGCTACACAGTCATGCCTTTTGGTTTAAAGAATGCTGGTGCCACCTATCAACGAGCCATAAGCGTCATCTTCAGAGATCACTTACGTAAGACAGTGGAGTGTTATGTTAATGACATCGTCATCAAGAGCCGCTCTAAAGAAGATCATCTGCATGATCTGAAGACAGTGTTCGACCTGATACGGGCGTACAATTTGAAGATGAATCCAACAAAATCCTTCTTGGGCGTATCCAGCGGGAAGTTCTTGGGTTTTATTATTACCTCTCAGGGTATCCATGTCGACCCTGAGAAGACGAAGGTAATCATGGAGATGGGTCCCCCAAGAAATCTCTGTGAACTCAGAGGCCTTCAAGGAAGGCTAGCTTACATCAGGAGGTTTATCTCTAACCTCTTCGGACGATGTCAGCCCTTCAGGCACCTTATGATGAATGGCGTCTCCTTTGTATGGGATGAAAAGTGCCAGCATGCCTTTGACAACATCAAAGAATACCTGTTGAACCCTCCAGTCCTGGTGGCCCCGGATGCTAGAAAGCTATTCTTGCTCTATGTGCGAGCTATAGAGCATTCTCTCGGTGCTCTACTAGCACAAAATAATAATACAGGCCATGAACAAGCCATCTACTACCTCAGTCGAATGATGATAGGGCCTGAGCATCGATACACTGCCGTGGAAAAGGAGTGCCTCGCTCTAGTGTTCGCCATTCAGAAGACACGACACTACATCATGGGACAAACCATACATGTGATATCACGAGTCAACCCTCTCAGGGTCCTCATGACCAAACCAGGGGCACTCAGCTCTCGCCTCACTACTTGTGCAATATTATTGTCTCCCTACCACATGATCTTCACCCTACAGAAGGCTGTTAAAGGTCAAGCTCTGGCAAACTTTTTAGCAGCCCATCCAGGTTTAGAGTTAACCAGAATATACGAAGAGATCCCAGACGAGGTTGCCGATTAAAATATGGTCTCCCATGATGCCGTTTGGCAAATGTTCTTCGACGACACTTCAAGAACTGGGCCCAAAGGTAATATCGTAGTCGGAGTCGGAGTGGTGCTGATTTTTTCCTCCAGGTTGGTGATCAATTGGGTGTACTCCCTCATGGAACCTTGTTCAAACAACATGGAAGATTACAATGCTCTGGTTATCGGCCTCCGACTTGCAAAAGAACTGGGAGTAGAACACCTCGAAGCATATGTCGATTCACAGCTAATCGTTAATCAGATTCGGGGTTCATACGAAGTTCGTCATAAAGACATGATCCCTTATCACCAAATAGCGATCGATATCATCTCGTCCTTGGAAGGGTTCTTCATAGAACACGTTCCCAGGCTCCAGAACATTGAAGCCGATGCCCTAGCAGGCCTTGACGCTTCCTTAGCGGTTCCGAATCATGCTCACCACTTGGTTGATGTAATAGGCCGTGAATTGGTCTGTCCCATGAACAATGTTCAATGTGTGGAGGGTTACTCCGCTCTGACAGTCGATGAAGCACCAGACTGGAGACAACCATTCATTGACTTTGTAGTCTACGGCATCTTGGCGAAGAATCTAAAAGAAGCCACTTCTGTCAGAAGACGTTCTTTCAGATTCTTCAACGATACAGAGACGAAAATGCTGTATCGGCGATCATACAATGGATTATAGCTTCGATGTCTGTCAAATACAGAAGCCAAAGAAGCCGTGCGTGAAGCTCATGATGGCGTCTGTGGAGCCCATCAGCCTGGCCCGAAATTACAAGACCATTTTTGCCGAATGGGCTACTACTGGCCTACGATGGTAGCGGATGCGATAGACTATACAAGAAAGTGAAAAGCCTGTTAAGTCCACGCAGAGGTCATCCATCAACCATTCGAGTTCTTACATCCAATGGTAGCATCTTGGTCGTTCGAAGCATGGGGAATGGACATCATCGGTCCGATCACTCCACCTTCGTCCAGAAGACACCGCTTCATACTCGCAATCACATACTACTTCTCTAAATTGGCGGAAGCTGTTCCGCTTGCAGAAGTGAAGACATCAAACGTGATCAGCTTCCTTAAGCATCACGTCATCTATCGCTTCGGACTACCCCGAAGGATAATCCACGACAATGGTCCGCAGCTCGTAAGCCATACCTTCTATCGGTTTTGCGATAAACATCGAATCTAGAATATTGCTTCAATACAGTACAATCCGGCGGCAAATGGGTTGGCAGAAGTATTCAACAAAACTATAATCAAGCTGCTCAAGAAGTTCGTGTCTTCCAACAAATGCGACTAGAATGAAAAGCTTGGCGAATACTTATGAGCGTACCGTACTACAGTCCGGACGGCCATTGGGAACATACCATTCTCTCTGGTATACGGCAGTGAGGCAGTTCTCCCCTTGGAGACCCAAATCCCCTCGCTCTGCGTCGCCCTCACCTATCGATTGACAACGGATGATAATTATCGTCGCCGGTTGCAAGAACTGGAGGCCTTAGATGAGAAGTGCCTGTTAGCTCAACAACAAATCGAGCTGTATCAAGCACGCATCTCCGGAGCTTTCAACAAGAAGGTTAAACTCAGAACATTCCAAGTGGGCGATCTCGTTCTGGCAGTTCGGAGGCCGATGGTTATGACTCACAAAACTTCCGGCAAATTCCAGCCAAAGTGGGAAGGTCCATTTGTCATCGAGGCTGTATTCTCCAATGGGGCTTACCGCCTCGCAAAGCAAAATGGAAACTTGCTCATGTTGCCCGTCAATGGCATGTTCCTAAAGAAGTATTATGTCTAAACAACATCCTCCAAATCTACCGGACTGTTAAGTTATGTGCCCTTAGGTACCGTTGAACTTACACTCTGGTCACTCCAAATGAATCCATATCGCATCTTCTGGGTAGTATGTCATGTATGATCATACCTCTGAACTTCCTTCCTAAAAAGAGCACCTTCCTCATGATCTACTACCCATACTTTCAGTACATAAAAAGGGTAACAGATCCACAAAATTCTCGAAACAACCACGTCGATGTCACCTCTGAGTTGTTTCGCTTCGCCAAAAAATAAATCACCCACTCACGTAGAACTTCCACGTCCATATTACCTCTGAGTTGTTCTATGTACCCTTCATGCAGTCCACTCCTGCCACGTCCTTATTACCTCTGAGTAGGAAGGCTCCATTGAAGAAACCCTCATATTTACCACGTCCTCATTACCTCTGAATAAGTATGTTAGTTTTCTCTCGACTTATTATCCGTACCCAAGACCGGAGTATGCCAAGGATAATTGGCCCACAAATGTCCTCTGTTAACCACAAATGTCCTCTGTTGACCACAAATATCCACTGTTGACCACAAATGTCCTCTGCTGACCACAAATGTTGTACTAAGTTTTCTAGTACATGCGCCTCATTTCTCATCATGTCTCGAGAGCACAGCTGTTCCATGGCATTCTTCCGATACCAAGAACTTCCATGGCCACCTTACTGTGGAATTGTTCTAAGTATCCCTATCAAACTTGTTATCCGTACCTAAAACTAAGGTATGCCAAGGGTAACAGGTCCATAAATATTCTTCCAAAAGGGCAAATACCATAACACCACAAACGCAATAAGCAATACAAATGAAGGGTAAAATAAAACATACTCTTTTATTTTAAAGTCAAAGGTACTACATGTTTTCGAACCACGTCCCTCTCAAAAAAGAAAGAACATAAATAAAGAAAAGACCGACTATGGTTCGGCGACAGATAATTCCCTGAGACGGTCCCTCAGCAAGGCAGTCGACCGCTCAAACCGCTGCTTGGCCCAGCGCTCGGCCTTCTGATCAGCCACTACGCATCCTCCAGGTGTGCTGAGCCCGCCAGCCATCCTCAAGCCTCTCCAGAGCACGCTCCAAGCCAGCAGAAGCTCGAGTGACATTGTCGGCTTCCTGAATAATCAGCTCCTTATCCGTGTGGACGGCATCGAGCTCAGATTAGAAGAAAGTCAGTTTCCTCTGAAGTTCGAGGATCTGCTCTCTCGTATCAATTACCCCACGGAAGGCGGCCGCTTCCTGAGCCATGCAATCCTCTCCCCTGCGGCTCAACTGATCATACTGCAGTGACATATGGTGGAGGTCCTCTATTATAATCGGCTTGGCCGTATCCCGAACAACCTTTACCTTCTCCAAGGCAGTTATGAGGAAGGCACGCTCTTGATCTATTGCTGCAGATAGATCAACTTACTAAAGTACTTGAAACTGGGCCACAAGCTGATCAGCCTCTAGCAATTTGGACTCAAGAAGCTCAACTATCCCTGCCCCACCAGGGAGGGTTCTAAGGATTTCAATTTCGCCACGGTCACATTGACGGGCCAAAGCAAAAAATGTCCCCCTCTCCACGGCAACCTCAACCCCTCGCCTCAGGTGGCGGTAGAAACTGTCAACCACATCCTTTGACGCTTCATCCAGAACTGTCACGACCCGCACCCTAGAGTAAGGGCACGAGACGTGGGTACGTCCAGCCTACGCCGTAGTGTCGACGGTAGAACGCTGTCCTAGGTCACAACATCTAACAATATAAAGCTTAAACAGTTTATACTCCCCGAATGGGGGTGTCATAGCAGAAAGTAACTCAATCACAACTAAGGCAGATGAAAAGATAGCAGATAGATAGATAAGAGAAACTGCAGTAATGAAAGGAACATCCCAAGTACATCAGAAAGTCTAAGTGTCTAAGATAATACAAATCCCAGATCCCAAGTATCAATAAGTACAATCATCAATGAAATACTGAAATGAAAGCATCCTAGAGTAAGGGTGTGTCATCCACAGCTAGTGGGACCTACTGCTGGTCCAGGTCCAAGCACTCATCTAAGGTAGCACCGTAATAAGTAGGGCATCCAGCCTCGTCCTCATCCTCTGTAATATTTCAATAGGTCCAGTCAGGACGGAGCGAGTACAAAAACATCTCAACAAGTCATAGCAGAAAAGAAAATATAATCATGCTAGAGAATAAAATACAGGATCTGAAGAAATAGCATAATGTAAAGGAGAGACTATAAATAAATATCTATGATATATATAAAAAGAGACAGTGCTAGTGATTCAGAGTACTGCATAAACATGTGAATGGCTAAGGACTGATTCATGATTACACTACAGGGAATTGATTCATGATTACACTACTTGGATTTATTCACATGTTCACTTATACTCCTCCATCCCCAATCAATACACAAGGATCCATTCAAGTTACGTTAAGATTCATGATTATACTACGTTGCCCATAAAGGATGATTCATGAATTGATTCGAGAAGGCTCGGTGATCATGAGGGTACATGAGTCACTAGCTGATACCGAAGATTCATGATGATAGAATCATATGATACATGATGTAAGTGAAACACACGTGACAAAAGTATCTGATGCTCCCGAGAAGGATAATATCTCATGAAGGGATCCATATAGTACCAATCCATGATCCAACGTGTTAGCATCAAGTAAGATAGTCTAAAGCAGGAAATATAATCCTAAACATGGTATGGAATGATCAGAGAATGTACTCGCCTGCTATCTGAATGTCCAACTGAAAAGTACTGTCCGAGGAGTGGTGTCTGGCTCCTATTAGAACAGCACAAGTCACAACAAGTCCAAAATGATAAAAATATGCAATTCAATGCATTCTAGATGAATCTAGGTCAATCTAGGCTAAAGTCAACTCTTGGTCAACTCTGGTCAACCCTAGAAGTCAAACTAGGTCAACCAAGTCAAACCTAAGTCAACTAGTCTAACTAGTCTAATCTAGGTCTAACAAGCCATTTCTAAGTCTAACTAGACTACACAAGTCAATTCTAGGCTCACTAGTCTAATAGACACACCATAGGCCAATAGCACATATGTACCTATACCATTATCACATATGAAAGTATATGAATATCCCTATATACATATAGGCTAGTATATCCATATGCCTACCTATATAATATATATATATAATCACACATTTACAAGAGAAAATATATATATACATATATGTAATATAGAAATAACTTAGAATACAACCTATAGTCTAATGAGTATACCATACAACTTATGTGTCCACCTACATACATATACACATGTGTATAGAAGGGAGACACTAGTGTAAGTGTCCAAGTGTATGTGTGTGTGTCCTAGAGGATAGGGTGAACTAGGAACCTGTGTGAGTATGTGAGAGGGACATAGGGGTGTGGGCAATTGGAGAACAGGAACTAAGTGGGGGTTTTCAGTTGTGGTATCAATGAACAGTGAGTGTGTGTGTTTTCAGTCCAATGTGGGACAGAGAACAGTGAACATGGTGAGCTAAAGTTTGTGAGTGAGAGAGTGAAGTAGTGTGGAAGGTGTCACAGGTTTATGAGGGCGCAATGGTGTGTGTAGTGGTGTACAGTGAGCAGTGAGTGAGGGAGTGAACTGGACTGCAGGAAATCATGAAAGGAAAGGAAATCAAATGCACAAGTCCCTACTGCTATTAGTTCAGACCAACAGTACCCACTGGCTAACAGCTCCTAACCACCAACCCAGCTCAGAAAAGAAGTAAAAGAAAACCACAAACTCAGTAACAAACCCACAAAACATGTCCAGAACAGTCCCACATTAAATCCCCAGATTTTAGGACTCAAAACACCACAAATCAAACCCAAACTTGACATGTAAGTAAAATATATATAGAAGAACTATATTAGATTGTAAACATGCAATTAGGTGTGTTATATTGAATAAAAATAGATGCCAAAGTTCATTTTTGAAAACTGGGAATAATAGGAATTTGGGATTGATTCACAGTTTTTTAGGAAATAGGGAAATTGAGTTTCAATCATCAAAACTAATCCAAAATACCCAAACAGAGGTTGGTAACCCATAAGTACATTGTACACGTGCTATGTGACATGTTTGTGTCCACAAAAGTGGACACAAACGTGTCCATTCAAGTTAAAACCCAATCGGGCAAAACAGGACACAGGGTTTTGGGCAGTCTCGTGCGGGTGTGCACGCGTGTCGTGCACCCGACACAGACTATCATAGGCCTCGTGCTCATGTCCCCAACTAGACTAGGTATAGGTGCTCGTGTCTAAGTGCCTGAAACGTGTCCTCGTGTGTCGTGTCCAGCTATTCAAAGCCGTATCAGTGGCTAGCAGCAGCCCGTGCACAGTACAGTGCACTCCCCGTGCACGGCCAATTTCTTCCAAACCCGACCATGAAATATAGTGAAACTTGGGGAGAGGGATGACAGGTGATGCCCCTAAGTCCCCACAAAAATCTCGTGTCAAAAGAGTCAGTGTCGTGTCCTGTAGGGACCCCGAGATGCATGGGATCCCCCAGGCCGCGCGCGAGCGTGTGCAGCCCATGTGCACGCGTGTCCAAAATGATATGACACGAGCACGAAACAAACTCAGAGCTACAGAAATGGATAAGCGACAAAACAATGCAAATTTTCATTCAAATACAATTCGAAATTAACACAAAAAAGTTCACTGAGGCATTTTCACAAACACAAATAACAGGACAGTGATACGTGTCCTGTTAGGACACAAAACAACACAAAAACCTGGGGATTCCTATTCCTATAGTTAGGTTAGGTCTAGGGCTCCCTATACATGTAATTAAACCAGAATTCTATGGTGAAAGTAGAGAGTTACCTCTATGTATCAAAACCCTCCAAAAAGCTCAATGAGTGATGTTCTTCACAATGGTGAAACTCCTCCAAAGCTCCCCAAATCTGAGAACACTTGATGCCAACATAAAGTAGGAAGAATTTAGAACCCAATGCAATTTGTTTGGGTTAAAAAGGAATTAAAATGGATTTACTAGGATTTAAGGAAGATGGGGAAATACCTCTTCTAAAACTTGGCAAGAAAACCTAAGGGAGGCTAGCCCTAACGTTGGGAGGCATTAAATTGGATGGGATAGGTCAATAGTGGCTGCCATGGGCTGGTTAGGGTTAGGGTTGGTTCATGGTGTGGGCCTATGGGCTATTAAACCTAAGTCATTAGTCATGACTTATGAAGTCTTAAGCCATATTAGCCTACACAACTCCAAATCACTCCTAACTAGTTCCAATGACTTAAACCTCATTAAATTAGGTCAAAACAAGGTTACTTATCTTAACTAAGTGGCCATAACCTAGATTAGTCACTAGGTTAGTCTTCTAGTCAACACAAGTCAAAGTCAACTATAGGCCCAAAATCAATTATCCTAAAAAACACCAAAAATCACCAAAAATTATATTAATTCTAATAAATCATAATAAAACATAATAATTCAAAAATTCCCAAATTTTGAAAAATGTCCAAAATACCTCCAAGCTAGAAAAGTGGTAGTGACAAATCTACCCTCCTTAAAATAATTTCGTCCTCGAAATTAAAGGCAAAACTAAACTGCTGAGAAGGATAGAAAAGTATACCTCAAGGTCCAAAAAGATTGGGGTACCGCTCGCGCATCTCATCCTCCCGCTCCCAGGTCGACTCTCCTGGAGAATGATGCCTCCATGCGACGCGTACCAAAGGTATCACCTGGTTCCTCAGAACCTTCTTCCGTCGATCCAGAATCTCCACTGGCTGCTCTGGATAGCTGAGAGAAGGCCTAACCTCAATCTCTGAATGATCGAGCACATGGCTAGGGTCAGCCACGTACCGTCTCAACTACGATACATGGAATACGTTGCGGACCCCCACAAGTACAGATGGCAAGTCTAGCCGGTATGCCACGTCACCGACTCTCCCGCTGATAACAAAAGGGCCGATGAAGTGCGGGCTAAGCTTCCCACCTCCACCAAAATGTATCATACCACGAGTCGGAGATATCCTCAAGAAAACCTGGTCTCCGACCTAATCACAAGCAAGGTCTCAATTAATTATAATAAGCAAACATGATTAATAAAACACAAACAATCAAACCTAAACTAATCCTACTCTAATCTGTACCTCAAACTCCAAAGGCCTCCGGTGGCTATCGGCCCAGTACCGATGTTTGTCCTGCGCCACGCGAAGTCTGTCCCTGATGAGCTTCACCTTCTCGGCTGCATCAACAACCATCTCTGGCCCCAGTAAAGCTCGCTCACCAACGTCATCCCAGGATAAGGGTGTACGGTACCTACGCCCGTACGGAGCCTCAAAAGGTGACATCTCAATGCTGGCCTGGAAACTATTGTTGTAGGCAAACTCCACCAAATGAAGATAATCCTCCCAGGAACCTCCAAAGTCTAGGACGCACGTCCGCAGCATGACCTCAAGGGTCTGAATGGTCCGCTCTGACTGTCCGTCCGTCTGGGGGTGGTACGCAGTACTAAACTTGAGCTGAGTGCCCAAGCTGGTCTGCAGACTCCTCCAGAAATGGGAAGTAAAATGGTTATCCCGATCCGAGACGATGCTGACCGGAACCCCGTGAATCCTGACTATCTGCCGCATATACAACTTCGCCAGCCTCTCTGTAGACGTACCCCACCTTGAATGGCAAGAAGTGGGCCGATTTGGTCAACCTGTCGACGATGACCCAAATCGCATCCTTCCCTCCTGGAGTACGCGGCAATTCTGAAACGAAGTTCATAATAATATGCTCCCATTTCCACTCGGGAATGGGCAGCGGCTGCAACAATCCACCGGGCCTCTGTCTCTCTGTCTTGACTTGCTGGCAGACCAAACACCTAGCCATGAAGCGAGCCACCTCCCGCTTTATTTCTGACCACCATACATGCTTCCGCAGGTCTCGGTACATCTTGTTGGCACCAGGGTGTATAGAGTACTGAGATCTGTGGGCCTCCTGCATAACTTACTCTCTGAGATCTCCGCTGGGCACATATAATCTGGAACCGTGCCTCAAGGCACCATCCTCCGCAAGTAAAAACTCAGCATCCCCCACTCCTATACTGATCTGCTCTCTGATACACTGCAGAGCCACATCCTCGAACTGGGCCGCCTTGATCCTGCCTATCAAGTCTGACTGAATCTGTATCCCCCATAGCTGTATCTGCACTCCAGGCACGATCACCTCAATCCCAAGGCTCTCCAAGTCGACAAGCAAATGCCGATCCATGGTCAAACACAGGGCTGTCGGATACCTACTCAAGGCATCGGCAACCACGTTGGCCTTCTCCGGGTGATACTAGAGTGAGAAATTAAAGTCCTTCATCAGCTCCAGCCATCTGCGCTGTCTCATGTTCAACTCCTTCTGAGTGAACACGTACTTCAAACTCTTGTGATCTGTGAATATCTCCACCCTCTCGCCATATAGATAATGCTTCTACAGCTTCAAAGCAAAAATCACCGCCGCCAGCTCCAGGTCGTGGGTAGGGTAGTTCTTCTCGTAGGGACGTAATTGCCTGGAAGCATAGGCAATCACCTTCCCATGCTGCTGCAAAATGCAACCCAGCCCCTTCCCTGAAGCATCACTATAAATAGTGAATCTACCTGATCCTGAAGGCAATGTCAGAATCGGAGCTGTCGTCAGTCGCTTCTTCAACTCATCAAAAGCTGCCTGACACTCCTCTGACCATACATACTCAGTATCCTTCCGGGTCAACCGTGTCAACGGCTCTGCAACCCGGGAGAAATCCTGCACAAATCTCCGATAATATCCTGCCAGCCCCAGGAAGCTCCTGATCTCTGCAACTGAAGTTGGCGTTGCCCATACCTCAACTGCCACAATCTTCTTGGGGTCAACTGAGATACCATCTCCAGTCACAAAGTGCCCCAAGAAGTCCACCCGGTCCAAAAAAAACTCACACTTGGAGAGTTTTCCATAAAGCTGCTCCTTCTTGAGAATCTCCAGCACTATCCGCAGATGCTCCTCGTGCTCCTCCTCAGTCTTGGAATATATGAAGATGTCGTCAATGAACACTACCACAAACTGACCCAGATATTGGTGGAACACCTTGTTCATCAGGTTCATAAACACTGCTGGTGCATTGGTTAGCCCAAACGGCATAACCAAAAACTCAAACTGCCCATACCGCGTCCTGAAAGCGGTCTTGGAAATATCATCCCCCTTCACCTTCACCTGGTGATATCCCGACCTCAGATCAATCTTGGAAAATACCCGAGCTCCGCTCAACTGGTCAAAAAGATCGTCGATCCGCGGCAGTGGGTATTTGTTCTTGATCGTGAGGTTGTTGAGTGCCCTATAGTCAATACACATCCGTACTGAACCATCCTTCTTCGGCACAAACAACACTGGTGCACCCCATGGCGACGAACTCGAGCGAATGAAGCCCTTGTCCTGCAGCTCATCCACTTGCTTCTTCAGCTCTACCAGCTCACTATTGTTTACCCGATAGACATGCTGAGAGATGGGTTCCGCTCGTGGAACCAAGTCTATCGAGAACTCAATATCTCTGTCCGGTGGCAATCCAGGCAACGCCTCCGGGAAAACATCCATATACTCTGCTATCAAGGGGTGTGGAATCGCCTGCTCCTCGACCGAGACTCCGCAGAAAACTCCGCTGCTTTGCTCCGCCTGACGTCTGGAGTACTCGAACTCTGGCTCCCCCGGCGCTCTGAAAATAACTCTACCCCCTCTTTAATCAATACTGGCGTGGTGCCTGCTCAACCAATCCATGCCGAGTACTATATCGTAGTTCGGCAATGGCATCACGAGCAGGCTCACCTCCAACTCACGGCCTCCCAAAATAACTCTCCGACCCTTACAAACATCACGTACGAGGATAATGCCACCCCCGGTCGTGATCTTGTAAGTCCTAGGCAATGATTCAGCTATGATACCGTGTCTAATCGCAAAAGCTACAAATATGAAGCTATGCGAAGCACCGGAATCGAATAATGCAAAAGCTGGACTGGAGTCGAGGAGAATCGAACCTGCAATCAGCTCTCCGATCACCTCTACATCCTCAGTCGCAATGGCGAAAGCTCGCCCCAGCTGGCCTCCTCTGGCCTGCTGCTGGTGCTGAATAAATCTCTGCTGCTGGGTCAGCAGGGCTGGTCCCCGCTGCGGCCCCCCTGGAGCCTTGGCTCCTGCTCCTGCTCCCTGCCCTGAACGTCCTGAGAACATAGGGCACACCCTCAGCTGATGGTCTGTTGCCCCATAGAGTAGGCACCTGCCTACCCTCTTCTTACAGTCGTTCCACCCGTGCCCTAGCTTCTTGCAATAACCACAGGGGGTGGCTTGAACCTCTGTGGCTGGTGGTGCTTCTGCTGGAAGTGCGGCCTCTTGGCCGGTCCTCCGCTACTGCTGCCTCCCTGGGCATCTCGCCCCCTCTTGAGCCTAAGCTCAAGATCATCTACTGCAGCTAGTGCATCCACCAGGATCTCCTCAAATGTAGCACTGCGGGCATTCTTGGTGTAGGACTTGACCTCCTTTACCAAGCCCTTCCGGAACCTTCGGGCCTTCGTCGTCTCCGACAAGTCCTCTACAAATCTGTCCAGGCGGCAGTACTCTCCTGCATACTCCTCCACTGACTGACTCCCCTGGACTAGGGCCTCGAACTGAGTCTCGAGGGCTCCCACAGCTACCTCCGGGATGAACTTCTCCTTGAACAGCTTCTTGAACGCCGCCTAAGTCTGTCCTGCTGTACCGACCCTCGGGTCGGTCTGGTACCAGGTACGGGCCAGATCCTGTATTATGCTGGCCGCTGCCTCTATCTGGAGCCTCGTCGGAATCTCCGCCAGCCTGAAGATCTCCTCCATATGCTCGATCCACTCATCGACATACAGGATCCTCTCTGTCCCTCGGAAGTCTCTAGGGTACATCTTCTGGAAGTCCTGGATGCCCTTCTCCCGTGGCTGGTGCGGCTGCTGGACTACTGCTGGCTGAGCTACGACTCTCTCCACTGCTATCACTGCCAGCTCAATGCCTCGAGTGAGCTCTGCCGTCTGCCTCTGCTGCTGGGTCTGCTGACCCTCCATGTACTGCCGAAAGAAGGCTAGTAGCTGCACTGCGTCCACTGTACCTGAAGGTGGCTGCTGGTACGGATCCTCTGGAAGAACTAGGTCCTGCCTCCCTGCCGGTGGAAGCATACCCCCTGCTGCTGCTGCCGGGGTCTCAATACGAGCAAAGGTGGCAGGAGCTGCAGTCTCCTGGCCCCGCTGTACTGGCTGGGAGGTAACAGTCCCCTCTATAGCATCCTCATGAATGGTACGCTGTGATCGAGTCTCTACCATCCTGAAGATAGACAAACAAGAGTATCAATTTCTGAGAAAGAAGCGATATAACAAAGGCGGACAATTAAAATTCAAAAGGATCAGCTGAAAATAAGGATTTAGATGGCAATAAAAGAATTTTTCCTAATGTGATTGAGTTCCCTAAAAATTATTGTCCTATATCCTACTGCAGGCTGTAGTGATACTCTAATTCGAATACCACTACACTTCTAACCGAGACCTGCATGGGCCACCACTAAAATTGTGTCACGACCCGCACCCTAGAGTAAGGGCATGAGACGTGGGTACGTCCAGCCTACGCCGCAGTGTCAGCGGTAGAACATTGTCCTAGGTCACAACATCTAACAATATAAAGCTTAAACAGTTTATACTCCCCGAATGGAGGTGTCATAGCAGAAAGTAACTCAATCACAACTAAGGCAGATGAAAAGATAGCAGATAGATAGATAAGAAAAACTGTAGTAATGAAAGGAACATCCCAAGTACATCAGAAAGTCTAAGTGTCTAAGATAATACAAATCCCAGATCCCAAGTATCAATAAGTACAATCATCCATGAAATACTGAAATGAAAGCATCCTAGAGTAAGGGTGTGTCATCCACATCTAGTGGGACCTGCTGCTGGTCCAGGTCCAAGCACTCATCTAAGGTAGCACCGTAATAACTAGGGCATCCAGCCTCGTCCTCATCCTCTGTAATATTTCAATAGGTCCAGTCAGGACGGAGCGAGTACAAAAACATCTCAACAAGTCATAGCAGAAAAGAAAATATAATCATGCTAGAGAATAAAATACAGTATCTGAAGAAATAGCATAATGTAAAGGAGATACTGTAAATAAATATCTATGATATATATAAAGAGAGACAGTGCTAGTGATTCAGAGTACTGTATAAACATGTGAATGGCTAAGGACTGATTCATGATTACACTACAGGGAATTGATTCATGATTACACTACTTGGATTTATTCACATGTTCACTTATACTCTCCCATCCCCAATCAATACACAAGGATCCATTCATGTTACGTTAAGATTCATGATTATACTACGTTGCCCATAAAGGGTGATTCATGAATTGATTCGGGAAGGCTCGGTGATCATGAGGGTACATGAGTCACTAGCTGATACCGAAGATTCATGATGATAGAAGCATATGATACGTGATGTAAGTAAAACACACATGACAAAAGTATCTGATGCTCCCGAGAAGGATAACATCTCATGAAGGGATCCATATAGTACCAATCCGTGATCCAATGTGTCAGCATCAAGTAAGATAGTCTAAAGCAGGAAATATAATCCTAAACATGGTATGAAATGATCAGAGAATGTACTCGCCTGCTATCTGAATGTCCAACTGAAAAGTACTGTCCGAAGAGTGGTGTCTGGCTCCTATTAGAACAGCACAAGTCGCAACAAGTCCAAAATGATAAAAATATACAATTCAATGCATTCTAGATGAATCTAGGTCAATCTAGGCCAAAGTCAACTCTTGGTCAACTCTGGTCAACTCTGGTCAACCCTAGAAGTCAAACTAGGTCAACCAAGTCAAACCTAAGTCAACTAGTCTAACTAGTTTAGTCTAGGTCTAACAAGCCATTTCTAAGTCTAACTAGACTACACAAGTCAATTCTAGGCTCACTAGTCTAATAGACACACCATAGGCCAATAACACATATGTACCTATACCATTATCACATATGAAAGTATATGAATATCCCTATATACATATAGGCTAGTATATCAATATGCCTACCTATATAATATATATATATATATAATCACACATTTACAAGAGAAAATATATATATACATATATGTAATATAGAAATAACTTAGAATACAACCTATAGGCTAATGAGTATACCATACAACTTATGTGTCCACCTACATACATATACACATGTGTATAGAGAGAGGACACTAGTGTAAGTGTCCAAGTGTATGTGTGTGTGTCCTAGAGGATAGGGTGAACTAGGAACCTGTGTGAGTATGTGAGAGGGACATAGGGGTGTGGGCAATAGGAGAACAGGAACTAAGTGGGGGTTTTCAGTTGTGGTATCAATGAACAATGAGTGTGTGTATTTTCTGTCCAATATGGGACTGAGAACAGTGAACATGGTGAGCTAAAGTTTCTGAGTGAGAGAGTGAAGTAGTGTGGAAGGTGTCACAGGTTTATGAGGGTGCAATGGTGTGTGTAGTGGTATACAGTGAGCAGTGAGTGAGGGAGTGAACTGGACTGCAGGAAATCATGAAAGGAAAGGAAATCAAATGCACAAGTCCCTACTGCTATTAGTTCAGACCAACAGTACCCACTGGCTAACAGCTCCTAACCACCAACCCAGCTCAGAAAAGAAGTAAAAGAAAACCACAAACTCAGTAACAAACCCACAGAACATGTCCAGAACAGTCCCACATTAAATCCCCAGATTTTAGGACTCAAAACACCACAAATCAAACCCAAACTTGACATGTAAGTAAAATATATATAGAAGAACTATATTAGGATGTAAACATGCAATTAGGTGTGTTATATTAGATAAAAATAGATGCCAAAGTTCATTTTTGAAAACTGGAAATAATAGGAATTTGGGATTGATTCACAGTTTTTTAGGAAATAGGGAAATTGAGTTTCAATCATCAAAACTAATCCAAAATACCCAAACAGAGGTTGGTATCCCATAAGTACATTGTACACGTGCTATGTGACATGTTTGTGTCCACAAAAGTGGACACAAACGTGTCCATTCAAGTTAAAACCCAATCAGGCAAAACAGGACACAGGGTTTTGGGCAGTCTCGTGCGGGTGTGCACGCGTGTCGTGCACCCAACACAGACCATCATAGGCCTCGTGTTCGTGTCCCCAACTAGACTAGGTATAGGTGCTCGTGTCTAAGTGCCTGAAACGTGTCCTCGTGTGTCGTGTCCAGCTATTCGAAGCCGTATCAGTGGCTAGCAGCAGCCCGTACATAGTGCAGTGCACTTCCCATACACGGCCAATTTCTCCCAAACCCGACCATGAAATGTAGTAAAACTTGGGGAGAGGGATGACAGGTGATGCCCCTAAGTCCCCATAAAATCTTGTATCAAAAGAGTCAGTGTCGTGTCCTGTAGGGACCCCGAGATGCAGGAGATCCGCCAGGCCGCACGCGAATGTGTGCAGCCCATGTGCACGCGTGTCCAAAATGACACGACACGAGCACGAAACAAACTCAGAGCTACAGAAATGGATAAGCGACACAACAATGCAAATTTTCATTCAAATATAATTCGAAATTAACACAAAAAACTTCATTGAGGCATTTTCACAAACACAAAGAACAGGACAGTGATACTTGTCCTGTTAGGACACAAAATGACACAAAAACCTGGGGATTCCTATTCCTATAGTTAGGTTAGGTCTAGGGCTCCCTATACATGCAATTAAACCAGAATTCTATGGTGAAAGTGGACAGTTACCTCTATGTATCAAAACCCTCCAAAAAGCTCAATGAGTGATGTTCTTCACGATGGTGAAACTCCTCCAAAGATCCCCAAATCTGAGAACACTTGATGCCAACAGAAAGTAGGAAGAATTTAGAACTCAATGCAATTTGTTTGGGTTAAAAAGGAATTAAAATGGATTTACTAGGATTTAAGGAAGATGGGGAAATACCTCTTCTAAAACTTGGCAAGAAAACCTAAGAGAGGCTAGCCCTAACTTTGGGAGGCATTAAATAGGATGGGATAGGTCAATAGTGGCTGCAATAGGCTGGTTAGGGTTAGGGTTGGTTCATGGTGTGGGCCTATGGGCTATTAAACCTAAGTCATTAGTCATGACTTATGAAGTCTTAAGCCATATTAGCCTACACAACTCCAAATCACTCCTAACTAGTTCCAATGACTTAAACCTCATTAAATTAGGTCAAAACAAGGTTACTTAACTTAACTAAGTGGCCATAACCTAGATTAGTCACTAGGTTAGTCTTCTAGTCAACACAAGTCAAAGTCAACTATAGGCCCAAAATCAATTATCCTAAAAAATACCAAAAATCACAAAAAATTATATTAATTCTAATAAATCATAATAATACATAATAATTCAAAAAATTCCCAAATTTTGAAAAATGACCAAAATACCCCCAAGCTAGAAAAGTGGTAGTGACAAAAACTTCCGTAGAATATGGCGTCAAAGGAAGAGTAGCTGGCAGTGTCGAAGAAGATGCACCGGAACTTGATGCCCCTGCCACAAGGGAAACAAGTTCCGAGCGAAAAGACGCTTGAAGAACGGCTAATTCCTCCTCCGCAGCTCGAAGGGTCTGGAGACTCGGCAGGGCAGAAAGGTCGACCCCCGGAGCCACATGAATAGAAAAGAGGGCGGGGACCATTTCTCCCTGCCCCGGCCGTTCTGCCGTCTGCTCTCCCGAACTCGATTCAGCGGAAGGTCCCTCAATGTAAGATAGAGGAAGAGGGAGCACACTCTTTCTGGCGAACTCTACACTGACAATGTCCGTCGTTGGCAGTGAAGGAGCAGGACCTGTATGTCCAGAGCGACCATCAATCAGCTTAACCCGAAAGACGTGATGATAGAGCAGATGAACCTTCTCACTAGTCAAGACTTGGATTATCTTATCAGGGGGAGTTATTGAAGCTGAGGTTTACTCATAGCCGCTGTAGCCTCTTCACCAGCGACATCCGAGCCGAATTCAGCGGGTTCCTCTGCCCCAGCCGCCCCGGAAGGAGATACAACTGGATCAGCGTCACCCGGCTGAGGTTCAGCAGTACCGGGGACGGGTTCAGCAGATCCCAGGCTGCCCTGGGTTAAGACGTCAACAACTGAAGGAACCTCAGCCGCCATCGGGAGAACCCCGGCAGAAATAATTTTGGCACACATGTCACTAATCAAAGTGGTTAGGGCCGGGTCGACTTCAGAGACAGGGGCCGATTCTCGAGAGTCTGATTCTTCTGACGCCTACAAAGAAAAGAAAATGATTAGGTCATAGTTCAAAAAAGGGCTAAAGAAGAGAATGGTTGTAGTTCAATTCACCTCCGAAACTGCGTCCATATCCTCGCCTCTAGCCTTAATGAGCAGCCGGCGAGGCTTAACCGCAGCCCGTTTTACAGAGTACGTTATGCCGCCAGCAGCGGACTCACGCCTGCTTCACTTGCGGGAAGGACTCGGCGCAACGGGCGGCTGATCCGCCACTACCTCATCTGCAGGAGGGAGAGAGTTATCGGTATCATGCTCGTCATCCTCTTCGTCCGCATTGGCAGACTCCGAGTCTGACACAGCGACCGTGTTCTTCCTTTTCTTCCTTGCCTTGGACCCTTGGGGCTTCTCCACCAAGCCAGTACCAACAATGAAGCTGGTACTCGGGTCAAAGCCAACAGAAGGCTTGCTCGCCGTGACATGGTATTGAGCTGCCAAATACAAGATCTCCCCCGGCACCCTAACATCAGGAACTGAGAAGCTGGTACTGTAACACCAAGTTTTCCAGATGAGGATAATTTTGAAATTTTGTAATTATATTATTATTTATTGATATTTATTTCATATTATGATTTTGGTGATTTTTAATCATTTTTAAACTATTTTAAATCATGACTTGTGATTTGGTGTCTTGCTAGTGTAACCCTAGAGACAGCTTGACCTAGAGCCTAGCCATGTGATTAGGGCATTCCATTTATCATTTTTAGTTTGAGGGTATTTTAGTCATTTTTTGAATTATTTGAATTTAATATATATTTATTGGAATTTAATATGATTATTAGGAATGGTGTAATTTTAATATCATTAATTGATAGCCTTGTGGTTTAGATTAGCCCTAACCTAGTTTGGACCTAACCTAGATTAGTCATGGCTAGTCTAGTTAGTCATAGAGAGTATTAGTTATTATCTATTTGATGGGTTTAAGTCATGAATAGTTAGAATGTATAGGTTGCAACTTGACTAAGGGAAACCTAGATTCTAGGCCATTGAATAGGCTAGATGGAATGAGAGCCATTAGACTCATCCCAAAACCCTAACCCTGACATTTATGACCAGCCTAGGGATCCCCTCCCAATACTATTAAATCCCTGTCAAAGTTTGTGCCTCCTTTTTATTCATCCCTACATTTTTCTAAGGAAAGTTTTGTTCTCCATTGAAACTTCTTCATAGTTTATTCAATAGTAGTCCATTTTCATTGCAACTTCTTCCTTTGTGACCTAATTAGTGTCCTCCTACTGTTGGTGGAGACCATTCTCAGGTTTGATATAATTTGGAGCCATTGGCTAGCTTGAGGAGATCTCACTTTTGGGAGCTTTTCTTGTGAAGGAACACACATAGGTAAATCCCATTTTCCTCCATGAAATTTTAACTTCTTTGCATGGTTAGGAAGCCCTAGGTATCCTCTCTCTGTAGGAATAGGGTTTGCTAGATTTCATGTCCTTTACGTGTCCGTATCGAATACGTACCAGTCAGTAGTCGCAGGTGTTCGACGAAATGCCACAGTGGGCATTTCGTTCATATTTTCTATTTTTGTTTGAATAGGAAATTAGGTTTAAGGGTCGCTTATGGGTTTCTTATAGTTTGGACACATTTTGTGTCATGTCGGGGTCGTACAGGACCCTTGGGCACGCCTGCACGCGTGCGGGTAGCTTCCCCTGCTACCAGCATGCTCGTGCTCAGTGCACGGAGCACGTAGGCATGCGTGGCTGGACGTGAAGCAAGGGGCAGTGACTGTCGTGTCACCCCTGAAGTTTTGTGTCCTAAGGATGCATGTCGGGTGCATGCGGACACGTGCACTGGTCACGCGAGCTCGTGCAGGCTCGTGCGTGTGTGTGTATTGTTCTGGACACTCGTGTGTCCTGTTTTAGGACACCATTTGGTTTGTATGTTACCTACTGATATACCTAATTAATATCTACCTAATAGTCTTCCCGAACTACTAAATTGAATTGGGAAATGGAATGTGATTTGAATATTCCAAGTCGACTGATACATAAGGTATCAGTGAGTATCACTGTTCTAAATTCCTGTTGTTAATGATTTTCATTATGGTTTAAGTTATGATTAGAATGCTAATTTATGTCCTAACACATTCCTTAATCTCTTTTATGTAATTTACTTATTAGAATGGGAAATCGAATATAGATTGAGAGTGTTCAGTCGACTGATACTCAAAGTATCAGTGACTGTACACTGTTATGTTCCTATTTAATTTCCTAAGATTTTATTATGATTAGTTATGTTTAATGCTAAAATCTTGTCCTAATATATTCACTAATCTCTGATTAGTTTAATTTACATATTCGAATAGGCTTGTGTTGGAATGGGATATGGTTATGAGTTGGTTTCAAATGATTGAACTTGCATTGTAATCACTGTCATTCCTGAGAATGTTAACCAATATCCTCTATTGATACACTGAACTGATTTCCTTTTTCCATTTCAACTGGTGAATTGGTTTCAGCTCTTTTTAAACACTGAATTCGTTTCCTTCCCATTTTTGTACTGTCACTGTTAACATATTATATAAGTGAACCCACACATATTTCAGTCTTCACATGATGAGCCTATTTTATTGATTTCCAATTGGTTGATTCAATCTATTTTCGAATTAGACTTTTGAAATGGGATGTGGACTAATATGTTGACTTGTTATGATGACTTGATAAAACCTGAGAAATGAGAACTGAACTCTTTACCCTATTTACTGAAATGTAATGTTATGACTGATACACATTCACTGAGAGTACATTTTCCTGAGTTTCAATTCATTTTTCCTGAGTTGTGTTAGCTCCTACTGATTTCTAATCATGTTAAATTGTTGTTTCATTAGCCTACATGTGTTAGAGTTTTAGTCTATGTTAGCATTGATCTGTGTGATGTAATGGGTCATTAGAATCGGGTCTGGTATACTAACTGTCAAGTTGATTTTGGTTTAAAGTTGCCTTAAACAGTCAAATTGATTTGTTTCCGGTGATTGAATGGCATTCTTGATTTGGTGATTTCTCAAATGTTGATTAGTTCACCTTCTTGAATTAGGCTAAGGGATATTAGTTAGGTTGGTGTTTGACAGTAGGTTATGGTAATCGATTTTGAAATACTGGAACTGTTTGATGAGCAGGTACAAATCTGAGTTGACACACTATTTAAACCCATAAACCTGATAAAAATGTTAACTGCTATGTTACATTGAACCTTCACTCACTGTTTGTGATTCACTCTATATTCCTGAGCATAGGTTCACACACCCTAACACTAAGACACTGTCACACAGGGATTAGCCTGGTTAACTGAGAATTGATTTCATTTCATTTGTAAACTGATTGCATGATTAATTCCACATAGCATTGATTTTGATTCACATGTTAACTGTCCTGATTCTTCCTATTAAAACTGTCTAAATTTTCCTATTACAACTGTCAATGTAAATACATGTTCCCTTACTATTTTTCCTACTTTCCAGTTTACACACTGATTTCTATTTGTACACTCACACATACTATTTTATCTCACTGTTTAAAGTTTACACTAACTTTCCATATGCATATTAAATTCCTATTTTCCCATTCACTGAATTCCTAGGGTAGTTCACTGTTTTCCTATTGTCAATTCCTTTTTCTTACATACACACAGGATATGATTAGCCACTGTTTTCCTATAATGCTTCACTGATAATTGTACCACATTGCCCTGTTTTTACTATACACAGGTACACCTTCAACTGTAAATAATTTCCAGATTTATATTAGTTAGGTTGGTGTTTGACAGTAGGTTATGGTAATCGATTTTGAAATACTGGAACTGTTTGATGAGCAGGTACAAATCTGAGTTGACACACTATTTAAACCCATAAACCTGATAAAAATGTTAACTGCTATGTTACATTGAACCTTCACTCACTGTTTGTGATTCACTCTATATTCCTGAGCACAGGTTCACACACCCTAACACTAAGACACTGTCACACAGGGATTAGCCTGGTTAACTGAGAATTGATTTCATTTCCTTTGTAAACTGATTGCATGATTAATTCTACATAGCATTGATTTTGATTCACATGTTAACTGTCCTGATTCTTCCTATTAAAACTGTCTAAATTTTCCTATTAGAACTGTCAATGTAAATACATGTTCCCTTACTGTTTTTCCTACTTTCCAGTTTACACACTGATTTCTATTTGTACACACACACATACTATTTTATCTCACTGTTCAAAGTTTACACTAACTTTCCATATGCACATTAAATTCCTATTTTCCCATTCACTGAATTCCTATGGTAGTTCACTGTTTTCCTATTGTCAATTCCTTTTTCTTGCATACACACAGGATATGATTAGCCACTGTTTTTCTATAATGCTTCACTGATAATTGTACCACATTACCCTGTTTTCACTATACACAGGTACACCTTCAACTGTAAATAATTTCCAGATTTATATTGTTAGTAGTTCACTGACTGTTCTCCTATTTTGCTCACTGTTCCTGTATTCAGGATCACTGTACATAGGTTATCTCATTGCCATGCCACTATTTTCATTGCCATACACACAAATGTTTCCCTGTGTTCTACTGGACACTTGTTAGTTCACTGTTCTCATAGGTACATTGGTTACTGATTTCTATTCCTATTGCCTAGGACTGATTCCCATATACACTGCTACACTATTTTGTATTTGATACTTGAACACAGGGTCAAGCCTAACACACACCCACCTCATGCCATGTCTAACACACACACACACATACCATATCACACACACAAGTGTCTCACACACACACATGAGCAATGCTTGCCCTTTCTATTCCTATACATATGTGTATATACATATGTACATGTATATATATATGTGAGATGTAATATATATCCTTTATATTATATAATGTGCGTGTACTACAATATATTATATATAAATATGTTTGTATGGTATACATATAGTAGCCTATAGGTTATGTATATTCTAAGTTATATTATAAAGCTATATCAATATGTATATTATATATTAGATATATATATTGTTGTGTAGATTGTGATTTGGTTTGGTTTATAGGCATGGTATAGCCTAGGCTCTTAGCCTATAGGTGTACCTGTGTGTCAGTATAGAGTCTGGTTAGACTTGTTTAGTCTTGTTAGACCTAGAATAGACTAGTTAGACTAGTATAGACTTGGTTGACTTAGTTTGACTTCTAGGGTTGACCAGAGTTGCCCAAGAGTTGAATTTGGCCTAGATTGACCTAGATTCATGTACAATGCATTGTAGTGCATTTACCATTCTGGACTTGTTGTGACTTGTGCTGTTCTAATAGGAGCCAGATACCACCCCTCGGACAGTACTTTTATCTTGGACATTCAGATACCAGGCGAGTACATTCTCTGATCATTTTATATCTTGCTTAGAATTATTTTCCTGCTTTAAATTATTTTACTTGTTACTGTCACGTTGGTCACACGGATTAGTACTATACAGATCCCTTCTTGAGATGTTATCCCTTCAGGGAGCATCGGGTACTTTATGTTCTGTGTGTTTCACTTACATGGCATATCACTATGCTTCATTGGTTTATTGATCACTTGTGACATGTACTCTCATGATCACAGAGTCTTTCTTGAATCTTTATCCCATTTATTGGGTTTCCTAGAATCCCCATTTATGGGACATCCATGTATCACCCTTCGGAGGCCTTTGCATGGAATCATAACATAACCTGGTTGGATCCTTGTGTATTGATTAGGGGTACGGGGGAGTAGAAGTAGACATGTGAATAATATCCATGTAGTGTAGCATCAAAATTATTCCATAGTATAGCATCAGAATCATCCTATGCCATTTAAATGTCTATATTGTACTCTGACTTACTAGCCACATGATAGTTCTCTATTTATAGTAGATATTTATATTACAGTTCTCTTTCTGTTTACATACTGTATTTCTTTCAGTACCTGTATCTTACTTTACTGCATGATTATATTTTCTAACCTGCTATAAACTGTTGAGATGTATTGTGCTCGCTCTTGTCCTAACTGGACCTGTTGAAAATATTACAGAGGATGAGGAGGAGGCCTGTGTGGATACCTTCTACAGGGCAGCCCTAGACGACACTTGTGAGCTGGACTCTCAGGAGGACCCAGCTCTAGCTGAGGACATTACCCCTATTGTCTAGACCAGCTTAGTTAGGCCTTATCTTACTTATGTTGTATTGAGACTGTTTTAGCTAGACTTTATTTCTGTGTTGAGATTCTGAGTTGTATATATATTCTTTCATATTCAGTAGCTGAGACTTGCATTTCTGGATATTGTAGAGATGTTATCTGAGACTCTATTGATCATCTGTATTTCTTTGAGTTCTATATCATATCGTGCTTCTTCTTTCTTAGTTGTGATTGAGTTTACATTCTGCTATGTCACCCCCATTCGGGGAGTATAAACTGTTTAGAATTATATTGTTAGATGTTGTGACCTAGGACAGCGTTCTATCGCCGACACTGCAGCGTAGGCTGGATGTAACCTTACTCTAGTGTGCGGGTCGTGACACATTTTTAGTGGTGGCCCATGCAGGTGGAGTTTGTATAGTGGTATTCGAACTAGAGTATCACTACAACCTGCAGTAGGATTAGGATATTTTGAAGGTACTCAATCACATTAGAAAAAACTCCTTATCAGATCCCTTTTATCTAAATTTATTGCTTGTTGTTTTCCCTTGAATATAAACTGTCCTCCTTTGAATTTTCGCTTCGTTCTCAGAAATTATTTCTTGTGTTGATTTGTCTTCATGATGGTTATGGAGGCATGATCTCATCGTTTCGGTTCGGGGAATACTATCGAGAGGCTGGCCACCTCTCGTCCTGTTCATCAGGGCCTCGAGACCGCAGCTTCTGTTGTGCCGACTCAGGTTGGCGTTTCTACTACGTTGGAGGTGCACCTCTGTCTGTACAAAGACTTATCCCGTCATTTTCAATTTTTCTCAGCAACAGCGGTTCATGCAGCATCAGTAACAGACCAGGGGAAACTAGCAGGGCGAGCTATCGTCAAGACAGTCGATGATGCACAGACCATTGGAGATCTTGCTACAAGTTTCGTTCTTCTCGATTCCATTTCCGCAATTGTCTTTTATAACTACCTTGAAATCCGATTCTATATGTTCCTTGTTGATTGATTAATTTTGTCATGTTGTCCTTTTGTTATGTTTATTTTTCTTCAAAAAAATCATATGGGCTAGGTCACCTAAATCATGGGATCTAGAATCTTCGATAGTCGTGTTAGTTGGCATAGTGAGGACACGTAGTCAGATTTTGGATGTATTTCTCGGGTATGGGAATTTTAGGTTTTTGCCGTCGCATGCGGTAGTGCAAATTTTTTTTAAATACCATGAACCTAGAGGTACGTACCTTAGTCAAGGACTCTGTGATTATCGTAGCCTTGCTCACTAGCATGATGAAGACTCTGGACAACATGATTTTGGACAGACGCATATGATTAACAGATTGTATCTTGAGAAGGTTTTAAACATCATACCTTTCTGTTGTTGTAAATTACTTAGGAGTAGGGATATTTAGTTTTGTAGAGCTTGTTCATAGGTAGTTCCTTCATAGTATAATGATATGACGACTTGTAGAGTGTATGTACCCTAGAGGGGATAGTTAGTATTTGTATTAGAATAGTAACCCATTGTAGATGTTTCCCGTTATTTATAATACCAACCATTTCACACATAGGATGTTAGTATGACTTACAGCCTTCATGATTGTTATTACTTTCCTTACCTTTTCCAGTGAGACACCCATGACCAGAGCCTGTCCTTGAGTATAGCTGTAGTTTCACTTAAGACTAAGAGGTCTATATATATAGATGATATACTTAGGATAAATGTGATGGGTTGTTGTCCTTGAGCATACATATACGTGGTATTTGGGATTGGTGTGCCTAGCTTGCGGGTATTTAGTTATGGGTGACTTGATAGGATTTGGAAGGTTAAGAGTTAGTGTATTATAGAGTTTCTCTTTTGCTAAATGCTAGTTGCCAACACCTAGATAGCTAGCATAGGTAAAACCCTAAGAAGTTGACCAGCTGATGACCAAATACTAGGATGTTGAGAAATTGACAATGTTTGACCTAGAAGGGGGTGCGATTATCTTAATTTTGAGGGCAAAATTTTTATAAGGTGGGTAGGATTGTAACACCCAGTTTTCCAGATGAAGATAATTTTGAAATTTTGTAATTATATTATTATTTATTGATATTTATTTCATATTATGATTTTGGTGATTTTTAATCATTTTTAAACTATTTTAAATCATGACTTATGATTTGGTGTCTTGCTAGTGTAACCCTAGAGACAGCTTGACCTAGAGCCTAGCCATGTGATTAGGGCATTCCATTTATCATTTTTAGTTTGAGGGTATTTTAGTCATTTTTGAACTATTTGAATTTAATATATATTTATTGGAATTTAATATGATTATTAGGAATGGTTTGATTTTAATATCATTAATTGATAGCCTTGTGGTTTAGATTAGCCCTAACCTAGTTTGGACCTAACCTAGATTAGTCATGGCTAGTCTAGTTAGTCATAGAGAGTATTAGTTATTATCTATTAGATGGGTTTAAGTCATGAATAGTTAGAATGTATAGGTTGTAACTTGACTAAGGGAAACCTAGATTCTAGGCCATTGAATAGGCTAGATGGAATGAGAGCCATTAGAGTCATCCCAAAACGCTAACCCTAGCATTTATGACCAGCCTAGGGATCCCCCCCCAACACTATAAAATCCCTCAAAAAGTTTGTGCCTCCTTTTTATTCATCCCTTTATTTTTCTAAGGAAAGGTTTGTTCTCCATTAAAACTTCTTCATAGTTTATTCAATAGTAGTCCATTTTCATTGCAACTTCTTCCTTTGTGACCTAATTAGTGTCCCCCTACTGTTGGTGGAGACCATTCTCAGGTTTGATACAATTTGGAGCCATTGGCTAGCTTGAGGAGATCTCACTTTTGGGAGCTTTTCTTATGAAGGAACAGACATAGGTAAATCCCATTTCCCTCCATGAAATTTCTATTTCTTTGCATGGTTAGGAAGCCCTAGGTGTCCTCCCTCAGTAGGAATAGGGTTTGCTAGGTTTCGTGCCCTTCACGTGTCCCTATCGGACACGTACCAGTCAGCAGTCGCAGGTGTTCGACGAAATACCACAGTGGGCATTTCGTTCATATTTTTTATTTCTGTTTGAATAGGAAATTAGGTTTAAGGGTCGCTTATGGGTTTTTAATGGTTTGGACACATTTCGTGTCGTGTCGGGGTCGTACAGGACCCTTGGACACGCCTGCGCACGCGCGGGTAACTTTTCCTGCTACCAGCGTGCTCGTGCTCAGTGCACAGAGCACGTGGACACGCATGGCTGGACGTGAAGCAAGGGGCAGTGAATGTCGTGTTACCCCTGAAGTTTCGTGTCCTAAGGATGCGTGTCGGATGCGTACGAACACGTGCACTGGTCACGCGAGCTCGTGCAGGCTCGTGCGTGTGTGTATTGTTCTTGACACTCGTGTATCCTGTTTTAGGACACCATTTGGTTTGTATGTTACCTAATGATATACCTAATTAATATCTACCTAATGTTCTTCCTAATTACTAAATTGAATTGGGAAATCAATATGATTTGAATATTCCTAGTCGACTGATACATAAGGTATCAGTGAGTTTCACAGTTCTAAATTCCTGTTGTTAATGATTTTCATTATGGTTTAAGTTATGATTAGAATGCTAATTTATGTCCTAACACATTCCTTAATCTCTGTTATGTAATTTACTTATTAGAATGGGAAATCGAATATGGATTGAGAGTGTTCAGTCGACTGATACTCAAAGTATCAGGGACTATACACTGTTATGTTCCTGTTTAATTTCCTGAGATTTCATTATGATTAGTTATTTTTAATGCTAAAATCATGTCCTAATATATTCACTAATCTCTGATTAGTTTAATTTACATATTCGAATAGGCTTGTGTTGGAATGGGATATGGTTATGAGTTGGTTTCAATTGATTGAACTTGCATTGTAATCACTGTCATTCCTGAGAATGTTAACCAATATCCTCTATTGATACACTGAACTGATTTCCTTTTTCCATTTCAACTAGTGAATTGGTTTCAGTTCTTTTTAAACACTGAATTGGTTTCCATCCCATTATTGCACTGTTACTGTTAACATATTGTATAAGTGAACCCACACATGTTTCAGTCTTCACATGTTTAGCCTATTTTATTGATTTCCAATTGGTTGATTCAATCTGTTTTCGAATTAGACTTTTGAAATGGGATGTGGATTAATATGTTGACTTGTTATGATGACTTGATAAAACCTGAGAAATTAGAACTGAACTCTTCTCCCTATTTACTGAAATGTAATGTTAGGACTGATACACATTTGCTGAGAGTACATTTTTCTGAGTTTTAATTCATTTTTCCTGAGTTGTGTTAGCTCCTACTGATTTCTAATCATGTTAAATTGTTGTTTCATTAGCCTACATGTGTTAAAGTTGTAGTCAATGTTAGCATTGATCTGTGTGATGCAATGGGTCATTGGAATCGGGTCTGGTAAACTAACTATCAAGTTGATTTTGGTATAAAGTTGCCTTAAACTGTCAAATTGATTTGTTTCCTGTGATTGAATGGCATTCCTGATTTGGTGATCTCTCAAATGTTGATTAGTTCACCTGCTTGAATTAGGCTAAGGGATATTAGTTAGGTTGGTGTTTGACAGTAGGTTATGGTAATCGATTTCGAAATACTGGAACTGTTTGATGAGCAGGTACAAATCTGAGTTGACACACTATTTAAACCCATAAACCTGATACAAATGTTAACTGCTATATTACATTGAACCTTCACTCATTGTTTGTGATTCACTCCATATTCCTGAGCACAGGTTCACACACCCTAACACTAAGACACTGTCACACAAGGATTAGCCTGCTTAACTAAGAATTGATTTCATTTTCTTTGTAAACTGATTGCATGATTAATTCAACATAGCATTGATTTTGATTCACATGTTAATTGTCCTGATTCTTCCTATTAAAACTGTCTAAAGTTTCCTATTAGAACTGTCAATGTAAATACATGTTCCCTCACTGTTTTTCCTACTTTCCAGTTTACATACTGATTTCTATTTGTACAAACACACATACTATTGTATCTCACTGTTCTCAGTTTACACTAACTTTCCATATACAAATTAAATTATTGTTTTCCCACTCACTGAATTCCTATGGTAGTTCACTGTTTTCCTATTGTCAATTCCTTTTTCCTGCATACACACAGGATATGATTAGCCACTGTTTTCCTATAATGCTTCACTGATAATTGTACCACATTGCCCTGTTTTTACTATACACAGGTACACCTTCAACTGTTAATAATTTCCAGATTCATATTGTTAGTAGTTCACGGATTTTTCTCCTATTTTGCTCACTGTTCCTGTATTCAGGATCACTGTACACAGGTTATCTCATTGCCATGCCACTGTTTTCATTGCCATACACACAAATATTTCCCTGTGTTCTACTGGACAATTGTTAGTTCACTGTTCTCATAGGTACATTGGTTACTGATTTCTATTCCTATTGCCTAGGACTGATTCCCATAGACACTACTACACTGTTTTGCAATTGACACTTGAACACAGGGTCAAGCCTAATACACACCCACCTCATGCCATGTCTAACACGCACACACACACATACCATATCACACACACAAGTGTCTCACACACACACATGAGCAATGCTTGCCCTTTCTATTCCTATGCACATGTGTATATACATATGTACATGTATATATATATATGTGAGATGTAATATATATCCTATATATTATATAATGTGTGTGTACTATCATATATTATATATAAATATGTTTGTATGGTATACATATAGTAGCCTATAGGTCATGTATATTCTAAGTTATATTATATAGCTATATCAATATGTGTATTATATATTAGATATATATATTGTTGTGTAGATTGTGATATGGTTTGGTTTATAGGCATGGTATAGCCTAGGCTCTTAGCCTATGGGTGTACCTGTGTCAGTATAGAGTCTGGTTAGACTTGTGTTAGACCTAGAATAGACTAGTTAGACTATTATAGACTTGGTTGACTTAGTTTGACTTCTAGGGTTGACCAGAGTTGACCAAGAGTTGACTTTGGCCTAGATTGACCTAGATTCATGTAGAATGTATTGTAGTGCATTTTATTACCATTCTGGACTTGTTGTGACTTGTGTTGTTCTAATAGGAGCCAGACACCACTCCTCGGACAGTACTTTCATCTTGGACATTCAGATACCAGGCGAGTAGATTCTCTGATCATTTCATATCCTGCTTAGAATATTTTCCTGCTTTAAATTATTTTACTTGTTACTGTCACGTTGGTCACACGGATTAGTACTATACGGATCCCTTCTTGAGATGTTATCCCTTCAGGGAGCATCGGGTACTTTATGTTCAGTGCATTTCACTTACATGGCGTATCACTATGCTTCATTGGTTTATTGATCACTTGTGACATGTACTCTCATGGTCACAGAGTCTTTCTTGAATCTTTATCCCATTTATTGGATTTCCTAGAATCCCCATTTATGGGACTTCCATGTATCACCCTTCGGGGGCCTTTGTATGGAATCATAACATAACCTGGTTGGATCCTTGTGTATTGATTAGGGGTACGGGGGAGTAGAAGTAGACATGTGAATAATATCCATGTAGTGTAGCATCAGAATCATTCCATAGTATAGCAACAGACTCATCATATGCCATTTACATGTCTATATTGTACTCTGACTCACTAGCCACATGATAGTTCTCTATTTATAGTAGAAATTTCTATTACAGTTCTCTTTCTGTTTACATACTGCATTTCTTTCAGTACCTGTATCTTACTTTACTGTATGATTATATTTTCTAACCTGCTATGAACTATTGAGATGTATTGTGCTCGCTCATGTCCTGACTGGACCTATTGAAAATATTACAGAGGACGAGGAGGAGGCCTGTATGGATACCTTCTACGTGGCAGCCCTAGACGACACTTGTAAGCTAGACTCTCAGGAGGACCAAGCTCTAGCTGAGGACATTACCCCTATTTCCTAGACTAGCTTAGTTAGGCCTTATCTTACTTATGTTGTCTAGAGACTGTTTTAGCTAGACTTTATTTCTGTCATGAGATTCTGAGTTGTATATATATTCTTTCATATTCAGTAGCCGAGACTTGTATTTCTGGATATTGCTGAGATGTTATCTAAGACTCTATTGATCATCTGTATTTCTTTGAGTTTTATATCATATCATGCTTCTTCTTCCTTAGTTGTGATTGAGTTTACATTCTGCTATGTCACCCCCATTCGGGGAGTATAAACTGTTTAGAATTATATTGTTAGATGTTGTGACCTAGGACAACGTTCTACCGCCGACACTGCGGCGTAGGATGGACGTAACCACGTCTTGTGCCCTTACTCTAGGGTGCGGGTCGTGACAGGTACGGATGTGAACCGTGTCATAATAGTGCCAGGCCCTGATGCCGTCAAGGACGCTACCTTTAAAACCCAGGCAAGAGCTGGGACAGTCCAAGAGTAGCTGACTATACCCAAACTGTCGAAAGAACCTACTGGGCATATAAGGTTCCAAGTAGACAGTTTTGCGGTTGCGGTATACTAGGTGCGCAGGACGGATGTTACGCAACCAAAGGAGCATCTTCTCAAGCAAGAGGTGAGGAGGTCCGATACCATCAATATGTACGCCCCTCACTTCTTCATCGGTAAAACGAGGAACAGACACAAAAAAGTTGTATCCGTCCACTCTCGCCAGCGCCTTCCGACAGGCTGGCATAGTGCTGCACTCCCAGGACTGATGGTTATATAGGAAGATGAAAGCATCATCAGCCGTAATGTCGTCTTCTGTGCCAGGCCTCATCAAAGACCGGTAGTGCATCAACAACCACCCCATCAGATAATGATAGGGCAGTTCGATGCATTCAAAGTCCTTCGCCGTGTCACGGGCGATGACCTTGGACGAGAAGGTGCGGTGGCCACGGTGTATGCTGCACACCATGGCCGAGAGAAGAGCTAGTCTGGCCCCAAAGACCAGCATTACTGCAGGGAGGATAAAGTTATGGCTGATCCTCTCAATAGAATCAGCCCATCCTGAGACCACGCAGTTCCGCAGCCACACCATCAGGAACCCTGCCAGGAGTGCCTTCTCTGACAGCTGCTGAGTACCGTGATAAAAAAACCTGAAGGAGTCAGTTTGACTCCCAAACCTGTCGTCCGTGGTCCTCGATCTCTTGGCAGTCAACACCAGGTCCTGAACTTCCTCCTGGGTTTGAGGATTTCGGGGAGAAACCCGACCTGAGGGGCCTAGAGTAAAAAGGTGTGTGAGCCATGACCGGGTGTGAGAAAGGTTCCCTTCCGAGCTACCATCCTTCTGGATGGACGTCTGGTGGCAGGTGGTTTGATGACATAGTAGTTCCCGGTATACGGCAACAAAGCCCGGGAACCGCTGATCCAAATCCTCGAACTCTTCGTTCGTCGGGGTATACACTTCAAAGACTTCTTCCCCCCAGGGCAGCTTGGAAACTGCATGCATCTCGTGGAGAGCGAGTCCCATCTCCCCTCCAGGCATGAAGAAAGTTCCCGTCCGCCGGTTGTATATCTCCAGGAGTGCCATGAACAGCGTCTTATTCATGGGCAGACCGTGACAGGTGCCCCGAATGGCATGATAAAGGCCGATCTCACGAAGGAGAGTCTTATACTTTCGCAGAATCCATGTGGTCAAGTTAGCCCACGAAGGGATGGGGTTTATCTCGTTCAACAGTGCCAATCGGCCAATGGGATAGGACCCCTTCCGAGCAAGCTGGTTCAGGAAAGTGTCAGCTTGAGAGAACCTGAAATTGGGACCCTGCACATTTGAGAAGGTACCCGGGGCCAACCTCATCACGTAGCAACTGACCGATACCTTGCCCGCATACACTGACCCCAAGTTTCTGTTATAATGAATGTTACCCACAAACATCCCCGACAGGCTCGAAGTTAAGGAGTCCACCATCTTTCTGCCCATCGGCAGCATGTTGAACCACGACAGCGTAAAATGATGCTCCATCTGAGGAATATGGATCGCCATCCCGTCAGAAGTAAAGCTCCAACTCTCGGATATATCTAAAACTTGGGGGTTCTTCACAGTCAAGGCATCCCCAAAGAGGAACGGAGGCTTCAGGTATTCTCCCCCCAATTGCCCCGAGTTCATCATGGCACAAAGAAAGTAGAAGGACTGGTTCTTGACAGCATTCAGCCTCTCCATAGGCTCGCCTTTGGGAAGCTGGTTCACCACATACTGGACTATGTGGTCGAACCGCACACCCACAGCAGATTGGGCTGAACCCACCAAGGGTTCTCCGCAGGATTGACAGACAGATTCACTGAAAAAGACAAAGGAAACAAGTTAGAAGATGGCCAGGTAAACCACTTAGTGTTTTTGGGCTTATGCATTTTTGATTAGGTGGGTCCTTATGCGGCACAATTAAAAAGGGGAGGCTTATGCGGCTCTATTTTTTTGGTGGGGCTTCATGTGGCCCAGTTCAAGCGAGCTTATGCGGCTCGGTTTAGCGAGTGTTCATGCGACACGGTTTAGAAGAGCTTATGCAGCTCTGATTTGATACGGCCTCATGCGGCCCAGTTTAAATGAGCTTATGCGGTTCTGCTTAGCGCGGTCTCATGCGGCCCAGTTCAAATGAGCTTATGCGGTTCTGCTTAGCGTGGCCTCATGCGGCTCAGTTCAAAGAGAGCTTATGCGGCCCTGTTCTGTGGGGGTTCATGCGGCTCAGTTCAGAGGGACTTATGCGACCCTATTCTGTGGGTCCTCATGCAGTCCAATGCTTATGTGGCCACGAGATGACTCTCATGCAACTCAAACATGGGGCATACCCCCATGCGGCTCGGACATGAGATGTACATGCGGTACGTACAGCACAGTAGGCAGATTCATCATAATGAACTTGAACAGTTCAATGAAGATGAAGAAGGCCCGCGCATAACACATGCGGCATGGCCATGATGGTTAGGGTTTTGAGTTCATACAATTTCTTCCAACATCCTTTCCAGCAATGGCAGGATGAACATCAGGATGAACTGTGGGTGCCATAGTCGACGAGGAAGCCGCTCCTTTACCCTTCGCCCCAAAGGAAGCCTTGGAAGTCTTGGGAGCCATCGATGATCAAAGGAGAAGAAGACGACAACTAGGTCAAGAAAGGTTTGAACAAGAGGAGAGAGTAAAGAGTCTCTCTCCAAAAATTACTCGTATTTATAGGCGGACAGGGGGCACATGGACCGATAGGCGCTTCAGATTATGTGCTGTCTAGAAGACAACCGACTCTTGGGATTTTATCCCCTTCCATGGAAAAGATTCATCAAAGCAAATCCAAATATTTAATGCCGACTCTTGGGATCCCACCCAAAAGATGACTTTAAATCAAAAATAAATCAAGAGCAATTAATGAGACCCCTACGTGGCAGGAAGGACAGCAGGCGGCCAGAGCAGCCCATGCAGCTAGAGAATTCCATACGGCCAGAGCTCCATGCGGCCAGAGTAGTCCATGCGGTCAGAGCTCCATGTGGCCAGAGCAATCCTTGCGGCTAAAAAATCCTATGCGGTCAGAGAGGTCTATACGGCATAAAGAGATACGTGGGCATGCTTCTTATTCAAAGTATTTCAATTTTTGCAAAATTAAAAACTTTGAAGGGGGTCTTGTAGAAGCATGAAAAAGAATAATAATCATATGCGGCCCAGACTCAACATGCGGCTCAAAAGCTCGAAGAAACTTATGCGGCTCGGAAAGACCCAGAGAGCCGCATGCGGCTCAGGGACTTTATGCGGCTCAGGAAGAGCCACGTGGCCTCATGCGGCTCAGACCAGGCCGATGAAGCTGGCCGTAATTACTTTCTGCAGCTGGCCATTTAATGCTCTGACATAAAGTGACAGCTCTGACGGCTCTGACATAATGAGGAGACGCGTCAGGCTCCACAAAAGACGAGAAAATATCTGAGACAGCCGGCACAGTCCTCAAAGTCCAAAGAAGCTCTCTATGCGAACCGCTAAGACCACCCTTATGTGGTTAAGTTGGGGGTTCACTCTTATGCAGCTGCCACCCTCATACGGCTACCACTCTCATGCGGCTCAAATTGTGGGGGCCATCCTTATGCGGTTCAGTTGGAGGTCGCCCCATGCGGCTGCCACTCTCATGCGGCTCGGATTGTGGGGGGCACCCTTATGTAGTTCTGTTGGAGGCCACCCCATGCGGCTGCCACTCTCATGCGGTTCTGATTGTGGGGGCCTCCCTCATGCGGTTCAGTTAGGGTTCACTTTTATGCGGCTGTCACTTTCATGCGGTTGTCACCTTCATGCGGCTCGGTAGTCGGGGCCACACTCATACGGCTCTGCCAGGATGCCATGTCTATACGTCTCGTTGCATAATGACAGTTGGAACACGTGGCAGAAGATCGACTAAGACTTATCCACCCGCGTTCATACGGCTCTCAGCATAATGGCGGTTGGGACACATGGCAGAAGATTGACCAAGACTTATCCACTCGTATTTACTTCTATCAACAAATCATCACAATACAGATTTATTGTAATTAACAAAACTGCCCGGATCAATTTCCAACAAACAATGCAGATTTGTTGCAATCAACATAATAGACCAGATTGATTTCCAACAAACAAGATCAAGGCTAATCTTAACCCATCCCTAACCGCCCACTTTTTAAGGAACAATTACTGCATACCCTACTTATCACAAAGCCCTATAAATAGCAAGGTGCCATTCCCTTGCAAAACCCTGGACAGAGAGCGGTGGAGACACAGAGAGAGACATAGAGCAAAGAGCATCCAGCAAGAGCATTTCTTCATCAGAGCCGAAGCGACGTCCGATCGTCCAAGGAGTAAGGTAGAGTTGATAGCACTCTCCCGAGCCTCTATCGTCACCCTCCAGAAAAAATAAAACAATTGTACTTTAGATTGCTTTTCCTAGGTTTTGTCCTAGGCTCTCTTCTGTACAAGCAGTTTGTAGTTGTGAAGTAAAAGTCCAGTCCTCCCATAAAACTATTCTATTCTTTTATAATCAATAGAAAATAAAGGCCTTTCGCGTTTCTTTGGAGAGTTGCAGTAGATCGAACAGAGACAACCTGGCAGGTATTAGCTAGCTGAGCCAGTATGTCAAAGTTGTAGGGCTAATCCATGACTTCGGCAGCTGGCGCCTTTAAAGATTTGTCAAACTGCATCTCCTTCTGCTTAGATTTTTTCCGTGGTTTGAGGCCTGATGGGCCGACTTCTAAGCTTGTGGGGTAGCAGGAACTTGAGGAGG
>JANAVB010013200.1:2778819-2821911 GCA_029216955.1 Iris pallida | reverse complement strand
AGAGCCGCTCTAAAGAAGATCCTCTGCATGATCTGAAGACAGTGTTCGACCTGATACGGGCGTACAATTTGAAGATGAATCCAACAAAATCCTCTTGGGCGTATCCAGCGGGAAGTTCTTGGTTTTATTATTACCTCTCAGGGTATCCATGTCGACCCTGAGAAGACGAAGGTAATCATGGAGATGGGTCCCCCAAGAAATCTCTGTGAACTCAGAGGCCTTCAAGGAAGGCTAGCTTACATCAGGAGGTTTATCTCTAACCTCTTCGGACGATGTCAGCCCTTCAGGCACCTTATGATGAAAGGCGTCTCCTTTGTATGGGATGAAAAGTGCCAGCATGCCTTTGACAACATCAAAGAATACCTGTTGAACCCTCCAGTCCTGGTGGCCCCGGATGCTAGAAAGCTATTCTTGCTCTATGTGCGAGCTATAGAGCATTCTCTCGGTGCTCTACTAGCACAAAATAATACAGGCCATGAACAAGCCATCTACTACCTCAGTCGAATGATGATAGGGCCTGAGCATCGATACACTGCCGTGGAAAAGGAGTGCCTCGCTCTAGTGTTCGCCATTCAGAAGACACGACACTACATCATGGGACAAACCATACATGTGATATCACGAGTCAACCCTCTCAGGGTCCTCATGACCAAACCAGGGGCACTCAGCTCTCGCCTCACTACTTGTGCAATATTATTGTCTCCCTACCACATGATCTTCACCCTACAGAAGGCTGTTAAAGGTCAAGCTCTGGCAAACTTTTTAGCAGCCCATCCAGGTTTAGAGTTAACCAGAATATACGAAGAGATCCCAGACGAGGTTGCCGATTAAAATATGGTCTCCCATGATGCCGTTTGGCAAATGTTCTTCGACGACACTTCAAGAACTGGGCCCAAAGGTAATATCGTAGTCGGAGTCGGAGTGGTGCTGATTTTTCCTCCAGGTTGGTGATCAATTGGGTGTACTCCCTCATGGAACCTTGTTCAAACAACATGGAAGATTACAATGCTCTGGTTATCGGCCTCCGACTTGCAAAAGAACTGGGAGTAGAACACCTCGAAGCATATGTCGATTCACAGCTAATCGTTAATCAGATTCGGGGTTCATACGAAGTTCGTCATAAAGACATGATCCCTTATCACCAAATAGCGATCGATATCATCTCGTCCTTGGAAGGGTTCTTCATAGAACACGTTCCCAGGCTCCAGAACATTGAAGCCGATGCCCTAGCAGGCCTTGACGCTTCCTTAGCGGTTCCGAATCATGCTCACCACTTGGTTGATGTAATAGGCCGTGAATTGGTCTGTCCCATGAACAATGTTCAATGTGTGGAGGGTTACTCCGCTCTGACAGTCGATGAAGCACCAGACTGGAGACAACCATTCATTGACTTTGTAGTCTACGGCATCTTGGCGAAGAATCTAAAAGAAGCCACTTCTGTCAGAAGACGTTCTTTCAGATTCTTCAACGATACAGAGACGAAAATGCTGTATCGGCGATCATACAATGGATTATAGCTTCGATGTCTGTCAAATACAGAAGCCAAAGAAGCCGTGCGTGAAGCTCATGATGGCGTCTGTGGAGCCCATCAGCCTGGCCCGAAATTACAAGACCATTTTTGCCGAATGGCTACTACTGGCCTACGATGGTAGCGGATGCGATAGACTATACAAGAAAGTGAAAAGCCTGTTAAGTCCACGCAGAGGTCATCCATCAACCATTCGAGTTCTTACATCCAATGGTAGCATCTTGGTCGTTCGAAGCATGGGGAATGGACATCATCGGTCCGATCACTCCACCTTCGTCCAGAAGACACCGCTTCATACTCGCAATCACATACTACTTCTCTAAATTGGCGGAAGCTGTTCCGCTTGCAGAAGTGAAGACATCAAACGTGATCAGCTTCCTTAAGCATCACGTCATCTATCGCTTCGGACTACCCCGAAGGATATCCACGACAATGGTCCGCAGCTCGTAAGCCATACCTTCTATCGGTTTGCGATAAACATCGAATCTAGAATATTGCTTCAATACAGTACAATCCGGCGGCAAATGGGTTGGCAGAAGTTCAACAAAACTATAATCAAGCTGCTCAAGAATTCGTGTCTTCCAACAAATGCGACTAGAATGAAAAGCTTGGCGAATACTTATGAGCGTACCGTACTACAGTCCGGACGGCCATTGGGAACATACCATTCTCTCTGGTATACGGCAGTGAGGCAGTTCTCCCTTGGAGACCCAAATCCCCTCGCTCTGCGTCGCCCTCACCTATCGATTGACAACGGATGATAATTATCGTCGCCGGTTGCAAGAACTGGAGGCCTTAGATGAGAAGTGCCTGTTAGCTCAACAACAAATCGAGCTGTATCAAGCACGCATCTCCGAGCTTTCAACAAGAAGGTTAAACTCAAATTCCAAGTGGGCGATCTCGTTCTGGCAGTTCGGAGGCCGATGGTTATGACTCACAAAACTTCGGCAAATTCCAGCCAAAGTGGGAAGGCCATTTGTCATCGAGGCTGTATTCTCCAATGGGGCTTACCGCCTCGCAAAGCAAAATGGAAACTTGCTCATGTTGCCCGTCAATGCATGTTCCTAAAGAAGTATTATGTCTAAACACATCCTCCAAATCTACCGGACTGTTAAGTTATGTGCCCTTAGGTACCGTTAACTTACACTCTGGTCACTCCAAATGAATCCATATCGCATCTTCTGGGTAGTATGTCATGTATGATCATACCTCTGAACTTCCTTCCTAAAAAGAGCACCTTCCTCATGATCTACTACCCATACTTTCAGTACATAAAAAGGGTAACAGATCCACAAAATTCCGAAACAACCACGTCGATGTCACCTCTGAGTTGTTTCGCTTCGCCAAAAAATAAATCACCCACTCACGTAGAACTTCCACGTCCATATTACCTGAGTTGTTCTATGTACCCTTCATGCAGTCCACTCCTGCCACGTCCTTATTACCTCTGAGTAGGAAGGCTCCATTGAAGAAACCCTCATATTTACCACGTCCTCATTACCTCTGAATAAGTATGTTGTTTTCTCTCGACTTATTATCCGTACCCAAGACCGGAGTATGCCAAGGATAATGGCCCACAAATGTCCTCTGACCACAAATGTCCTCTGTTGACCACAAATATCCACTGTTGACCACAAATGTCCTCTGCTGACCACAAATGTGTACTAAGTTTTCTAGTACATGCGCCTCATTTCTCATCATGTCGGAGAGCCAGCTGTTCCATGGCATTCTTCCGATACCAAGAACTTCCATGGCCACCTTACTGTGGAATTGTTCTAAGTATCCCTATCAAACTTGTTATCCGTACCTAAAACTAAGGTATGCCAAGGGTAACAGGTCCATAAATATTCTCCAAAGGGCAAATACCATAACACCACAAACGCAATAAGCAATACAAATGAAGGGTAAAATAAAACATACTCTTTTATTTTAAAGTCAAAGGTACTACATGTTTCGAACCACGTCCCTCTCAAAAAAGAAAGAACATAAATAAAGAAAAGGCCGACTGGTTCGGCGACAGATAATTCCCTGAGACGGTCCCTCAGCAAGGCAGTCGACCGCTCAAACCGCTGCTTGGCCCAGCGCTCGGCCTCTGATCAGCCACTCTACCTCCAGGTGTGCTGAGCCCGCCAGCCATCCTCAAGCCTCTCAGAGCACGCTCCAAGCCAGCAGAAGCTCGAGTGACATTGTCGGCTTCCTGAATAATCAGCTCCTTATCCGTGTGGACGCATCGAGCTCAGATTAGAAAAGTCAGTTTCCTCTGAAGTTCGAGGATCTCTCTCTCGTATCAATTACCCCACGGAAGGCGGCCGCTTCCTGAGCCATGCAATCCTCTCCCCTGCGGCTCAACTGATCATACTGTACAGATGGTGGAGGTCCTCTATTATAATCGGCTTGGCCGTATCCCGAACAACCTTTACCTTCTCCAAGGCAGTTATGAGGAAGGCACGCTCTTGATCTATTGCTGCAGAGATCAACTTACAAAGTACTTGAAACTGGGCCACAAGCTGATCAGCCTCTAGCAATTTGGGCTCAGAAGCTCAACTATCCCTGCCCCACCAGGGAGGGTTCTAAGGATTTCATTTCGCCACGGTCACATTGACGGGCCAAAGCAAAAAATGTCCCCCTCTCCACGGCAACCTCAACCCCTCGCCTCAGGTGGCGGTAGAAACTGTCAACCACATCCTTTGACGCTTCATCCAGAACTGTCACGACCCGCACCCTACAGTAAGGGCACGAGACGTGGGTACGTCCAGCCTACGCCGTAGTGTCGGCGGTAGAACGCTGTCCTAGGTCACAACATCTAACAATATAAAGCTTAAACAGTTTATACTCCCCGAATGGGGGTGTCATAGCAGAAAGTAACTCAATCACAACTAAGGCAGATAAAAGATAGCAGATAGATAGATAAGAGAAACTGCAGTAATGAAAGGAACATCCCAAGTACATCAGAAAGTCTAAGTGTCTAAGATAATACAAATCCCAGATCCCAAGTATCAATAAGTACAATCATCAATGAAATACTGAAATGAAAGCATCCTAGAGTAAGGGTGTGTCATCCACAGCTAGTGGGACCTACTGCTGGTCCAGGTCCAAGCACTCATCTAAGGTAGCACCGTAATAAGTAGGGCATCCAGCCTCGTCCTCATCCTCTGTAATATTTCAAGGTCCAGTCAGGACGGAGCGAGTACAAAAACATCTCAACAAGTCATAGCAGAAAAGAAAATAATCATGCTAGAGAATAAACAGGATCTGAAGAAATAGCATAATGTAAAGGAGAGACTATAAATAAATATCTATGATATATATAAAAGAGACAGTGCTAGTGATTCAGAGTACTGCATAAACATGTGAATGGCTAAGGACTGATTCATGATTACACTACAGGGAATTGATTCATGATTACACTACTTGATTTATTCACATGTTCACTTATACTCCCCATCCCCAATCAATACACAAGGATCCATTCAAGTTACGTTAAGATTCATGATTATACTACGTTGCCCATAAAGGGTGATTCATGAATTGATTCGAGAAGGCTCGGTGATCATGAGGGTACATGAGTCACTAGCTGATACCGAAGATTCATGATGATAGAATCATATGATACATGATGTAAGTGAAACACACGACAAAAGTATCTGATGCTCCCGAGAAGGATAATCTCATGAAGGATCCATATAGTACCAATCCATGATCCAACGTGTTAGCATCAAGTAAGATAGTCTAAAGCAGGAAATATAATCCTAAACATGGTATGAATGATCAGAGAATGTACTCGCTGCTATCTGAATGTCCAACTGAAAAGTACTGTCCGAGGAGTGGTGTCTGGCTCCTATTAGAACAGCACAAGTCACAACAAGTCCAAAATGATAAAAATATGCAATTCAATGCATTCTAGATGAATCTAGGTCAATCTAGGCCAAAGTCAACTCTTGGTCAACTCTGGTCAACCCTAGAAGTCAAACTAGGTCAACCAAGTCAAACCTAAGTCAACTAGTCAACTAGTCTAATCTAGGTCTAACAAGCCATTTCTAAGTCTAACTAGACTACACAAGTCAATTCTAGGCTCACTAGTCTAATAGACACACCATAGGCCAATAGCACATATGTACCTATACCATTATCACATATGAAAGTATATGAATATCCCTATATACATATAGGCTAGTAATCCATATGCCTACCTATATAATATATATATATAATCACACATTTACAAGAGAAAATATATATACATATATGTAATATAAAATAACTTAGAATACAACCTATAGTAATGAGTATACCATACAACTTATGTGTCCACCTACATACATATACACATGTGTATAGAAGGGAGACACTAGTGTAAGTGTCCAAGTGTATGTGTGTGTCCTAGAGGATAGGGTGAACTAGGAACCTGTGTGAGTATGTGAGAGGGACATAGGGGTGTGGGCAATGGAGAACAGGAACTAAGTGGGGGTTTTCAGTTGTGGTATCAATGAACAGTGAGTGTGTGTGTTTTCAGTCCAATGTGGGACAGAGAACAGTGAACATGGTGAGCTAAAGTTTGTGAGTGAGAGAGTGAAGTAGTGTGGAAGGTGTCACAGGTTTATGAGGGCGCAATGGTGTGTGTAGTGGTGTACAGTGAGCAGTGAGTGAGGAGTGAACTGGACTGCAGGAAATCATGAAAGGAAAGGAAATCAAATGCACAAGTCCCTACTGCTATTAGTTCAGACCAACATACCCACTGGCTAACAGCTCCTAACCACCAACCCAGCTCAGAAAAGAAGTAAAAGAAAACACAAACTCAGTAACAAACCCACAAACATGTCCAGAACAGTCCCACATTAAATCCCCAGATTTTAGGACTCAAAACACCACAAATCAAACCCAAACTTGACATGTAAGTAAAATATATATAGAACTATATTAGATTGTAAACATGCAATTAGGTGTGTTATATTGATAAAAATAGATGCCAAAGTTCATTTTTGAAAACTGGGAATAATAGGAATTTGGGATTGATTCACAGTTTTTTAGGAAATAGGGAAATTGAGTTTCAATCATCAAAACTAATCCAAAATACCCAAACAGAGGTTGGTAACCCATAAGTACATTGTACACGTGCTATGTGACATGTTTGTGTCCACAAAAGTGGACACAAACGTGTCCATTCAAGTTAAAACCCAATCGGCAAAACAGGACACAGGGTTTTGGGCAGTCTCGTGCGGGTGTGCACGCGTGTCGTGCACCCGACACAGACTATCATAGGCCTCGTGTCATGTCCCCAACTAGACTAGGTATAGGTGCTCGTGTCTAAGTGCCTGAAACGTGTCCTCGTGTGTCGTGTCCAGCTATTCAAAGCCGTATCAGTGGCTAGCAGCAGCCCGTGCACAGTACAGTGCACTCCCCGTGCACGGCCAATTTCTTCCCAACGACCATGAAATATAGTGAAACTGGGGAGAGGGATGACAGGTGATGCCCCTAAGTCCCCACAAAAATCTCGTCAAAAGAGTCAGTGTCGTGTCCTGTAGGGACCCCGAGATGGGGGATCCCCAGGCCGCGCGCGAGCGTGTGCAGCCCATGTGCACGCGTGTCCAAATGATATGACACGAGCACGAAACAAACTCAGAGCTACAGAAATGGATAAGCGACAAACAATGCAAATTTTCATTCAAATACAATTCGAAATTAACACAAAAAAGTTCACTGAGGCATTTTCACAAACACAAATAACAGGACAGTGATACGTGTCCTGTTAGGACACAAACAACACAAAAACCTGGGGATTCCTATTCCTATAGTTAGGTTAGGTCTAGGGCTCCCTATACATGTTTAAACCAGAATTCTATGGTGAAAGTAGAGAGTTACCTCTATGTATCAAAACCCTCCAAAAAGCTCAATGAGTGATGTTCTTCACAATGGTGAAACTCCTCCAAAGCTCCCCAAATCTGAGAACACTTGATGCCAACTAAAGTAGGAAGAATTTAGAACCCAATGCAATTTGTTTGGGTTAAAAAGGAATTAAAATGGATTTACTAGGATTTAAGGAAGATGGGGAAATACCTCTTCTAAAACTTGGCAAGAAAACCTAAGGGAGGCTAGCCCTAACTTGGGAGGCATTAAATTGGATGGGATAGGTCAATAGTGGCTGCCATGGGCTGGTTAGTTAGGGTTGGTTCATGGTGTGGGCCTGGGCTATTAAACCTAAGTCATTAGTCATGACTTATGAAGTCTTAAGCCATATTAGCCTACACAACTCCAAATCACTCCTAACTAGTTCCAATGACTTAAACCTCATTAAATTAGGTCAAAACAAGGTTACTTATCTTAACTAAGTGGCCATAACCTAGATTAGTCACTAGGTTAGTCTTCTAGTCAACACAAGTCAAAGTCACTATAGGCCCAAAATCAATTATCCTAAAAAACACCAAAAATCACCAAAATTATATTAATTCTAATAAATCATAATAAAAAAAATTCAAAAATTCCCAAATTTTGAAAAATGTCCAAAATACCTCCAAGCTAGAAAAGTGGTAGTGACAAATCTACCCTCCTTAAAATAATTTCGTCCTCGAAATTAAAGGCAAAACTAAACTGCTGAGAAGGATAGAAAAGTATACCAAGGTCCAAAAAGATTGGGGTACCGCTCGCGCATCTCATCCTCCCGCTCCCAGGTCGACTCTCCTGGAGAATGATGCCTCCATGCGACGCGTACCAAAGGTATCACCGTTCCTCAGAACCTTCTTCCGTCGATCCAGAATCTCCACTGGCTGCTCTGGATAGCTGAGAGAAGGCCTAACCTCAATCTCTGAATGATCGAGCACATGGCTAGGGTCAGCCATGTACCGTCTCAACTACGATACATGGAATACGTTGCGGACCCCCACAAGTACAGATGGCAAGTCTAGCCGGTATGCCACGTCACCGACTCTCCCGCTGATAACAAAAGGGCCGATGAAGTGCGGGCTAAGCTTCCCACCTCCACCAAAATGTATCATACCACGAGTCGAGATATCCTCAAGAAAACCTGGTCTCGACCTAATCACAAGCAAGGTCTCAATTAATTATAATAAGCAAACATGATTAATAAAACAAAACAATCAAACCTAAACTAATCCTACTCTAATCTGTACCTCAAACTCCAAAGGCCTCCGGTGGCTATCGGCCCAGTACCGATGTTTGTCCTGCGCCACGCGAAGTCTGTCCCTGATGAGCTTCACCTTCTCGGCTGCATCAACAACCATCTCTGGCCCCAGTAAAGCTCGCTCACCAACGTCATCCCAGGATAAGGGTACGGTACCTACGCCCGTACGAGCCTCAAAAGGTGACATCTCAATGCTGGCCTGGAAACTATTGTTGTAGGCAAACTCCACCAAATGAAGATAATCCTCCCAGGAACCTCCAAAGTCTAGGACGCACGTCGCAGCATGACCTCAAGGGTCTGAATGGTCCGCTCTGACTGTCCGTCCGTCTGGGGGTGGTACGCAGTACTAAACTTGAGCTGAGTGCCCAAGCTGGTCTGCAGACTCCTCCAGAAATGGGAAGTAAAATGGTTATCCCGATCCGAGACGATGCTGACCGGAACCCCGTGAATCCTGACTATCTGCCGCATATACAACTTCGCCAGCCTCTCTGTAGACGTACCCCACCTTGAATGGCAAGAAGTGGGCCGATTTGGTCAACCTGTCGACGATGACCCAAATCGCATCCTTCCCTCCTGGAGTACGCGGCAATCTGAAACGAAGTCATATAATATGCTCCCATTTCCACTCGGAATGGGCAGCGGCTGCAACAATCCACCGGGCCTCTGTCTCTCTGTCTTGACTTGCTGGCAGACCAAACCTAGCCATGAACGAGCCACCTCCCGCTTTTTGACCACCATACATGCTCCGCAGGTCTCGGTACATCTTGTTGGCACCAGGGTGTATAGAGTACTGAGATCTGTGGGCCTCCTGCATAACTTACTCTCTGAGATCTCCGCTGGGCACATATAATCTGGAACCGTGCCTCAAGGCACCATCCTCCGCAAGTAAAACTCAGCATCCCCCACTCCTATACTGATCTGCTCTCTGATACACTGCAGAGCCACATCCTCGAACTGGGCCGCCTTGATCCTGCCTATCAAGTCTGACTGAATCTGTATCCCCCATAGCTGTATCTGCACTCCAGGCACGATCACCTCAATCCCAAGGCTCTCCAAGTCGACAAGCAAATGCCGATCCATGGTCAAACACAGGGCTGTCGATACCTACAAGGCATCGGCAACCACGTTGGCCTTCTCCGGGTGATACTAGAGTGAGAAATTAAAGTCCTTCATCAGCTCCAGCCATCTGCGCTGTCTCATGTTCAACTCCTTCTGAGTGAACACGTACTTCAAACTCTTGTGATCTGTGAATATCTCCACCCTCTCGCCATATAGATAATGCTTCTACAGCTTCAAAGCAAAAATCACCGCGCCAGCTCCAGGTCGTGGTAGGGTAGTTCTTCTCGTAGGGACGTAATTGCCTGGAAGCATAGGCAATCACCTTCCCATGCTGCTGCAAAATGCAACCCAGCCCCTTCCCTGAAGCATCACTATAAATAGTGAATCTACCTGATCCTGAAGGCAATGTCAGAATCGGAGCTGTCGTCAGTCGCTTCTTCAACTCATCAAAAGCTGCCTGACACTCCTCTGACCATACATACTCAGTATCCTTCCGGGTCAACCGTGTCAACGGCTCTGCAACCCGGGAGAAATCCTGCACAAATCTCCGATAATATCCTGCCAGCCCCAGGAAGCTCCTGATCTCTGCAACTGAAGTTGGCGTTGCCCATACCTCAACTGCCACAATCTTCTTGGGGTCAACTGAGATACCATCTCCAGTCACAAAGTGCCCCAAGAAGTCCACCCGGTCCAAAAAAACTCACACTTGGAGAGTTTTCCATAAAGCTGCTCCTTCTGAGAATCTCCAGCACTATCCGCAGATGCTCCTCGTGCTCCTCCTCAGTCTTGGAATATATGAAGATGTCGTCAATGAACACCCACAAACTGACCCAGATATGGTGGAACACCTTGTTCATCAGGTTCATAAACACTGCTGGTGCATTGGTTAGCCCAAACGGCATAACCAAAAACTCAAACTGCCCATACCGCGTCCTGAAAGCGGTCTTGGAAATATCCCCCTTCACCTTCACCTGGTGATATCCCGACCTCAGATCAATCTTGGAAAATACCCGAGCTCCGCTCAACTGGTCAAAAAGATCGTCGATCCGCGGCAGTGGGTATTTGTTCTTGATCGTGAGGTTGTTGAGTGCCCTATAGTCAATACACATCCGTACTGAACCATCCTTCTTCGGCACAAACAACACTGGTGCACCCCATGGCGACGAACTCGAGCGAATGAAGCCCTTGTCCTGCAGCTCATCCACTTGCTTCTTCAGCTCTACCAGCTCACTATTGTTTACCCGATAGACATGCTGAGAGATGGGTTCCGCTCGTGGAACCAAGTCTATCGAGAACTCAATATCTCTGTCCGGTGGCAATCCAGGCAACGCCTCCGGGAAAACATCCATATACTCTGCTATCAAGGGGTGTGGAATCGCCTGCTCCTCGACCGAGACTCCGCAGAAAACTCCGCTGCTTTGCTCCGCCTGACGTCTGGAGTACTCGAACTCTGGCTCCCCCGGCGCTCTGAAAATAACTCTACCCCCTCTTTAATCAATACTGGCGTGGTGCCTGCTCAACCAATCCATGCCGAGTACTATATCGTAGTTCGGCAATGGCATCACGAGCAGGCTCACCTCCAACTCACGGCCTCCCAAAATAACTCTCCGACCCTTACAAACATCACGTACGAGGATAATGCCACCCCCGGTCGTGATCTTGTAAGTCCTAGGCAATGATTCAGCTATGATACCGTGTCTAATCGCAAAAGCTACAAATATGAAGCTATGCGAAGCACCGGAATCGAATAATGCAAAAGCTGGACTGGAGTCGAGGAGAATCGAACCTGCAATCAGCTCTCCGATCACCTCTACATCCTCAGTCGCAATGGCGAAAGCTCGCCCCAGCTGGCCTCCTCTGGCCTGCTGCTGGTGCTGAATAAATCTCTGCTGCTGGGTCAGCAGGGCTGGTCCCCGCTGCGGCCCCCCTGGAGCCTTGGCTCCTGCTCCTGCTCCCTGCCCTGAACGTCCTGAGAACATAGGGCACACCCTCAGCTGATGGTCTGTTGCCCCATAGAGTAGGCACCTGCCTACCCTCTTCTTACAGTCGTTCCACCCGTGCCCTAGCTTCTTGCAATAACCACAGGGGGTGGCTTGAACCTCTGTGGCTGGTGGTGCTTCTGCTGGAAGTGCGGCCTCTTGGCCGGTCCTCCGCTACTGCTGCCTCCCTGGGCATCTCGCCCCCTCTTGAGCCTAAGCTCAAGATCATCTACTGCAGCTAGTGCATCCACCAGGATCTCCTCAAATGTAGCACTGCGGGCATTCTTGGTGTAGGACTTGACCTCCTTTACCAAGCCCTTCCGGAACCTTCGGGCCTTCGTCGTCTCCGACAAGTCCTCTACAAATCTGTCCAGGCGGCAGTACTCTCCTGCATACTCCTCCACTGACTGACTCCCCTGGACTAGGGCCTCGAACTGAGTCTCGAGGGCTCCCACAGCTACCTCCGGGATGAACTTCTCCTTGAACAGCTTCTTGAACGCCGCCTAAGTCTGTCCTGCTGTACCGACCCTCGGGTCGGTCTGGTACCAGGTACGGGCCAGATCCTGTATATGCTGGCCGCTGCCTCTATCTGGAGCCTCGTCGGAATCTCCGCCAGCCTGAAGATCTCCTCCATATGCTCGATCCACTCATCGACATACAGGATCCTCTCTGTCCCTCGGAAGTCTCTAGGGTACATCTTCTGGAAGTCCTGGATGCCCTTCTCCCGTGGCTGGTGCGGCTGCTGGACTACTGCTGGCTGAGCTACGACTCTCTCCACTGCTATCACTGCCAGCTCAATGCCTCGAGTGAGCTCTGCCGTCTGCCTCTGCTGCTGGGTCTGCTGACCCTCCATGTACTGCCGAAAGAAGGCTAGTAGCTGCACTGCGTCCACTGTACCTGAAGGTGGCTGCTGGTACGGATCCTCTGGAAGAACTAGGTCCTGCCTCCCTGCCGGTGGAAGCATACCCCCTGCTGCTGCTGCGGGGTCTCAATACGAGCAAAGGTGGCAGGAGCTGCAGTCTCCTGGCCCCGCTGTACTGGCTGGGAGGTAACAGTCCCCTCTATAGCATCCTCATGAATGGTACGCTGTGATCGAGTCTCTACCATCCTGAAGATAGACAAACAAGAGTATCAATTTCTGAGAAAGAAGCGATATAACAAAGGCGGACAATTAAAATTCAAAAGGATCAGCTGAAAATAAGGATTTAGATGGCAATAAAAGAATTTTTCCTAATGTGATTGAGTTCCCTAAAAATTATTGTCCTATATCCTACTGCAGGCTGTAGTGATACTCTAATTCGAATACCACTACACTTCTAACCGAGACCTGCATGGGCCACCACTAAAATTGTGTCACGACCCGCACCCTAGAGTAAGGGCATGAGACGTGGGTACGTCCAGCCTACGCCGCAGTGTCAGCGGTAGAACATTGTCCTAGGTCACAACATCTAACAATATAAAGCTTAAACAGTTTATACTCCCCGAATGGAGGTGTCATAGCAGAAAGTAACTCAATCACAACTAAGGCAGATGAAAGATAGCAGATAGATAGATAAGAAAAACTGTAGTAATGAAAGGAACATCCCAAGTACATCAGAAAGTCTAAGTGTCTAAGATATACAAATCCCAGATCCCAAGTATCAATAAGTACAATCATCCATGAAATACTGAAATGAAAGCATCCTAGAGTAAGGGTGTGTCATCCACATCTAGTGGGACCTGCTGCTGGTCCAGGTCCAAGCACTCATCTAAGGTAGCACCGTAATAACTAGGGCATCCAGCCTCGTCCTCATCCTCTGTAATATTTCAATAGGTCCAGTCAGGACGGAGCGAGTACAAAAACATCTCAACAAGTCATAGCAGAAAGAAAATATAATCATGCTAGAGAATAAAATACAGTATCTGAAGAAATAGCATAATGTAAAGGAGATACTGTAAATAAATATCTATGATATATATAAAGAGAGACAGTGCTAGTGATTCAGAGTACTGTATAAACATGTGAATGGCTAAGGACTGATTCATGATTACACTACAGGGAATTGATTCATGATTACACTACTTGGATTTATTCACATGTTCACTTATACTCTCCCATCCCCAATCAATACACAAGGATCCATTCATGTTACGTTAAGATTCATGATTATACTACGTTGCCCATAAAGGGTGATTCATGAATTGATTCGGGAAGGCTCGGTGATCATGAGGGTACATGAGTCACTAGCTGATACCGAAGATTCATGATGATAGAAGCATATGATACGTGATGTAAGTAAAACACACATGACAAAAGTATCTGATGCTCCCGAGAAGGATAACATCTCATGAAGGGATCCATATAGTACCAATCCGTGATCCAATGTGTCAGCATCAAGTAAGATAGTCTAAAGCAGGAAATATAATCCTAAACATGGTATGAAATGATCAGAGAATGTACTCGCCTGCTATCTGAATGTCCAACTGAAAAGTACTGTCCGAAGTGGTGTCTGGCTCCTATTAGAACAGCACAAGTCGCAACAAGTCCAAAATGATAAAATATACAATTCAATGCATTCTAGATGAATCTAGGTCAATCTAGGCCAAAGTCAACTCTTGGTCAACTCTGGTCAACTCTGGTCAACCCTAGAAGTCAAACTAGGTCAACCAAGTCAAACCTAAGTCAACTAGTCTAACTAGTTTAGTCTAGGTCTAACAAGCCATTTCTAAGTCTAACTAGACTACACAAGTCAATTCTAGGCTCACTAGTCTAATAGACACACCATAGGCCAATAACACATATGTACCTATACCATTATCACATATGAAATATGAATATCCCTATATACATATAGGCTAGTATATCATATGCCTACCTATATAATATATATATATATAATCACACATTTACAAGAGAAAATATATATACATATATGTAATATAGAAATAACTTAGAATACAACCTATAGGCTAATGAGTATACCATACAACTTATGTGTCCACCTACATACATATACACATGTGTATAGAGAGAGGACACTAGTGTAAGTGTCCAAGTGTATGTGTGTGTCCTAGAGGATAGGGTGAACTAGGAACCTGTGTGAGTATGTGAGAGGGACATAGGGTGTGGGCAATAGGAGAACAGGAACTAAGTGGGGGTTTTCAGTTGTGGTATCAATGAACAATGAGTGTGTGTATTTTCTGTCCAATATGGGACTGAGAACAGTGAACATGGTGAGCTAAAGTTTCTGAGTGAGAGAGTGAAGTAGTGTGGAAGGTGTCACAGGTTTATGAGGGTGCAATGGTGTGTGTAGTGGTATACAGTGAGCAGTGAGTGAGGGAGTGAACTGGACTGCAGGAAATCATGAAAGGAAAGGAAATCAAATGCACAAGTCCCTACTGCTATTAGTTCAGACCAACAGTACCCACTGGCTAACAGCTCCTAACCACCAACCCAGCTCAGAAAAGAAGTAAAAGAAAACCACAAACTCAGTAACAAACCCACAGAACATGTCCAGAACAGTCCCACATTAAATCCCCAGATTTTAGGACTCAAACACCACAAATCAAACCCAAACTTGACATGTAAGTAAAATATATATAGAAGAACTATATTAGGATGTAAACATGCAATTAGGTGTGTTATTAGATAAAAATAGATGCCAAAGTTCATTTTTGAAAACTGGAAATAATAGGAATTTGGGATTGATTCACAGTTTTTTAGGAAATAGGGAAATTGAGTTTCAATCATCAAAACTAATCCAAAATACCCAAACAGAGGTTGGTATCCCATAAGTACATTGTACACGTGCTATGTGACATGTTTGTGTCCACAAAAGTGGACACAAACGTGTCCATTCAAGTTAAAACCCAATCAGGCAAAACAGGACACAGGGTTTTGGGCAGTCTCGTGCGGGTGTGCACGCGTGTCGTGCACCCAACACAGACCATCATAGGCCTCGTGTTCGTGTCCCCAACTAGACTAGGTATAGGTGCTCGTGTCTAAGTGCCTGAAACGTGTCCTCGTGTGTCGTGTCCAGCTATTCGAAGCCGTATCAGTGGCTAGCAGCAGCCCGTACATAGTGCAGTGCACTTCCCATACACGGCCAATTTCTCCCAAACCCGACCATGAAATGTAGTAAAACTTGGGGAGAGGGATGACAGGTGATGCCCCTAAGTCCCCATAAAATCTTGTATCAAAAGAGTCAGTGTCGTGTCCTGTAGGGACCCAGATGCAGGAGATCCGCCAGGCCGCACGCGAATGTGTGCAGCCCATGTGCACGCGTGTCCAAAATGACACGACACGAGCACGAAACAAACTCAGAGCTACAGAAATGGATAAGCGACACAACAATGCAAATTTTCATTCAAATATAATTCGAAATTAACACAAAAAACTTCATTGAGGCATTTTCACAAACACAAAGAACAGGACAGTGATACTTGTCCTGTTAGGACACAAAATGACACAAAAACCTGGGGATTCCTATTCCTATAGTTAGGTTAGGTCTAGGGCTCCCTATACATGCAATTAAACCAGAATTCTATGGTGAAAGTGGACAGTTACCTCTATGTATCAAAACCCTCCAAAAAGCTCAATGAGTGATGTTCTTCACGATGGTGAAACTCCTCCAAAGATCCCCAAATCTGAGAACACTTGATGCCAACAGAAAGTAGGAAGAATTTAGAACTCAATGCAATTTGTTTGGGTTAAAAAGGAATTAAAATGGATTTACTAGGATTTAAGGAAGATGGGGAAATACCTCTTCTAAAACTTGGCAAGAAAACCTAAGAGAGGCTAGCCCTAACTTTGGGAGGCATTAAATAGGATGGGATAGGTCAATAGTGGCTGCAATAGGCTGGTTAGGGTTAGGGTTGGTTCATGGTGTGGGCCTATGGGCTATTAAACCTAAGTCATTAGTCATGACTTATGAAGTCTTAAGCCATATTAGCCTACACAACTCCAAATCACTCCTAACTAGTTCCAATGACTTAAACCTCATTAAATTAGGTCAAAACAAGGTTACTTAACTTAACTAAGTGGCCATAACCTAGATTAGTCACTAGGTTAGTCTTCTAGTCAACACAAGTCAAAGTCAACTATAGGCCCAAAATCAATTATCCTAAAAAATACCAAAAATCACAAAAAATTATTAATTCTAATAAATCATAATAATACATAATAATTCAAAAATTCCCAAATTTTGAAAAATGACCAAATACCCCCAAGCTAGAAAAGTGGTAGTGACAAAAACTTCCGTAGAATATGGCGTCAAAGGAAGAGTAGCTGGCAGTGTCGAAGAAGATGCACCGGAACTTGATGCCCCTGCCACAAGGGAAACAAGTTCCGAGCGAAAAGACGCTTGAAGAACGGCTAATTCCTCCTCCGCAGCTCGAAGGGTCTGGAGACTCGGCAGGGCAGAAAGGTCGACCCCCGGAGCCACATGAATAGAAAAGAGGGCGGGGACCATTTCTCCCTGCCCCGGCCGTTCTGCCGTCTGCTCTCCCGAACTCGATTCAGCGGAAGGTCCCTCAATGTAAGATAGAGGAAGAGGGAGCACACTCTTTCTGGCGAACTCTACACTGACAATGTCCGTCGTTGGCAGTGAAGGAGCAGGACCTGTATGTCCAGAGCGACCATCAATCAGCTTAACCCGAAAGACGTGATGATAGAGCAGATGAACCTTCTCACTAGTCAAGACTTGGATTATCTTATCAGGGGGAGTTATTGAAGCTGAGGTTTACTCATAGCCGCTGTAGCCTCTTCACCAGCGACATCCGAGCCGAATTCAGCGGGTTCCTCTGCCCCAGCCGCCCCGGAAGGATACAACTGGATCAGCGTCACCCGGCTGAGGTTCAGCAGTACGGGGACGGGTTCAGCAGATCCCAGGCTGCCCTGGGTTAAGACGTCAACAACTGAAGGAACCTCAGCCGCCATCGGGAGAACCCCGGCAGAAATAATTTTGGCACACATGTCACTAATCAAAGTGGTTAGGGCCGGGTCGACTTCAGAGACAGGGGCCGATTCTCGAGAGTCTGATTCTTCTGACGCCTACAAAGAAAAGAAAATGATTAGGTCATAGTTCAAAAAAGGGCTAAAGAAGAGAATGGTTGTAGTTCAATTCACCTCCGAAACTGCGTCCATATCCTCGCCTCTAGCCTTAATGAGCAGCCGGCGAGGCTTAACCGCAGCCCGTTTTACAGAGTACGTTATGCCGCCAGCAGCGGACTCACGCCTGCTTCACTTGCGGGAAGGACTCGGCGCAACGGGCGGCTGATCCGCCACTACCTCATCTGCAGGAGGGAGAGAGTTATCGGTATCATGCTCGTCATCCTCTTCGTCCGCATTGGCAGACTCCGAGTCTGACACAGCGACCGTGTTCTTCCTTTCTTCCTTGCCTTGGACCCTTGGGGCTTCTCCCAAGCCAGTACCAACAATGAAGCTGGTACTCGGGTCAAAGCCAACAGAAGGCTTGCTCGCCGTGACATGGTATTGAGCTGCCAAATACAAGATCTCCCCCGGCACCCTAACATCAGGAACTGAGAAGCTGGTACTGTAACACCAAGTTTTCCAGATGAGGATAATTTTGAAATTTTGTAATTATATTATTATTTATTGATATTTATTTCATATTATGATTTTGGTGATTTTTAATCATTTTTAAACTATTTTAAATCATGACTTGTGATTTGGTGTCTTGCTAGTGTAACCCTAGAGACAGCTTGACCTAGAGCCTAGCCATGTGATTAGGGCATTCCATTTATCATTTTTAGTTTGAGGGTATTTTAGTCATTTTTGAATTATTTGAATTTAATATATATTGGAATTTAATATGATTATTAGGAATGGTGTAATTTTAATATCATTAATTGATAGCCTTGTGGTTTAGATTAGCCCTAACCTAGTTTGGACCTAACCTAGATTAGTCATGGCTAGTCTAGTTAGTCATAGAGAGTATTAGTTATTATCTATTTGATGGGTTTAAGTCATGAATAGTTAGAATGTATAGGTTGCAACTTGACTAAGGGAAACCTAGATTCTAGGCCATTGAATAGGCTAGATGGAATGAGAGCCATTAGACTCATCCCAAAACCCTAACCCTGACATTTATGACCAGCCTAGGGATCCCCTCCCAATACTATTAAATCCCTGTCAAAGTTTGTGCCTCCTTTTTATTCATCCCTACATTTTTCTAAGGAAAGTTTTGTTCTCCATTGAAACTTCTTCATAGTTTATTCAATAGTAGTCCATTTTCATTGCAACTTCTTCCTTTGTGACCTAATTAGTGTCCTCCTACTGTTGGTGGAGACCATTCTCAGGTTTGATATAATTTGGAGCCATTGGCTAGCTTGAGGAGATCTCACTTTTGGGAGCTTTTCTTGTGAAGGAACACACATAGGTAAATCCCATTTTCCTCCATGAAATTTTAACTTCTTTGCATGGTTAGGAAGCCCTAGGTATCCTCTCTCTGTAGGAATAGGGTTTGCTAGATTTCATGTCCTTTACGTGTCCGTATCGAATACGTACCAGTCAGTAGTCGCAGGTGTTCGACGAAATGCCACAGTGGGCATTTCGTTCATATTTTCTATTTTGTTTGAATAGGAAATTAGGTTTAAGGGTCGCTTATGGGTTTCTTATAGTTTGGACACATTTGTGTCATGTCGGGGTCGTACAGGACCCTTGGGCACGCCTGCACGCGTGCGGGTAGCTTCCCCTGCTACCAGCATGCTCGTGCTCAGTGCACGGAGCACGTAGGCATGCGTGGCTGGACGTGAAGCAAGGGGCAGTGACTGTCGTGTCACCCCTGAAGTTTTGTGTCCTAAGGATGCATGTCGGGTGCATGCGGACACGTGCACTGGTCACGCGAGCTCGTGCAGGCTCGTGCGTGTGTGTATTGTTCTGGACACTCGTGTGTCCTGTTTTAGGACACCATTTGGTTTGTATGTTACCTACTGATATACCTAATTAATATCTACCTAATAGTCTTCCCGAACTACTAAATTGAATTGGGAAATGGAATGTGATTTGAATATTCCAAGTCGACTGATACATAAGGTATCAGTGAGTATCACTGTTCTAAATTCCTGTTGTTAATGATTTTCATTATGGTTTAAGTTATGATTAGAATGCTAATTTATGTCCTAACACATTCCTTAATCTCTTTTATGTAATTTACTTATTAGAATGGGAAATCGAATATAGATTGAGAGTGTTCAGTCGACTGATACTCAAAGTATCAGTGACTGTACACTGTTATGTTCCTATTTAATTTCCTAAGATTTTATTATGATTAGTTATGTTTAATGCTAAAATCTTGTCCTAATATATTCACTAATCTCTGATTAGTTTAATTTACATATTCGAATAGGCTTGTGTTGGAATGGGATATGGTTATGAGTTGGTTTCAAATGATTGAACTTGCATTGTAATCACTGTCATTCCTGAGAATGTTAACCAATATCCTCTATTGATACACTGAACTGATTTCCTTTTTCCATTTCAACTGGTGAATTGGTTTCAGCTCTTTTTAAACTGAATTCGTTTCCTTCCCATTTTTGTACTGTCACTGTTAACATATTATATAAGTGAACCCACACATATTTCAGTCTTCACATGATGAGCCTATTTTATTGATTTCCAATTGGTTGATTCAATCTATTTTCGAATTAGACTTTTGAAATGGGATGTGGACTAATATGTTGACTTGTTATGATGACTTGATAAAACCTGAGAAATGAGAACTGAACTCTTTACCCTATTTACTGAAATGTAATGTTATGACTGATACACATTCACTGAGAGTACATTTTCCTGAGTTTCAATTCATTTTTCCTGAGTTGTGTTAGCTCCTACTGATTTCTAATCATGTTAAATTGTTGTTTCATTAGCCTACATGTGTTAGAGTTTTAGTCTATGTTAGCATTGATCTGTGTGATGTAATGGGTCATTAGAATCGGGTCTGGTATACTAACTGTCAAGTTGATTTTGGTTTAAAGTTGCCTTAAACAGTCAAATGATTTGTTTCCGGTGATTGAATGGCATTCTTGATTTGGTGATTTCTCAAATGTTGATTAGTTCACCTTCTTGAATTAGGCTAAGGGATATTAGTTAGGTTGGTGTTTGACAGTAGGTTATGGTAATCGATTTTGAAATACTGGAACTGTTTGATGAGCAGGTACAAATCTGAGTTGACACACTATTTAAACCCATAAACCTGATAAAAATGTTAACTGCTATGTTACATTGAACCTTCACTCACTGTTTGTGATTCACTCTATATTCCTGAGCATAGGTTCACACACCCTAACACTAAGACACTGTCACACAGGGATTAGCCTGGTTAACTGAGAATTGATTTCATTTCATTTGTAAACTGATTGCATGATTAATTCCACATAGCATTGATTTTGATTCACATGTTAACTGTCCTGATTCTTCCTATTAAAACTGTCTAAATTTTCCTATTACAACTGTCAATGTAAATACATGTTCCCTTACTATTTTTCCTACTTTCCAGTTTACACACTGATTTCTATTTGTACACTCACACATACTATTTTATCTCACTGTTTAAAGTTTACACTAACTTTCCATATGCATATTAAATTCCTATTTTCCCATTCACTGAATTCCTAGGGTAGTTCACTGTTTTCCTATTGTCAATTCCTTTTTCTTACATACACACAGGATATGATTAGCCACTGTTTTCCTATAATGCTTCACTGATAATTGTACCACATTGCCCTGTTTTTACTATACACAGGTACACCTTCAACTGTAAATAATTTCCAGATTTATATTAGTTAGGTTGGTGTTTGACAGTAGGTTATGGTAATCGATTTTGAAATACTGGAACTGTTTGATGAGCAGGTACAAATCTGAGTTGACACACTATTTAAACCCATAAACCTGATAAAAATGTTAACTGCTATGTTACATTGAACCTTCACTCACTGTTTGTGATTCACTCTATATTCCTGAGCACAGGTTCACACACCCTAACACTAAGACACTGTCACACAGGGATTAGCCTGGTTAACTGAGAATTGATTTCATTTCCTTTGTAAACTGATTGCATGATTAATTCTACATAGCATTGATTTTGATTCACATGTTAACTGTCCTGATTCTTCCTATTAAAACTGTCTAAATTTTCCTATTAGAACTGTCAATGTAAATACATGTTCCCTTACTGTTTTTCCTACTTTCCAGTTTACACACTGATTTCTATTTGTACACACACACATACTATTTTATCTCACTGTTCAAAGTTTACACTAACTTTCCATATGCACATTAAATTCCTATTTTCCCATTCACTGAATTCCTATGGTAGTTCACTGTTTTCCTATTGTCAATTCCTTTTTCTTGCATACACACAGGATATGATTAGCCACTGTTTTTCTATAATGCTTCACTGATAATTGTACCACATTACCCTGTTTTCACTATACACAGGTACACCTTCAACTGTAAATAATTTCCAGATTTATATTGTTAGTAGTTCACTGACTGTTCTCCTATTTTGCTCACTGTTCCTGTATTCAGGATCACTGTACATAGGTTATCTCATTGCCATGCCACTATTTTCATTGCCATACACACAAATGTTTCCCTGTGTTCTACTGGACACTTGTTAGTTCACTGTTCTCATAGGTACATTGGTTACTGATTTCTATTCCTATTGCCTAGGACTGATTCCCATATACACTGCTACACTATTTTGTATTTGATACTTGAACACAGGGTCAAGCCTAACACACACCCACCTCATGCCATGTCTAACACACACACACACATACCATATCACACACAAGTGTCTCACACACACATGAGCAATGCTTGCCCTTTCTATTCCTATACATATGTATATACATATGTACATGTATATATATGTGAGATGTAATATATATCCTTTATATTATATAATGTGCGTGTACTACAATATATTATATATAAATATGTTTGTATGGTATACATATAGTAGCCTATAGGTTATGTATATTCTAAGTTATATTATAAAGCTATATCAATATGTATATATATATTAGATATATATATGTTGTGTAGATTGTGATTTGGTTTGGTTTATAGGCATGGTATAGCCTAGGCTCTTAGCCTATAGGTGTACCTGTGTGTCAGTATAGAGTCTGGTTAGACTTGTTTAGTCTTGTTAGACCTAGAATAGACTAGTTAGACTAGTATAGACTTGGTTGACTTAGTTTGACTTCTAGGGTTGACCAGAGTTGCCCAAGAGTTGAATTTGGCCTAGATTGACCTAGATTCATGTACAATGCATTGTAGTGCATTTACCATTCTGGACTTGTTGTGACTTGTGCTGTTCTAATAGGAGCCAGATACCACCCCTCGGACAGTACTTTTATCTTGGACATTCAGATACCAGGCGAGTACATTCTCTGATCATTTTATATCTTGCTTAGAATTATTTTCCTGCTTTAAATTATTTTACTTGTTACTGTCACGTTGGTCACACGGATTAGTACTATACAGATCCCTTCTTGAGATGTTATCCCTTCAGGGAGCATCGGGTACTTTATGTTCTGTGTGTTTCACTTACATGGCATATCACTATGCTTCATTGGTTTATTGATCACTTGTGACATGTACTCTCATGATCACAGAGTCTTTCTTGAATCTTTATCCCATTTATTGGGTTTCCTAGAATCCCCATTTATGGGACATCCATGTATCACCCTTCGGAGGCCTTTGCATGGAATCATAACATAACCTGGTTGGATCCTTGTATTGATTAGGGGTACGGGGGAGTAGAAGTAGACATGTGAATAATATCCATGTAGTGTAGCATCAAAATTATTCCATAGTATAGCATCAGAATCATCCTATGCCATTTAAATGTCTATATTGTACTCTGACTTACTAGCCACATGATAGTTCTCTATTTATAGTAGATATTTATATTACAGTTCTCTTTCTGTTTACATACTGTATTTCTTTCAGTACCTGTATCTTACTTTACTGCATGATTATATTTTCTAACCTGCTATAAACTGTTGAGATGTATTGTGCTCGCTCTTGTCCTAACTGGACCTGTTGAAAATAACAGAGGATGAGGAGGAGGCCTGTGTGGATACCTTCTACAGGGCAGCCCTAGACGACACTTGTGAGCTGGACTCTCAGGAGGACCCAGCTCTAGCTGAGGACATTACCCCTATTGTCTAGACCAGCTTAGTTAGGCCTTATCTTACTTATGTTGTATTGAGACTGTTTTAGCTAGACTTTATTTCTGTGTTGAGATTCTGAGTTGTATATATTCTTTCATATTCAGTAGCTGAGACTTGCATTTCTGGATATTGTAGAGATGTTATCTGAGACTCTATTGATCATCTGTATTTCTTTGAGTTCTATATCATATCGTGCTTCCTTCTTAGTTGTGATTGAGTTTACATTCTGCTATGTCACCCCATTCGGGGAGTATAAACTGTTTAGAATTATATTGTTAGATGTTGTGACCTAGGACAGCGTTCTATCGCCGACACTGCAGCGTAGGCTGGATGTAACCTTACTCTAGTGTGCGGGTCGTGACACATTTTTAGTGGTGGCCCATGCAGGTGGAGTTTGTATAGTGGTATTCGAACTAGAGTATCACTACAACCTGCAGTAGGATTAGGATATTTTGAAGGTACTCAATCACATTAGAAAAAACTCCTTATCAGATCCCTTTTATCTAAATTTATTGCTTGTTGTTTTCCCTTGAATATAAACTGTCCTCCTTTGAATTTTCGCTTCGTTCTCAGAAATTATTTCTTGTGTTGATTTGTCTTCATGATGGTTATGGAGGCATGATCTCATCGTTTCGGTTCGGGGAATACTATCGAGAGGCTGGCCACCTCTCGTCCTGTTCATCAGGGCCTCGAGACCGCAGCTTCTGTTGTGCCGACTCAGGTTGGCGTTTCTACTACGTTGGAGGTGCACCTCTGTCTGTACAAAGACTTATCCCGTCATTTTCAATTTTTCTCAGCAACAGCGGTTCATGCAGCATCAGTAACAGACCAGGGGAAACTAGCAGGGCGAGCTATCGTCAAGACAGTCGATGATGCACAGACCATTGGAGATCTTGCTACAAGTTTCGTTCTTCTCGATTCCATTTCCGCAATTGTCTTTTATAACTACCTTGAAATCCGATTCTATATGTTCCTTGTTGATTGATTAATTTTGTCATGTTGTCCTTTTGTTATGTTTTTTTCTTCAAAAAAATCATATGGGCTAGGTCACCTAAATCATGGGATCTAGAATCTTCGATAGTCGTGTTAGTTGGCATAGTGAGGACACGTAGTCAGATTTTGGATGTATTTCTCGGGTATGGGAATTTTAGGTTTTTGCCGTCGCATGCGGTAGTGCAAATTTTTTTTAAATACCATGAACCTAGAGGTACGTACCTTAGTCAAGGACTCTGTGATTATCGTAGCCTTGCTCACTAGCATGATGAAGACTCTGGACAACATGATTTTGGACAGACGCATATGATTAACAGATTGTATCTTGAGAAGGTTTTAAACATCATACCTTTCTGTTGTTGTAAATTACTTAGGAGTAGGGATATTTAGTTTTGTAGAGCTTGTTCATAGGTAGTTCCTTCATAGTATAATGATATGACGACTTGTAGAGTGTATGTACCCTAGAGGGGATAGTTAGTATTTATTAGAATAGTAACCCATTGTAGATGTTTCCCGTTATTTATAATACCAACCATTTCACACATAGGATGTTAGTATGACTTACAGCCTTCATGATTGTTATTACTTTCCTTACCTTTTCCAGTGAGACACCCATGACCAGAGCCTGTCCTTGAGTATAGCTGTAGTTTCACTTAAGACTAAGAGGTCTATATATAGATGATATACTTAGGATAAATGTGATGGGTTGTTGTCCTTGAGCATACATATACGTGGTATTTGGGATTGGTGTGCCTAGCTTGCGGGTATTTAGTTATGGGTGACTTGATAGGATTTGGAAGGTTAGAGTTAGTGTATTATAGAGTTTCTCTTTTGCTAAATGCTAGTTGCCAACACCTAGATAGCTAGCATAGGTAAAACCCTAAGAAGTTGACCAGCTGATGACCAAATACTAGGATGTTGAGAAATTGACAATGTTTGACCTAGAAGGGGGCGATTATCTTAATTTTGAGGGCAAAATTTTATAAGGTGGGTAGGATTGTAACACCCAGTTTTCCAGATAAGAATTTTGAAATTTTGTAATTATATTATTATTATTGATATTTATTTCATATTATGATTTTGGTGATTTTTAATCATTTTTAAACTATTTTAAATCATGACTTGATTTGGTGTCTTGCTAGTGTAACCCTAGAGACAGCTTGACCTAGAGCCTAGCCATGTGATTAGGGCATTCCATTTATCATTTTTAGTTTGAGGGTATTTTAGTCATTTTTGAACTATTTGAATTTAATATATATTTATTGGAATTTAATATGATTATTAGGAATGGTTTGATTTTAATATCATTAATTGATAGCCTTGTGGTTTAGATTAGCCCTAACCTAGTTTGGACCTAACCTAGATTAGTCATGGCTAGTCTAGTTAGTCATAGAGAGTATTAGTTATTATCTATTAGATGGGTTTAAGTCATGAATAGTTAGAATGTATAGGTTGTAACTTGACTAAGGGAAACCTAGATTCTAGGCCATTGAATAGGCTAGATGGAATGAGAGCCATTAGAGTCATCCCAAAACCTAACCCTAGCATTTATGACCAGCCTAGGGATCCCCCCCCAACACTATAAAATCCTCAAAAAGTTTGTGCCTCCTTTTTATTCATCCCTTTATTTTTCTAAGGAAAGGTTTGTTCTCCATTAAACTCTTCATAGTTTATTCAATAGTAGTCCATTTTCATTGCAACTTCTTCCTTTGTGACCTAATTAGTGTCCCCCTACTGTTGGTGGAGACCATTCTCAGGTTTGATACAATTTGGAGCCATTGGCTAGCTTGAGGAGATCTCACTTTTGGGAGCTTTTCTTGAAGGAACAGACATAGGTAAATCCCATTTCCCTCCATGAAATTTCTATTTCTTTGCATGGTTAGGAAGCCCTAGGTGTCCTCCCCAGTAGGAATAGGGCTAGGTTTCGTGCCCTTCACGTGTCCTATCGGACACGTACCAGTCAGCAGTCGCAGGTGTTCGACGAAATACCACAGTGGGCATTTCGTTCATATTTTTTATTTCTGTTTGAATAGGAAATTAGGTTTAAGGGTCGCTTATGGGTTTTTAATGGTTTGGACACATTTTGTCGTGTCGGGGTCGTACAGGACCCTTGGACACGCCTGCGCACGCGCGGGTAACTTTTCCTGCTACCAGCGTGCTCGTGCTCAGTGCACAGAGCACGTGGACACGCATGGCTGGACGTGAAGCAAGGGGCAGTGAATGTCGTGTTACCCCCGAAGTTTCGTGTCCTAAGGATGCGTGTCGGATGCGTACGAACACGTGCACTGGTCACGCGAGCTCGTGCAGGCTCGTGCGTGTGTGTATTGTTCTTGACACTCGTGTATCCTGTTTTAGGACACCATTTGGTTTGTATGTTACCTAATGATATACCTAATTAATATCTACCTAATGTTCTTCCTAATTACTAAATTGAATTGGGAAATCAATATGATTTGAATATTCCTAGTCGACTGATACATAAGGTATCAGTGAGTTTCACAGTTCTAAATTCCTGTTGTTAATGATTTTCATTATGGTTTAAGTTATGATTAGAATGCTAATTTATGTCCTAACACATTCCTTAATCTCTGTTATGTAATTTACTTATTAGAATGGGAAATCGAATATGGATTGAGAGTGTTCAGTCTGACTACTCAAAGTATCAGGGACTATACACTGTTATGTTCCTGTTTAATTTCCTGAGATTTCATTATGATTAGTTATTTTTAATGCTAAAATCATGTCCTAATATATTCACTAATCTCTGATTAGTTTAATTTACATATTCGAATAGGCTTGTGTTGGAATGGGATATGGTTATGAGTTGGTTTCAATGATTGAACTTGCATTGTAATCACTGTCATTCCTGAGAATGTTACCAATATCCTCTATTGATACACTGAACTGATTTCCTTTTTCCATTTCAACTGAATTGGTTTCAGTTCTTTTTAAACTGAATTGGTTTCCATCCCATTTTGCACTGTTACTGTTAACATATTGTATAAGTGAACCCACATGTTTCAGTCTTCACATGTTTAGCCTATTTTATTGATTTCCAATTGGTTGATTCAATCTGTTTTCGAATTAGACTTTTGAAATGGGATGTGGATTAATATGTTGACTTGTTATGATGACTTGATAAAACCTGAGAAATTAAACTGAACTCTTCCCCTATTTACTGAAATGTAATGTTAGGACTGATACACATTTGCTGAGAGTACATTTTTCTGAGTTTTAATTCATTTTTCCTGAGTTGTGTTAGCTCCTACTGATTAATCATGTTAAATTGTTGTTTCATTAGCCTACATGTGTTAAAGTTGTAGTCAAGTTAGCATTGATCTGTGTGATGCAATGGGTCATTGGAATCGGGTCTGGTAAACTAACTATCAAGTTGATTTTGGTATAAAGTTGCCTTAAACTGTCAAATTGATTTGTTTCCTGTGATTGAATGGCATTCCTGATTTGGTGATCTCAAATGTTGATTAGTTCACCTGCTTGAATTAGGCTAAGGGATATTAGTTAGGTTGGTGTTTGACAGTAGGTTATGGTAATCGATTTCGAAATACTGGAACTGTTTGATGAGCAGGTACAAATCTGAGTTGACACACTATTTAAACCCATAAACCTGATACAAATGTTAACTGCTATATTACATTGAACCTTCACTCATTGTTTGTGATTCACTCCATATTCCTGAGCACAGGTTCACACACCCTAACACTAAGACACTGTCACACAGGATTAGCCTGCTTAACTAAGAATTGATTTCATTTTCTTTGTAAACTGATTGCATGATTAATTCAACATAGCATTGATTTTGATTCACATGTTAATTGTCCTGATTCTTCCTATTAAAACTGTCTAAAGTTTCCTATTAGAACTGTCAATGTAAATACATGTTCCCTCACGTTTTTCCTACTTTCCAGTTTACATACTGATTTCTATTTGTACAAACACACATACTATTGTATCTCACTGTTCTCAGTTTACACTAACTTTCCATATACAAATTAAATTCTTGTTTTCCCACTCACTGAATTCCTATGGTAGTTCACTGTTTTCCTATTGTCAATTCCTTTTTCCTGCATACACACAGGATATGATTAGCCACTGTTTTTATAATGCTTCACTGATAATTGTACCACATTGCCCTGTTTTACTATACACAGGTACACCTTCAATGTTAATAATTTCATTCATTGTTAGTAGTTCACGATTTTTCTCCTATTTTGCTCACTGTTCCTGTATTCAGGATCACTGTACACAGGTTATCTCATTGCCATGCCACTGTTTTCATTGCCATACACACAAATATTTCCCTGTGGTTCTAACTGGACAATTGTTAGTTCATGTTCTCATAGGTACATTGGTTACTGATTTCTATTCCTATTGCCTAGGACTGATTCCCATAGACCATACTACAACGTTTTGCAATTGACACTTGAACACAGGGTCAAGCCTAATACACACCCACCTCATCCATGTCTAACACGCACACACACACATACCATATCACACACACAAGTGTCTCACACACACATGAGCAATGCTTGCCCTTTCTATTCCTATGCACATGTGTATATACATTGTACATGTATATATATAATATGTGAGATGTAATATATATCCTATATATTATATAATGTGTGTGTACTATCATATATAATAAATTGTTTGTATGGTACTATAGTAGCCTATAGGTCATGTATATTCTAAGTTATTTATATAGCTATATCAATATGTGTATTATATTAGATATATTATTGTTGTGTAGATTGTGATATGGTTTGGTTTATAGGCATGGTATAGCCTAGGCTCTTAGCCTAGGGTGTACCTGTGTCAGTATAGAGTCTGGTTAGACTTGTGTTGACCTAGAATAGACTAGTTACTTTATAGACTTGGTTGACTTAGTTTGACTTCTAGGGTTGACCAGAGTTGACCAAGAGTTGACTTGGCCTAGATTGACCTAGATTCATGTAGAATGTATTGTAGTGCATTTTATTACCATTCTGGACTTGTTGTGACTTGTGTTGTTCTAATAGGAGCCAGACACCACTCCTCGGACAGTACTTTCATCTTGGACATTCAGATACCAGGCGAGTAGATTCTCTGATCATTTCATATCCTGCTTAGAATATTTTCCTGCTTTAAATTATTTTACTTGTTACTGTCACGTTGGTCACACGGATTAGTACTATACGGATCCCTTTCTTGAGATGTTATCCCTTCAGGGAGCATCGGGTACTTTATGTTCAGTGCATTCACTTACATGCGTATCACTATGCTTCATTGGTTTATTGATCACTTGTGACATGTACTCTCATGGTCACAGAGTCTTTCTTGAATCTTTATCCCATTTATTGGATTTCCTAGAATCCCCATTTATGGGTTCCATGTATCACCCTTCGGGGGCCTTTGTATGGAATCATAACATAAACCTGGTTGGATCCTTGTGTATTGATTAGGGGTACGGGGGAGTAGAAGTAGACATGTGAATAATATCCATGTAGGTAGCATCAGAATCATTCCATAGTATAGCAACAGACTCATCATATGCCATTTATGTCTATATTGTACTCTGACTCACTAGCCACATGATAGTTCTCTATTTATAGTAGAAATTTCTTACAGTTCTCTTTCTGTTTACATACTGCATTTCTTTCAGTACCTGTATCTTACTTTACTGTATGATTATATTTTCTAACCTGCTATGACTATTGAGATGTATTGTGCTCGCTCATGTCCTGACTGGACCTATTGAAAATATTACAGAGGACGAGGGGAGGCCTGTATGGATACCTTCTACGTGGCAGCCCTAGACGACACTTGTAAGCTAGACTCTCAGGAGGACCAAGCTCTAGCTGAGGACATTACCCCTATTTCCTAGACTAGCTTAGTTAGGCCTTATCTTACTTATGTTGTCTAGAGACTGTTTTAGCTAGACTTTATTTCTGTCATGAGATTCTGAGTTGTATATATATTCTTTCATATTCAGTAGCCGAGACTTGTATTTCTGGATATTGCTGAGATGTTATCTAAGACTCTATTGATCATCTGTATTCTTTGAGTTTTATATCATATCATGCTTCTTCTTCCTTAGTTGTGATTGAGTTTACATTCTGCTATGTCACCCCCATTCGGGGAGTATAAACTGTTTAGAATTATATTGTTAGATGTTGTGACCTAGGACAACGTTCTACCGCCGACACTGCGGCGTAGGATGGACGTAACCACGTCTTGTGCCCTTACTCTAGGGTGCGGGTCGTGACAGGTACGGATGTGAACCGTGTCATAATAGTGCCAGGCCCTGATGCCGTCAAGGACGCTACCTTTAAAACCCAGGCAAGAGCTGGGACAGTCCAAGAGTAGCTGACTATACCCAAACTGTCGAAAGAACCTACTGGGCATATAAGGTTCCAAGTAGACAGTTTTGCGGTTGCGGTATACTAGGTGCGCAGGACGGATGTTACGCAACCAAAGGAGCATCTTCTCAAGCAAGAGGTGAGGAGGTCCGATACCATCAATATGTACGCCCCTCACTTCATCGGTAAAACGAGGAACAGACACAAAAAAGTTGTATCCGTCCACTCTCGCCAGCGCCTTCCGACAGGCTGGCATAGTGCTGCACTCCAGGACTGATGGTTATATAGAAGATGAAAGCATCATCAGCCGTAATGTCGTCTTCTGTGCCAGGCCTCATCAAAGACCGGTAGTGCATCAACACACCACCCCATCAGATAATGATAGGGCAGTTCGATGCATTCAAAGTCCTTCGCCGTGTCACGGGCGATGACCTTGGACGAGAAGGTGCGGTGGCCACGGGTGCTGCACACCATGGCCGAGAGAAGAGCTAGTCTGGCCCCAAAGACCAGCATTACTGCAGGGATAAAGTTATGGCTGATCCTCTCAATAGAATCAGCCCATCCTGAGACCACGCAGTTCCGCAGCCACACCATCAGGAACCCTGCCAGGAGTGCCTTCTCTGACAGCTGCTGAGTACCGTGATAAAAAAACCTGAAGGAGTCAGTTTGACTCCCAAACCTGTCGTCCGTGGTCCTCGATCTCTTGGCAGTCAACACCAGGTCCTGAACTTCCTCCTGGGTTTGAGGATTTCGGGGAGAAACCCGACCTGAGGGGCCTAGAGTAAAAAGGTGTGTGAGCCATGACCGGGTGTGAGAAAGGTTCCCTTCCGAGCTACCATCCTTCTGGATGGACGTCTGGTGGCAGGTGGTTTGATGACATAGTAGTTCCCGGTATACGGCAACAAAGCCCGGGAACCGCTGATCCAAATCCTCGAACTCTTCGTTCGTCGGGGTATACACTTCAAAGACTTCTTCCCCCCAGGGCAGCTTGGAAACTGCATGCATCTCGTGGAGAGCGAGTCCCATCTCCCCTCCAGGCATGAAGAAAGTTCCCGTCCGCCGGTTGTATATCTCCAGGAGTGCCATGAACAGCGTCTTATTCATGGGCAGACCGTGACAGGTGCCCCGAATGGCATGATAAAGGCCGATCTCACGAAGGAGAGTCTTATACTTTCGCAGAATCCATGTGGTCAAGTTAGCCCACGAAGGGATGGGGTTTATCTCGTTCAACAGTGCCAATCGGCCAATGGGATAGGACCCCTTCCGAGCAAGCTGGTTCAGGAAAGTGTCAGCTTGAGAGAACCTGAAATTGGGACCCTGCACATTTGAGAAGGTACCCGGGGCCAACCTCATCACGTAGCAACTGACCGATACCTTGCCCGCATACACTGACCCCAAGTTTCTGTTATAATGAATGTTACCCACAAACATCCCCGACAGGCTCGAAGTTAAGGAGTCCACCATCTTTCTGCCCATCGGCAGCATGTTGAACCACGACAGCGTAAAATGATGCTCCATCTGAGGAATATGGATCGCCATCCCGTCAGAAGTAAAGCTCCAACTCTCGGATATATCTAAAACTTGGGGGTTCTTCACAGTCAAGGCATCCCCAAAGAGGAACGGAGGCTTCAGGTATTCTCCCCCCAATTGCCCCGAGTTCATCATGGCACAAAGAAAGTAGAAGGACTGGTTCTTGACAGCATTCAGCCTCTCCATAGGCTCGCCTTTGGGAAGCTGGTTCACCACATACTGGACTATGTGGTCGAACCGCACACCCACAGCAGATTGGGCTGAACCCACCAAGGGTTCCCCGCAGGATTGACAGACAGATTCACTGAAAAAGACAAAGGAAACAAGTTAGAAGATGGCCAGGTAAAACCACTTAGTGTTTTTGGGCTTATGCATTTTTGATTAGGTGGGTCCTTATGCGGCACAATTAAAAAAGGGGAGGCTTATGCGGCTCTATTTTTTTGGTGGGGCTTCATGTGGCCCAGTTCAAGCGAGCTTATGCGGCTCGGTTTAGCGAGTGTTCATGCGACACGGTTTAGAAGAGCTTATGCAGCTCTGATTTGATACGGCCTCATGCGGCCCAGTTTAAATGAGCTTATGCGGTTCTGCTTAGCGGTCTCATGCGGCCCAGTTCAAATGAGCTTATGCGGTTCTGCTTAGCGTGGCCTCATGCGGCTCAGTTCAAAGAGAGCTTATGCGGCCCTGTTCTGTGGGGGTTCATGCGGCTCAGTTCAGAGGGACTTATGCGACCCTATTCTGTGGGTCCTCATGCAGTCCAATGCTTATGTGGCCACGAGATGACTCTCATGCAACTCAAACATGGGGCATACCCCCATGCGGCTCGGACATGAGATGTACATGCGGTACGTACAGCACAGTAGGCAGATCATCATAATGAACTTGAACAGTTCAATGAAGATGAAGAAGGCCCGCGCATAACACATGCGGCATGGCCATGATGGTTAGGGTTTTGAGTTCATACAATTTCTTCCAACATCCTTTCCAGCAATGGCAGGATGAACATCAGGATGAACTGTGGGTGCCATAGTCGACGAGGAAGCCGCTCCTTTACCCTTCGCCCCAAAGGAAGCCTTGGAAGTCTTGGGAGCCATCGATGATCAAAGGAGAAGAAGACGACAACTAGGTCAAGAAAGGTTTGAACAAGAGGAGAGAGTAAAGAGTCTCTCTCCAAAAATTACTCGTATTTATAGGCGGACAGGGGGCACATGGACCGATAGGCGCTTCAGATTATGTGCTGTCTAGAAGACAACCGACTCTTGGGATTTTATCCCCTTCCATGGAAAAGATTCATCAAAGCAAATCCAAATATTTAATGCCGACTCTTGGGATCCCACCCAAAAGATGACTTTAAATCAAAAATAAATCAAGAGCAATTAATGAGACCCCTACGTGGCAGGAAGGACAGCAGGCGGCCAGAGCAGCCCATGCAGCTAGAGAATTCCATACGGCCAGAGCTCCATGCGGCCAGAGTAGTCCATGCGGTCAGAGCTCCATGTGGCCAGAGCAATCCTTGCGGCTAAAAAATCCTATGCGGTCAGAGAGGTCTATACGGCATAAAGAGATTACGTGGGCATGCTTCTTATTCAAAGTATTTCAATTTTTGCAAAATTAAAAACTTTGAAGGGGGTCTTGTAGAAGCATGAAAAAGAATAATAATCATATGCGGCCCAGACTCAACATGCGGCTCAAAAGCTCGAAGAAACTTATGCGGCTCGGAAAAGACCCAGAGAGCCGCATGCGGCTCAGGGACTTTATGCGGCTCAGGAAGAGCCACGTGGCCTCATGCGGCTCAGACCAGGCCGATGAAAGCTGGCCGTAATTACTTTCTGCAGCTGGCCATTTAATGCTCTGACATAAAGTGACAGCTCTGACGGCTCTGACATAATGAGGAGACGCGTCAGGCTCCACAAAAGACGAGAAAATATCTGAGACAGCCGGCACAGTCCTCAAAGTCCAAAGAAGCTCTCTATGCGAACCGCTAAGACCACCCTTATGTGGTTAAGTTGGGGGTTCACTCTTATGCAGCTGCCACCCTCATACGGCTACCACTCTCATGCGGCTCAAATTGTGGGGGCCATCCTTATGCGGTTCAGTTGGAGGTCGCCCCCATGCGGCTGCCACTCTCATGCGGCTCGGATTGTGGGGGGCACCCTTATGTAGTTCTGTTGGAGGCCACCCATGCGGCTGCCACTCTCATGCGGTTCTGATTGTGGGGGCCTCCCTCATGCGGTTCAGTTAGGGTTCACTTTTATGCGGCTGTCACTTTCATGCGGTTGTCACCTTCATGCGGCTCGGTAGTCGGGGCCACACTCATACGGCTCTGCCAGGATGCCATGTCTATACGTCTCGTTGCATAATGACAGTTGGAACACGTGGCAGAAGATCGACTAAGACTTATCCACCGCGTTCATACGGCTCTCAGCATAATGGCGGTTGGGACACATGGCAGAAGATTGACCAAGACTTATCCACTCGTATTTACTTCTATCAACAAATCATCACAATACAGATTATTGTAATTAACAAAACTGCCCGGATCAATTTCCAACAAACAATGCAGATTTGTTGCAATCAACATAATAGACCAGATTGATTTCCAACAAACAAGATCAAGGCTAATTAACCCATCCCTAACCGCCCACTTTTTAAGGAACAATTACTGCATACCCTACTTATCACAAAGCCCTATAAATAGCAAGGTGCCATTCCCTTGCAAAACCCTGGACAGAGAGCGGTGGAGACACAGAGAGAGACATAGAGCAAGAGCATCCAGCAAGAGCATTTCTTCATCAGAGCCGAAGCGACGTCCGATCGTCCAAGGAGTAAGGTAGAGTTGATAGCACTCTCCCGAGCCTCTATCGTCACCCTCCAGAAAAAAAAAAACAATTGTACTTTAGATTGCTTTTCCTAGGTTTTGTTCCTAGGCTCTCTTCTGTACAAGCAAGTTTGTAGTTGTGAAGTAAAAGTCCAGTCCTCCCAAAAACTATTCTTCTTTTATAATCAATAGAAAATAAAGGCCTTTCGCGTTTCTTTGGAGAGTTGCAGTAGATCGAACAGAGACAACCTGGCAGGTGTATTAGCTAGCTGAGCCAGTATGTCAAAGTTGTAGGGCTAATCCATGACTTCGGCAGCTGGCGCCTTTAAAGATTTGTCAAACTGCATCTCCTTCTGCTTAGATTTTCCGTGGTTTGAGGCCTGGATGGGCCGACTTCTAAGCTTGTGGGGGTAGCAGGAACTTGAGGAGGTACTGCTTCTTCTTGTGAGGGATCGTACGTCCGAAGATAAGTCTTCCTCGATCGCGTCTCGCCAGATAGAACCTCGTAGATGGGGTAGGATACCATATGGGATGGCTTGAATTTCTTGCCCTTTCTTGCTTTGGGAGGTGCTACCCTCCTGCGTCACTTCTTGGACAAGGTCCGGGTGGACCCACATGATCTTACCACGTTCAGTTATGAATGGAACCAAGGTCGAGTTACGAGCTGGTGGTAGGTTGACGACTTCCATCATTGCCTTAGGGATTGGGACCACGCCGTCTGGGTCTTCTGTAGGAGGAAAGTTGCCAAACTTAAGAGAGATCATATTAGCAGATACGACCTTGTCTTCCGCTTCGAGATTGAATACTTGACTGTCGATAAGCTGTTGTATCATCTTCTTCAGGACAATGCAGTCCTTGGTGGAATGGTGTACGTACTGATGATAGAGACAGCTTGGGATCATTAAGTTGGCTCGCCTCTGCAGGACGTCATAGTGAAGGCAATGTCAGCTTATTGCCCTTTGTTAATATGTGGAAGATAGTGATGACATCATCTTCGTCGAAGGAGAAGGTCTCCTTAGGCTTGTCGGAGGTGCCCTGAGAATTGGAAGCTCCTTTAGATGTGTCGACTTTCAGGACTTCATTCCCTTTACCCCACAAACAAGGATAGTTTGAGAATGCTTGCCCTTGTCTTCAGATTTAGGTGTCTTCAACCCAGTAGTTCCAATTTAGAAACGTCGTTTTCAGCAGCATCAGCAGCCCCAATGAAAGTGGACCATGTATCATACTTATGTATACCCAGACAAAATTTTACTGTAGGAAGGAAGTTGTGTCGGCAAGAATCCATAAGTTCTGAGTCTGGTATGCTGAAGGGCATCTTCAGTGCTAGCCGCCTGAAGCGTTCGATGAAGGCGATGACCGACTCAGTCCTCCTTTGCTTGGTCTCGATGAGGGTGGACATACTAACATGCATGCCACTCTAGTAAAACCTGCTGAGGAAAAACCTCTCCAAGTATTTGAATGAATTGATACACCCGTCAGGCAGACTGTAGAACCATTCGAAGGCTACCCCTGCAAGGTGCTAATAAACAACTTCGACAGGAATAGATCGTCTTTGGGCAAGTGCAGAGTCTGCGTGTTGAAGTACATCATGTGCTGACGAGGAGAAGTCAAACCGTCAAATGAGTTCAGCGTCAACGGCTTGTAGTTAGGAGGGCAAGTAGCATTCTCCCATTCAGGAGGATACGGTTGAGATGTCCCCATCTTCTGAAGCTCATCTTTGTGTGAGATGGTGTTGAGGCGAGCGACCCAGGAATCAATTACATCATGTTGATTGAGCAGGTATTGGGAAACGGCTGCTGAACGATTGTCAGGCGTTGTTGGCGAAGGTCCACCCCGGTATTTGTAAGATTTGGAGAAGGCACAAAGGAATGATATCTTTTGTAGTGAAGGAGGGTTGTGCTGTGAGCTGGACTAACGTGGGCCGAGGCATTTTGTTGAGGTGGAGGAACAGCCCCAGCAGCTTGAACTGCCATGATACTGGTAAGCATATCAGTGATCTTGGCGAATGCTGTTTCGAGACCCTCTAGCCGTTTGCTAGTATGATCACTGGCTTCTTCAGGTCTTTCTCTGTCTGCCATGTATGTAGATAGCATACGAGGATGAACAGAGGAAGCAGTACAACTGGTGCTGATACTATCTGTCTCCGAGTGGATAAGTCCTTCACCTTAAGGTAAAGGAGGATGATAGTCGCCATCGGATTCAGAGGGAACTGTAAGCCCCTGTTTTTCAAAATTTTATTTAATTAGTGTTTATTAATTTTAATGTCATTTTTAACCTTAAAATAATTAATTAGATTTTTAGGAATTTTTCTAGAATTTTTAAATAATTTTTAAATAAGTTTTTAATACTAATATATCATTTTGCAATTTATTTAAATGTTTTAATATCATTTTGTAATTATTAGAATTGTTTTAATATCATTATGTAATTTGTTAAATTGTTAAAATAAGCAGTTTGCAAATTATGATTTGTTTGTGCAAATTAGTATTTGCATTACTTAAGTTTTTGGACCCTAACTGTAAATCCTAAACTACCAGGGACCTAAGTGTAAACCCTACCCCCCCCCCCCCACGATCGGGCTCACCCACCCCCGACGACTGCCACACCGACGGCGACCCGCATTTTTCGGCCAGCGCACAGCCCCCCGACCGACCTAAGTCTTCTATAAAAACTCCCCTTCTCTCCCCGGACCAAACCCTAACCCTAAATTCTCCCCACGACCACCCCAACCCCCCTTTCTTCCCCGACGAGCCAAACCCTAACCCTAACTCCGGCGATCCCCCTACGCCACCCCCCACAGCGACAAACACCCTCATCCACCACCACCATCCGACGTGCCGCACCAAGCCGAGCCCAGCGCCACCCGAGCGCCACCGCGACGTCGCCTCAGCCGCCGTCCAGCACGATCGAATCCCCCCCGAAGACGGACACGTAGGTAACATGACTCGAATCGTGTCGTGCGTGTCCCATTTTCCGTACGAGACCTCGCCAGGACACGACGAACCTAACGCTGTGCTTGGACACGCGTTTCATGACTTGTATGTGTCGTGCATAGCACAGACACGTAGACTCTGTGTCCCAAACAGTCAGGACACAGAGTTTATTTCTCGGGTTATTATTATTTTTAACTGAAACAGAAATAAAATAAACAAAAACCTAACCCCTAACACAAGCCACGGGCTGACCCCCTGGCCAGCCCGACTCGAGTTAAAAACCAGACCCAAGTGGGCCGAGTTCGAGCCCCCCCCTCTCTTCTTTTACTGTTTCTTTTTCTGTTTCTGTTTCTTTTTTTTTCTTTTTATATATATATATATATTTATACATATATGTATACATGTATTTGTATATATTATATATATATATATATATAGATATATATATATATATATATATATATATATATATATGAATTATTATTATATATACTATATTACGTGTATATATATATGCTGTTTATATATATATTATATATATATATATATATATATATATAATATATATATATATATATATATATATATACTTCATTTTTTGTACTTTATTATATTATGTATGTATATATATATATATATATATATATGTATTATGTACATATGTATATATGTATGTATTTTCTTGTATGTATATTATTGTATATAAATGCTATTATATGTATATGTATACAATATCTGTATATATATATATATATATATATATATATATATATATATATATATATATATATATATATATATATATATATTATAGTTAGGTATTTTCTTATACATATGTATATGTAATTTTTAAAACATCCATTATGTAAATATCCATATATTTATGTGTATATATATATTATTATATATGTAAAAAAAAAATATATATATATATATTATTATATATGTATACCATTTTATATATATTTCACTATACTTAGGTAAGTCATTTTTTCTATGTAAATATACTTATCATATTTTTATAACTATTATGTGTAATTTTACCTTATTAAAATATTAATTTTTTGCACTTTTTACCAAATTATATTTTTGTGTATTTAAATTACTTCAACCATTTGGTGTCCAAGCCTAGCATGGGTTTTTGGGCCCAAATGTGTTTTCACACATTCAAGACCTGTACAAGTCATATTGGACTTGATTCATGGCCTTGGGTCCTGTATTTGAACTTTGGTTCAAATTTTATACATGGACAAATATGCAGATAATTAATTATTTAATTTTAATTGTGTGCAATGCTGTTTTTGGATTTCTAAAAATACTTAAAGTACTGCTAAAATTCTGGAAAAATAGTATTTAGATACTATGTTACTTTAGCTAATTTAGTATAATTTTTGTAGTATTAATTTACTGTTTTGCCACTAGTTTGGCATATGAAACCAAACTCATTTTCTGTATACTTAGGAAAGCTGATTTTTATAAAATAATTATACTGGTTAATAAATTCCAGAAAAATTATAATAAATTTCTATAATTAGCAAGGATCTTTTTGGTACTTTACTTTAAGTAAAACTAGGCTTTTTGTCTATCTCAAAAATTGTTGGAACACAATGATCATTTGATTTATTTATTGATTAATTACGACTTGTAACTTTTTGTGTTACTTTGAGCTTTAGCCGTGTTGAACCTCACCCCTCACTAGTGTAACGACCCTAGAAAGTTAGTTAAAGTAGCGTGTCACCCCACATTGGTCTCCTATACCAAAGTCATCATTTTGGCTAGGTGCCCAGTCACAAGTCGTATTTCACCAATTAGTGTCTTAGCGTTTTAGCTTAGTGTAAAAACTAAGTTATTGCATTAATTTCTACAGTGACGAGTTATCGGACATCCATAGCACTTTTATCGTAGCTTGTTTTGCTTTGCTTTGCTAGTGGCAGGTACTTTCTACAAACTTTACATACTGTTACATAATGAACTGCGATTTACCAACCATGTTAAATGCTGATCCTTTGGATAGCAAGTTAAAATATCACATATTGTACTTTCTATTTCTACCATGCTTAGAACAGTCTTTATGTATCTCTCACATGATTAGGATATGGGTTATGGGGAAACTGATGGTAGAGTACATGATCATGACCCCCCTATAGTAGCGAGCGAGGTCGCATTTTATATGCATACCTTGTCGTAGGCCATTATCCAGCATTTCTGTACGGATGTACACCTATGCCTGTTGACTTGTACATATGTATATTTTATTTACATGTACCACAGTACATTATACATCTATTGACCGATCACGTACTTGCTACAGATTTAAACACTACATGTACATCTGTCTCTATGACATATGTATCCTTGCCATGATAGATTGTGTGATGCCATGTTTCCAGTTATTTCCTCTCATGTTCATTTACATATTTCATATGCTAGTTTGCTAGATTCAGTACTTGCTCCCGTCCTGACAGGATAACGTTGTAGGTATCCTTACTAAGGAGGAGTTACTCTGCGACACCTATTATGGAGTTACTGCCGAGGACCCGGCTTTGCTTTACGAGGATGTTCCTGCGGGGAACCTCGCCTAGTTGTCTTTTGTATTTTTAGTCTTTTGAGAGTAGTCATGTATTAGACTATATATTTTGTAACTGGACATGTATCCAGTTTTACATTTCAGTTCACTTGTACTTGGACATTTTACTATGTACGACAACTTTTGGGTTTGGAGCATTTATGATTCTTCTTCACTTATAGAACTGTTAGCACATTTAGTCTTATCCTGTTGTCTTTAGAACAGCTTACTACGTTTTATCTCAACGTAGGCTGGGCATGACTCGGCCTGGCCCAACAATTTGGGTAGCGGGTCGTGACAGGAACATTGTCCTCTAGAAGGCTACCCCCAGTGTGAGGGTCATCTGCTTCAGATTCTGAGGGAATGCTACCCCAGCTTGGGAATCTTCGTCGTCCATACGGAGTCTTGTCTTTGATCGAGTGCCCATATAGACTACTTCGGATGCGACAGCCTATTGGCCATCTGTTGGTAGACTTCTCCTTCTTCTTCTTGCAGAGCTAAGAGAGAAAGTTGGGTTCGTAGTCCACCATCTTTGATTGGGGCTTCCGTAAGGGGGACCCCATGAAGCCATGTTAGATAAAACACATAGTGGCTTCTAGTCGTCAGAGAAGTGTAGCCGTCGAAACACGGACTTTCTCTGAGGCACACTTGTTGTTTTTGAGCAACAACAGTTGATAACAATACTAGTGCACGGAAGCGCACTATGGATTGTTATGTTCTCTCTCGCTTTGCGCTTATGATTTATCATGCCAGACAAGTCAGCGGATGGGAGTTTTGCCTTATAACCCATGTTGTATGCATCGCCGAGCTTTGCATCCGGGTTCGTATGAAGAGTAGGCGCATCCAGACTTAGTTTATGTGCTGGGCAACCCCCACACCTAATTCTGTAATGTCCTTGAAGACAGCCCCGTGCTATACGCGTTGGGGCCTGTCTTTTTGTTGTGGGCGCATAGGCCTTGGAGGCTGGCCTTGGGCGCATGCTCCTTGACAGCATATCTAAGCTTCCTTGATGTGGGCGCATAGTATGGATCCAGAGAGCCTGGGCGCATAGCCTTGGGCGCATGGCTCTGGATCCATAGAAGTGATCTGGTTGGGGATATGTGCCCAAACACTCCCTTGGGCGCATGCCTGGTGGAGCAGCGCTATTTTCTTCCAGTTTGCCTCCTTCATTTGTGAGCCTCGTCGGGTTCGGCCAGAGTGTCGCACACCCCGATTCTTGGCATCGTAGTATTTTTCTTTGCCAAGTCTCGTGTGTTGAACACCCTGTTGTTGGTTGTGCAGGGAAGAAGCCACTGGGCTAGTAGAGCGCGGAATAGTGTAAGCCTTCTCCATTTGGGGAACTTCTATGGCAGAGTCCTCCAGCTGCATATCTGCTATGACACTAGCAGGATATGCACAGCGAGCCTTCGGAAGCCAAGTCTTGCGAGACTTGTTTGGTTTCGCTGATTTTGAGGGAGTAGAGCCGTCCCTCGAGTGCATCTCTTCGAACGCCTGCTGATCGAACTTTACGATCAGCATCCTCTGAGTACTCCCCACTTTGTCGGTATCGGATTGCGTCACCACCTTCTCGTCAGAGGAAAAGGTAGTCCCAAGCAGAGTCGCCATTTTTGTGGACACACACAAAAAAAGAAGAAAAAAATATTGTCTTTTCTTTTATTGGCGTAAGGTACCACAAATCTAGTACGTTTGAGAAATCCTGCACTGAGGATCCCCGAGTACAAAAAATTCTGGAGAATGGGACGATGGAGATCGAGCGGCAGTTGCTCCTTTACTCCGTTGACACTCCGATTACAAAAGTGCAAAAAAACCTAAGAAAATTGCTAACTCTCGGTTCACTGGCAAAAAGTGCAGCAATTTGGCTCTTGAAAATGCTCTCCGTTCCTTTGTTTTGAAGAGGGGTGAGGCCCCCCTTTTATAGTCGTTCTCGATCTGGAATGATGTTATGCGCCCACATGAGGAAACACGCTGGTTCTTATGTGGGTGCATAGTCCGGCTTTGGGCGCATAGGA
>JANAVB010013200.1:2766319-2773819 GCA_029216955.1 Iris pallida | reverse complement strand
ACTAAATTAGTATAGGCAACATATTTGTATATCACATTATTATTATTAAGCACATAGAAGATATATATATATATATATATATATATATATATATATATATATATATATATATATATATATATATATATATAAAATTATATATATATATCGTATCGCGTGCATTGCCCTAGAGAGCGCCGCGCCAGGAGATACTGCTAGATCTCAGCCTCTTTCCGACTCCGGCTAGGCCTTTGGCCGGGCCGATGTCACTAAAGGATGGCTAAATCCTTTGTCGATGCGGTGTCCGGCCGGGCTGAGGAACCCCCTCGCTTGGCTGCTAGATCTGTGGCAACATACAAAGGTGCACCAGCTATCTTCTTCTCGGATGATGAAGAATTGACCTTGGCGTCTCCACTTCGTTTTGCGCTGGTGGGAAAATTCTCTCACTATAAGCCGTCCATCGAGGTCATTCGCAAAGCCCTCTCCGGTTTCGAGTTCAAAGGAGACATCAAGGCGGGAGTCATTGACCGCAAACATATACTCATAAGGCCTTATGTTGAGGAAGACTTTCTTCGTCTTCGTTCCAAAGACACATGGTTTATCTCTCGAGCTCCGATGAGAGTTTTTAAATGGCATCCGGACTTTTCACCAATGTTTGAATCTTCTCTCATGCCAGTTTGGGTGGATCTTCCTAATCTACCTCATCACCTTTATGCTAAGGATGTATTGTTTGCTATCACTTCGGCTATTGGTACACCGCTCAAGATTGATAAAGCTACAGTAGATCTCTCTCGCTCGAGTAGGGCTCGTGTCTTTGTGGAGGTGGATGCGAGTAAGCCAATACAATATCGTATTCGGATCAATCGCTCGAGAGGAAGTAGTTTCTGGCAGAACATAGAATATGAGTACATACCCTTATATTGCTCTCATTGTCATCATCAAGGTCACATCATATCTGGTTGTAAACTGAAAAACAATGGCAAGGAAATTATTCAACAAGACACACAACATAAAACTGAGGGTGTGGCGGTGGTTTCGAAGCCAGGGTCGATGGGATTGAAGGTTACGTCAATATTGCAGCGAACTAATGAGAAGAAGCAGTCCGAAGCAGGTCCTTCCACACTAAATCAAGACCCTGCTCTATCTTCCCAACCCGCAGACGAAGCCACATGTAACGACAAAGCTCCTCCTGTACTGGTGGACACTACTAATGTGCCACCGGTTGAACCCCCTGAACCCACCCTTTCTCAAGATCCCCTTCCTATCACTCACGTCATACGATCACCCGTGCATGAAATGACGTCTGAGCTAACCGGGAGCAAGCCAAATGAAGAAGTGGCGGTTGAAGACATTAATGATGATTCGGTTAGTGCTGACGTCACCAACCAAAACATTGATTGTTCCCTTGAGGAGGGAGAAATACGAGAGGAGCAGGCGAACGAACAACTACCACTGGATCTCCCCACTCTTCCACAACAACACATTGGCAGCTGGGCGGATGAAGCCGAGCGCGAAGCTCTCGAGAACGATAGGCAAGCCGAGAGAGATGGGCGTCCGGATGATTCAGGAGCAGAAGATGAACGCCTCCGGCCTCCAGAAGCATCAGCTTCTTAGCAAAAGCGGAGGAAAGCCAAGAAGGCGGTGGAGCCTTTCGATCGAGTCACGTGGCAGTCAGCAAATAAAGTACTCACTGGTACAACTACACATTCCTTTAATGTTTAATACACTCATCTGGAACGTTTGTGGTATTGCCAATCAAATGACTCTTAAAAGAATCAAAACCTTGGTGAGGATTCGCAAGATTGTTTTCATTGGCATTATTGAGCCTAAGGTTGATAGTAGCCAACTTCTTCGCTATCAGTTAAAACTGGGGTTCTCGAAGGCTTTTTCGAATGAGAGGGGTAACATATGGGTCATGGCAAAGTCGGATTGTGACATAGGTTTGCATGACTCTTTTGATCAAGCTTTGACAGTTTCCCTTTACCATCCCAAGCTTCCTGCTTCCGCATTTTTTACTATTGTCCATGGGGATAATACAAAAGAAGGTCGCAGACTTCTCTGGGATAGACTCTCGCAACTGCAACCCTCTCTCAATTGTCCATGGTCGATCGGAGGAGATTTCAACGCAATTTTGCGATCGGAGGAAAAAATTGGAGGTCGTATCCCTGATCAATCATCCATCAAGGAGTTTGCTAACTTTACACTTGCCACTGGTATGTCTGAGCTTCTATACTCTGGCAGTTGCTACACTTGGATCAAATCCAAATAGGATGGTCGACGGGGATCTCGTTTGGATAGGGTCTTGGTCGATAATGCATGGTTAGACTGGGCGCCTTTATCTTCAGTAGAACACCTCAACCGAGCTGAATCAGATCATGCGCCTTTACTGACCAAATATCGATCTAATTCGGCCATAGGAAAGAAACAATTCAGATTTCTAGATTTTTGGGTTAATCATGCAGATTTTAGCCACCGATTCAACATGCATGGTCTTCGGTTGATCATAGAATTGGGCTTACAAGATTGGCTCTTCGCCTTGATGCTTGCCGTAAGGCTCTTTCCGCATGGAGTCGTAATACTTATGGTGATATCTTTCAGCCAGCAGAGGATGCAGTGTTAGCTGCAGAAATTCGTCATGAAGAAATCAATACGGCAGAGAGTCATCAATATTTGGCTAAAGCTACTGCGATTTTAAAGCAACGGGTTAGTATCGAGGAAGCATACTGGAAGCAGAAGGCTAGTATTAAATGGGATCTACAGGGCGATAAGAATACTGCATATTTCCATGGTTGCGTGACAAATCGCAAAAGATCTCTCCAAATCCATTCTATTACAACTGAAGAAGGGACCACTCTGAAAGACAAAGGATTGATTCATGCTTATGCCAAAGTGTTTTATTCTAAACTCTATCAAAGAGGAGACATTCAGGAGGAGAGTGAGCTGCTTCTGAACATTTCCTCTCTCGTGACGGCAAAAGATAATGACTTGCTGATTGCGGCTCCATCTCCTGATAAAATCATTGAAGCAATTAAGTCGCTTGATCAGCACAGTGCGCCTGGGCCGGATGGATTTATTCCTCTTTTCTTTATTGCTTGTTGGGATATCATTGGTAAGGATATGACAGAGGCGATAGGCTTGTTTGTTGATGGGTTTGCATTGCCACGTTCTGTCTCGAACACTTTATTAGTGTTGATCCCCAAGGTGAAGCTACCCAAAACATTTGAAGACTATAGGCCTATCAGTTTGTGCTCAGTTATGAACAAGATAATCTCGAAGCTTCTGTCTCGTCGGCTCGCTCCTCTTCTTCCTCGTCTCATCTCTCCTGAACAAAGTGGCTTTGTGCAAGGAAGAGAGATAGTTGATAATATATTGCTAGCCTAGGAAATGATGGCGAGAATGAACAAGAAGCATAGAGGAGGCAATGCTGCTATCAAGCTCGATATGACGAAAGCCTATGATAGGGTCGACTGGAGATTTCTTTTGAAGGTGCTTCGTCGATTTGGGTTTCACAATAAGTGGGTGGACAAGATGCTACGTCTAGTTAACAATGTGTGGTATGCACCATTGATTAATGGTGAATCGACTGAATATTTCCAATCTTTTCGAGGCGTTCGACAGGGTGATCCCCTATCCCCCGGCATTGTTCATTATTGCGGCGGAGGTTCTATCGCGCAGCCTGAAGAAGTTGACTGATTCGGAGGGTTTTACATCCTTCTCTTCGCCTCGTGGCTGTCCAGCGATCACCCATTTGCCGTATGCAGATGATCTCCTTCTTTTCTCTGCTGGGGATCTTCGTTCAATATCAAAGATCACTGACCTATTGTCTAATTATGAGGCTCTCTCGGGACAATTAATCAACAAGGCCAAGTCGTCTATTTATATTTCGAAGAACATACTGAACGAGAGGGGTGCAGAGCTGGCTGAAAGAACAGGTTTTCAGATAGGCATACCACATTTACGTATCTCGGCTGTCCTCTAATGGCCGGGCAACGTAATGGGGGCATGTACGAAGAACTTCTCAACCGTATCAGAATTAAACTTGAGGGTTGGCACAACAAATCCTTTCTCCAGGAGGCAAGTTAGCGTTGATCAAGGCTGTTTTGACATCCATTCCAGTCTATACATTAGCAGCATATAATCCGCCTCTAGCGGTCTTCGTCGAATGGAGAGTATGTTCTCAAGTTTCTTCTGGGGCGCTCAGGATGGAATGGCTAAACGAACCTGGCTAGGATGGGATCGAATTACTAGAACTAAACAGGAAGGAGGCTTAGGAATGAAAAGATTAGAGGACATGTTAAATGCTTTACTATTAACTGTGGTGGAAGTTCATGACTCAAAATAGTCTATGGACTACATTCTTCAACGTGAAGTACTGCTCAATAGCTTCTCCAATAGATGTTCGTATAACTTCTAATGCTTCACATGTCTGGAAGAGACTTATAAGTGGCAGAGAAATGGCGCAACACAACATGTATCAGGTTGGTGACACATGGAGTTGGGGAGTTCAAGCTAGGCAGTTCACTGTGGCATCAGCGTGGGACATTACAAGGGTTCATAGGCCTATACTGCCAGACTTTACTCACATATGGAGCACTTTTATCCCGATCAAATGGACAGTGCTTCTTTGGAGGACTTTACATAACAAATTACCTACAGATGACAACATAACACGTCTCGGTTTCAGCCTAGCTTCGAAGTGTCACTGTTGCATTAACAGTGAGAATGAGACTCTGGAACACATACTGCACAAAGGAGACTTGGCCAAGGGTGTGTGGGGAGCAATCCATCCAATATACAGAGTTCGTGACAGAGGTCGGAGTCTTTTGGAGCGATTGCGCGATTGGTGGAGAAAGAAGAACAAACATAAGAAGGAGATTGTTGCTGCTGTGGTGATTTGGGTGTTATGGAAAGATAGAAACAAGCGTCGGTATGAGAACTCGGGTTTTACTCTTACTCAGCTGATTAGTGAAGTCCATAGACAAGTGGAGAAGGCCACTATCAAATGTAGGCACTCCTAGTGCTGTCGTTGTTCTGACTTGCCTTTTGAATAAAGCTGGTTTTTGAAAAAAATATATATATATATATATATATATATATATATATATATATATATATATATATATATATATATATATATATTTTATTTTTTTTTTGAAAAATATATATATATATATATTTTTTAATATATATATATATATTTATATTTATATATATATATATAATATATATATATATAATATATATATATATATATATTTATATATATATATATATATATATATATAAAAAAAATAAAAATATATATATATATATATATATATATATTTATATATATATATATATAATATATATATATATATATATATAGGGGTTAATGTGTGTATGTGAGTTAAAGGGTGTCAATGTGTCAAGTGTGTGTGTGAGCTAAAAGTATAATAGGAAACAGTATTGTTTGTAGGGATATTAGGCTAGGGTGTGTAATGTGACAGCCATGTGTGTGTGTATATGTAACTGGAAAACACTGTACAATGAGTAATGTGTGTGTGTCAAATGGATGGGTGTGTGTTTTAATTATCAGTGTGTATGTGGATGTGTGTAACAAAGCTATAGGGTGTCAAGTTTACATATATGTGATAGCTAACAGTGAAGAGTGTAGGGTGTTGTGTTCTCAAGATTTAGTCATAGTTGTGTAACAGGAAAAATAAAATCAATGCAATGTGTGTGTGTGTATATGTGATACAATATTGTGTGTGTCAAATGCGTGGGTAATGTTCCTTTGTTGTCAGGCAGACAGACAATGTAGATAGGAAATCAGTAGGGTGCAGTGTGTGTGTTTAGATGGCAGTGGATAGATTGGTGTGTGTCATTGTGATGAACTCAGTTTTAGTGATTTGCAATCAGTGTATGGGTGTCAAAACTCAGGAAATCACATTTCTCAGGGATTTAAAATACAATGACTGTTTGGTATTCCAGTTTACACATTCAGTCCAAAACTATTTCGAAACCCAATTCCTTTGTTACAACAAAACCTAACATGTAGCTAATACTCAGACACATGTAGGTGAACTAATCATGGCGCATTAATCATGGAAAATTGGTTTGAAATATATTTAATTTCAGAAAACCCAAAACAGTGAACATGTATTAGTAAATTGGGAAAAACCCAATTCAAAATTGAAACACAAAGAAATTCAAAAGTGAAGGTGGGTAAGGGGTCTCCTACGTGTACATGAGCTACACACGACGTATCGTATCCTGGGGAAGCAGGACACGACGTGTCCCAGCTCACGAATACATACAGACACGCGCACATAGCGCAGTATTGTACGGTTAGTCTAAGGACTCGTGCACCCGACATAGGCCACGTGGATACACGTGGCCGTGCACACGTGTAACCCACATGTAGGGCCACATGGTCGACACCCTGTATTGTATCCAAAACGTGTATCTTGTCGTGTCAAGCCACGTATCAGTGGCCAAAAATGCGTGTGTCTGGCTGTGCGTACGACCAGTACGAGGAGGAGAACTCCTCGAATACTAAAGCTCTTGAGCCCAACTTTTGGGAGACTAATGTCAGACATTGCCCTGACATTCTCCCCAAAAATTGCGTGTCCCCGTGTACTGAGTGAAGAGAACTCAGTGTCCAGTAGCAGGGCACTGAACTGAGGCCTCATGCACGTATTCGTGTCCTGACTTAGACACGAAGGAGGACACAAAGTGTACTCAAACCAATACGAAATCAAAGCCCATATATAGGGCTAATAATTAGAGAAAATAGTGTTGAAATAAGTAAAAAAAATAGTGGTTATGGCATTTCAACAAACACATCAATGACGATATTGATACGTGTCCGATACGGACACGAAAGCAAATGCAAATGACACCAAACCATCACTATAGCTAGGGGACACCTAGATCTAGGTTACCATGCAAGAAAAACAGAATTAAAATGAAATTTGAAGGGTTTACCTATAGGTTGCAAAGATCAAGAAAAAGTCCCAAATCAAACGGTTCCCGTTGTTAGCCAAAACCTCCAAATTGCTCAAAAACTGAAATCACTCTCCATGAACATCAAATAGAGGGTGATTAGAAACTATTGCAAAAGATTTGGATGAAAAAGGAATTAAAATGGATTTAATAGGAATTTAGGAAGTTGAAAATTTACCTTTCCTTCCTAAAAGTTGGTTGAGCACAAAAGAGGCAAGAACAAGTGAATGAGTCTTTAAATAGGGGGAATAACCTAAGTTGGCCGACCACATAGTGCTAAAATTAGGGTTAGGGTTCAAGTCATGGGCCATGGGCTTAGTTTCATTAGTCTTGAAATAAAAATCACAAGTCATAAGTTATTGCACCTATTATTAATCCTCATATTTAAAACTAGATTCTAAGTGACTAAAATGAGGTTCACTTAACTTAGACTATGATCACACCATGCTAAACAAGTCACCATAGTTAGGGTCAACTTCTAGGTCAGTCTACAAAGTCTCAATTAGTGAAGGTCAAAGATATCAATCACCAATT
>JANAVB010013200.1:2743819-2763819 GCA_029216955.1 Iris pallida | reverse complement strand
GAACAACTTTTACAAGTATGAACCAAGGGAACAGGGTCTCTAATGAAGGGTCTGCATACTGCCTATAAAGGTTGATCTAACATGACTGAACTCATCATAAAGAGAACTTAACTAAAAATAGAAAACTGGACCATCCTATAGATACCAACCAAACCCATATCCCATATGCCTATATCATCTGTAACCTATATATATATATATATATATATATATATATATATATATATATACCTCTCAGTCATAGGTGAAACTACAACTATACTCAAGGACAGGCTCTGGTAATGGGTGCCCTATTGGAAAGGGTAAGGGAAAAAATAATAAATCATCAAGGCTGTACGGCATACTAGCATCCTATATTAAAACTGGTAGGTATTATAAATAAGTGAGAATCATCTACAATGGCTTATTATTCTAATATCACTACGAACTATCATCTCTAGGGTACAAACACTTTACAAATTATCATATCATTACACTATGAAAGAACTACGTATGAATAAGCTCTACAAAACTAAAATATTCTTACTCTTAAGTTAGTTGATGATGGATTACAATTCTATAACAACAGAAGGGTATGATAGAGATGATATGTTTAAAAACCTTCTCAAGATACAACCTGATAATCATATGTGCCTGTACAAAATCATGATACTCAGAGTCCTCGCCATGTAGTAAGCAAGGCTGCGATAAACGATAGATTCCATAACTGGGGTATGCACCTCTATAATCATGTCGTCTCAAATTCTCGCTATGCCGACTAGTATAGCTGTAAAAAATTCCAAATCTCATAACCAAGATACATACATCCGAAGTCAGATCTCTATGTTCCCGCCACGCAAGCTAATATAGCTGCGATAAACTATAGGTTCCATAATCAAGTAGACGTTTTACCATCCATGTTATTCCCGTCAACATATGTTATCAGAAAATATCGTAACTCAGGCCATAAAATTCATCTCGATAGGGAAATCAAATTCAACAACGATCCATCAAAATCAAATTCAATAATCAAGGAGTGAGGGTGAACAAAATAAGGGAAATGATTTTAAATTAAAATTTAATAAGATTCTCAAGGGTCGTCCCAGGAATCTCTCAAGGAATCCTAACTGTGATTGAGTACCTTCAAAATATATCCTAATCCTACTGCAGGCTGTAGTGATACTCTAGTTCGAATACAACTACATAAACTCGACCTGCATGGGCCACCACTAAAAATGTGTCATGACCCGCACCCTAGAGTAAGGGCATGAGAAGTGGGTACGTCCTGCCTACGCTGTAGGGTCGGCGGTAGAACGCTGTCCTAGGTCAATCATCTAACAATATAAGGTACCTGTACAGTATATACACTCCGAATGGAGGTGACATAGCAGAATACAGTCTCAATCACATCTAAGGCAGAAATGATAAGGTAGATAGATATGAAATGAATCCACAAGAGATACAAACAGATAGAAGTCTAAGTGTCTAAGATAACACAAATCCAGAAAACATTCCAAATCTCAAATACAGTAATCCAGAGTGTAAATAAGTACAACTGAAACTACTCTAAACTAGTGGTGTATTATCCACTACTAAGGGGTCCTGCTGCTGATCCAGGTCATAGCAATCCTCTAGGGTAGTCCCATAATATGTGGTACAGAGTGCCTCATCCTCATCCTCTGTAATATTTTTAATAGATCCAGTCAGGACAGGAGCGAGCACAATATATCTCATGCAAATCATAACAGGTTTGGATATATAATCATGTTAGAGAGTAAGATACATGAAATACTGGAGAAAATATGAGAAATATCTGATAACTGGAAATACAAGCATAATAGGTAAGAAATATAAGTGACTAAGTGATTTAGAGCATAAGATGGTTATGTAAACGGTACGAAGTTATACACGAGTAATCTACAGAGGTTATACACGAGTAAGCTACAAGATTGAGTACATAACCACTTCTACTCCCCGCCCCCAATCAATACACAAGGATCCAGTCAAGTTATGCTATTGCACACGATAAGGAATATACACGAAGATCATGTGAGCACATGAGAGTACACGATTTCACACGATTTGTATACGAATGTCACGAATACAAGGAGTACACGATGCTCATGATAAAGTATACGAACATGAAATACCCGATGTATCCGCTAAGGGGATAACATCGCACGACAAGATCCATATAGTACTAATCCGTAATACCAACGTGTCAGCATCAAGTAAAGTAATCTGAAGCATGAAATATAATTCTAAACAAGATATGAAATGATCAGAGAATGTACTCGCCTGGTATCCTGAATATCTGAAGAGAATATACTGTCCGAGGAGTGGTGTCTGGCTCCTATAGAACAGTACAAGTCACTACATGTCTAAAATAGTAAAATAGACTGCTACAATGCATCTACATGATGTTTGGGGTCATTTAGTCTAAAGTCAACCTTTGGTCAACTCTAGTCAACTACATTAGTCAAACTAGGTCAACTAGGTCAAGTCTAACCCAAACAAGTCTCACTAAGCCTAGCCAGCCTATTCTATCAAGCACACACCATCACAAAATCATAACAGTCTACCAACACCAGTCCATATGTGTATTCATGCCAACACATAGGCTATCACCTATGAATCTATATAGGCTATATGCCATATAGTCTATTTTCACACATATTTTACACATTATACATATCAACTAAACTAGTATTGGCAACATATATGTATATCACATTATTATTATTAAGCACATAGAAGATATATATATAAAAAACAATATATATATATATATATATTATTATCTCACATTCACACATTAATATAAAAAAACAATATATATATATATATATATATATATATATATATATATATATATATATATATATATTAATGTGTGAAAATATATATATTAATGTGTGAATGTGAGATAATGGGTGTTAATGTGTCAAGTGTGTGTGTGAGCTAAAAGTGTAATAGGAAACAGTGTTGTGTGAAGAGATATTGGGCTAGGGTATGTAATGTGACAGCCATGTGTGTGTGTGTGTATGTAACTGGAAAATAGTGTACAATGCGTAATGTGTGTGTGTCAAATGGATGTGTGTGTGTTAATTCTCAGTGTGTGTGGGGATGTGTGTAATAGAGCTGTAGAGTGTCAAGTTTACATATGTGTGATAGCTAACTGTGAAGAGTGTAGGGTGTTGTGTTCTCGGGATTTAGGCATAGGTATGTAACAGGAAAAATAAAATCAATGCAATGTGTGTGTATATGTTATACAATATTGTGTGTATCAAATGGGTGGGTAATGTTCCTGTGTTCTCAGGTCGACTGGCAATGTAGATAGGAAATCAGTTGGTTGTAGTGTGTATGTTTAGATGGCAGTGGATAGGTTGGTGTGTGTCATTGTGATGAACTCAGTTTCAGTGATTTGCAATCAGTATATGGGTGTCAAAACTAAGGAAATCACATTTCTCAGGGATTCAAAATACAATGACAGTTTGGTATTCCAGTTTACACATTCAATCCAAAACCATTTCAAAACCTAATTCTTGTGTTACAACAAACCTATCATGTAGCTAATACTCAGACACATGTAGGTGAACTAATCATGGCAAATTAATCATGGAAAATTGGTTTGAAATACATTTAATTTCAAAAAACCCAAAATAGTGAACATGTATCAGTAAATAAGGAAAAACCCAATTCGAAATTAAAACACAAGGAAATTTAAAAGTGAAGGTGGGTAGGGGGTCGCCCACGTGTACATAAGCTACACACGATGTATCGTATCCTGGAGAAGCAGGACACGACGTGTCCCAGCTCACGAACACACACAGATATGCGCACACAGCGCAGTGCCGTACGGTGAGTCCAAGGACTCGTGCACCCGACACAGGCTACGTGGATACACGTGGCCGTGCATATGTGTAACCCACATGTAGGGCTATACGGTCAACACCCTGTCTTGTGTCCAAAACGTGTATCGTGTCGTGTCCAGCCACGTATCAGTGGCCAAAAATGCGTGTGTCTACCTGTGCGTGCGACCAGTACGAGGAGGAGAACTCCTCAAATACTGAACCTCTCGAGCCCAACTTTTAGGAGACTAATGTAAGACATTGACCTGACATTCTTCCCAAAAACCGTGTGTCCCCGTGTCCTGAGTGAAGAAAACTAAGTGTCCAGTAGCAGGGCACTGAATTGAGGCCTCGTGCACATGTTCGTGTCCTGATTTGGACACGAAGGAGGACACGAAGTGTGCTCAAACCAATACAAAATCAAAACCCATATATAGGGCTAATAATTAGTGAAAATAGTTTTGAAATAGGTAAAGAAAATAGTGGTTATGGCATTTCAACAAACACATCAAGGAAGATATTGATACGTGTCCGATACGGACACGAAACCAAATGCAAATGACACCAAACCCTTACTACAGCTAGGGGATACCTAGATCTAGGTTACCATGTAAGAAAAATAGAATTAAAATAAAATTTGAAGGATTTACCTATAGGTTGCAAAGATCAAGAAAAAACCCCAAATCAAACTGTTCCCGTTGCTAGCCAAAACCTCCAAATTGCTCAAAAACTGAAATCACTCTCCATGAACATCAAATAGAGGGTGATTAGAAACTATTACAAAAGATTTGGATGAAAAAGGAATTAAAATGAATTTAATAGGAATTTGGAAAGTTGGGGATTTACCTTTCCTTCCTAAAAGTTTGTTGAGCACAAAAGAGGCAAGAACAAGTGAATAAGTGTTTAAATAAGGGGGATAACTTAGGTTGGCCGGCCACATAGTGCTGAAATTAGGGTTAGGGTTCAATTCATGGGCCATGGGCTTAGTTTCATAAGTCATAAAATGAAAATCACAAGTCACAAGTCATTGCACCTATTATTAATCCTCCTATTTAAAACTAAATTCTAAGTGACTAAAATGAGGTTAACTTAAGTTAGACTAGGGTCACACCATGCTAACCAAGTCACCATAGTTAGGGTGAACTTCTAGGTCAGTCTACAAAGTCTCTATTAGTCAAGGTCAAAGATATCAATCACCAATTCAATAAATTAAAATAAATTCAAAACAATCACCAAATGACCAAAATATCCTCAAGCTAAAATATGGTAGTGATATTATCAACTCGAAGTGGTCAGGTTTGGAGATTATTTCCAGTCTCTCGCACCTCAATGCTACTGGGTCGGATCACTCTCTTCTCCTCATAGAGATTAGCAGCAAATCGAACCAGATCAAGAAAAACTTTCGCTTTCTCGACTTCTGTAGCCACTACCCCCAGTTAAGGAACATCGTTGCTACAACTTGGAGTGGTATGAACACCCTTGAGCCCCTTGTTTGCGTCACGAACAAACTCAAAGCTACCAAGAAAGACCTCACTGTTTGGAGTAGGGAAGCATTTGGGGACATCTTCCAAGCTGTTCGTACAGTTGAGGATGACGCTACACGCACGGAAGCTCTATTCGCCATCGACAGATCTTCCACTGCCCGTGCCTCCCTGAACCTTACCAGAGCACTATTGAAATTTTGCCTAAAATTTGAGACTGAATTCTAGAAACAAAAAGCTAGACTGACCTGGGACAAGTGAGGAAGACAGAAATACTAGCTATTTTGACTCCTATGTCAAGGGGCACAGACAGCAGCTCAACCTCCACCAGATTGTAGATGAGAACGAGGATATTATCAGAAATGAACGAGGTATACAATTGGATGCTACAAATTTTTATTCCCAGTTCTTCACAAAATAGGGCATTACCAGGGACGATAATTTTCTAGCGGTGATCCCCTATCTAATTGATGACTGAGACAACATCCAACTGGAGCTCCTCCCTTCAGAACTAGAAGTCAAAGATGCAGTTTGGGCCCTGGACGAGCACAGCGCCCCTGGGCCTGACGGATTCACTACCGTGTTCTTCAGATCGTGCTGGGATGTCATCAAGTCGGATATCCACGAGGTGATCATCGCCTTTTTCCAAGGAGCCAGGTATCCCAGATCTATTTCTTGCGCTAATCTGATTCTTATCCCCAAAAAGGATAAGCCAAAGACATTCAAAGACTTCCGCCCTATAAGCGTGTGCAACTTCACTAACAAAATTATTTTGAAGATTATTACCAACAGCATGACCGAGATCCTCCCCAAAATTATTTTTGAAGAGCAGAGTGGATTTGTTCGTGGTCGAAACATATTAGACAACATACTGATGGCCCAGGAAATGATCACATGCATGAAATTTCCAGCTACGGATAGGAACATTGCTATCAAACTGGACATGGAGAAGGAGTACTACAGGCTGGACTGGCAATTCATGATTTTGGGTTTTCAGGGCCTTCAGGTTTTCGGAAACCTGGACCAACATCGTATGGAGATCGATCAGCAATTCATGGTTATCCACGGTCATTAATGGCCAAGCTGAAGGCTTCTTCAAATCTAATCAGGGTGTCAGATAAGGCGACCCTTTATCTTCTACCATCTTCCTCATCGCCGTGGAAGCTCTGAGCAAAAATCTAAAAAAATGGTGGGTTCCCTGAATTTCTAGTATTTTCACACCTTTAGCGGTTGTCCGATCATCACCCACCTGGCATATGCTGACGATATCCTCATATTCTTCCCTGGAGACGTCGGGTCTATAGAGGTGGTTCACAACACGCTGCAGAGATACACCAAATGCTCTGGTCAGCGCGTTAACCCTAGCAAGAGTGTCATCTACGTCCACCACAAGACCAACAGAGAACACTACTCCACTCTTACCAACATCATTTCCTTCTCTGTTGCATACCCACCTTTCTACTACTTAGGGTGCCAGTTGGTGTACAAAAGATCCAACGCGGGCATATTTAAAGGGCTGGTGGGCAAGATTAGGAAAAAACTTGAAGGGTGGCACAATGCTACATTATCGCCTGGCGGGAAGATAATTCTGATTCAACACATGCTCTTCTCTATCCCCATATATATATTAGCCGCTTATTCCCCCTCTAAGAAGGTGCTCACATCCATTGAAAATCTCTTTGCCAACTTCTTCTGGGGTCACTGCGATGGTAAGGACAAGCATAATTGGGCGAGTTAGGACACCATGGCCAGACCTATCGATAAGGAAGGCCTTGGATTTGATAGGCTGTCTCATGTCGTTGATCCTTGCTCGATGAAAGCTGTGGTGGAAGCTTCAAGTGAGTTGAAATCTCTTGGCGCGGTTCATGAAGGCAAGATATTTCAAGCACATTCATCCGTCCGATGCTAATTTCAACTGCAGATCCTCTGCATCATGGCGGGGCAACCTTCATGGTCGAAGCCTCGCTGAGCCTCTGATCTATTTTCAGCTGGGATCGGGCGAATCATCTTTACTCTATGAACGTTGGTTTGGGGATGATCTCCTCCCCCAGTTACCGGCTGCCCTACCCACAATATGATCAGAGATATATAGGATTCCTCGGGCGACTGGAACTGGGAGAGGGTTCAAGAATGAAGTAGAGAAGAGGCCTTATCTTTGCTCTTCGACCATGGGATAAAGATCAGAACAGAACCTGACATTCTGCAGTGGTCTATTGCGGCCAACGGATCCTTCTCGGTTGCATCGGCCAGAAGTGTTCCTCGTGGCATTGGGGTGCCTTCTCCAAACATTGAATCTTTTCTGGCAACCTTGCATTGCCAAAAAATGGTAATTTCTGATGTGGAGAGCATTTCACAAGAAGCTCCCCACTGACAACACTCTCAATACAATCTGCTTCAGTTTAGTATCTGCGTGTCATTGCTGCACGACGAGACAGTCTGAAACGGTTGACCATATTTTATACTCAGAAGACTTACCTGCAAGGGTTTGGACCGCTCTCTCTCACCTTTGCAGACAGGACCAGGTCAGTGGGAGCATCAATGATCTTCTGGCCACTTGGAGTAGCGTCTCTCACGGACACCAGATCGTTGCAATCGCCATCACGTGGGTCATTTGAAAAAACTGCAACAAATTTAAATACGAGGGCCACCAATATTCGTCCAACCAACTTATCCGGGAGGTTCTCCTTCAGACTCACAAAGTCAGCAGACACTGCAAGCATTGTCAAGGAGACTTCTGGCAGTCCTTGCCCTTCTAATGTTCTGATCGAGGAGTAGGAGGCTGCCTTCTTTCTTGTCCTTTTTCTGTCTTACTTTTTGTGCTTACTTGTAAAGGCTTCGGCATTTTGTGCCTTCATATGAATAAAGTGGAGGAGTTTTAAAATATATATATATATATATATTTATATATATATATATATATATAAGTAAAAAAATATTATATATATATGTAAATATATATATATATATATATATATGGTTGGCCCTATCCCATCGCTGCGGCATGGTGATGACCGGTGGGAGCTTAAATGATCTTCTGGCCACCTGGGCGAACGCGTCTCATTGCCACCAGATCATTGCAGCCATCATCATGTAGGACTTATGGAAGAACCACAACAAAGCTAGATAGGAAGGTCGTCTATTCTAGGTCGAGCAGCTCACTCGCGAGGCCATTCGCCAGAGTCTCAAGATCAAACGTAATTGCAACCATGGCCGACATCAGTTCTGGAACCTTTTTGCCTCATTATCTTTTTGCCAGAAGAGCCTCCCCTCTTCCTTTTTTGTCTTCCGCTTTTTGTGCTTACTTGTAAAGGCTTCGGCATTTTGTGCCTTGAATGAATAAAATGGGGAGGGTTTGGCTATATATATATATATATATATATATATATATATATATTTTTTATATATATATATATATATATATTCTCATCAGGCTGCCCCAAACTCACCCGGGTCCAGGAGGTTATTGCCAGCTGGCAGCTTTCGGCATAATACAGGGTAGCCCCACTCGACCCCTTGAAGAACAGATGGCAACTCTAGAGGGGGTGAATAGAGTTTATAACGATAATAACCAATTAAAAATTAAACTCTTTCACAAGCTGAAAGTAATCTGAGTAAATGCGGAAATAAATAAGGAGCAAGAAAGCATACGCAAACACAGCCAATTTTTAACCTGGTTTTCCTCGTGAAGGACTAGTCAAGGCCTGAGAACTCTAGCTCAGGATTAAATCCACTATTTGTGAAATAGTAGTTACACCCCGTGCCTTTTCTTCAGAAGAGCACGTCAACTTCTTACAAAGATCGCAGTGGCGATGATTGGAATTTTTCAAGCGACTTCTTGAACTCTTGCCCAAACTCCTAACTGAAAAGTACTGAGCACTTGAGGCTTAGGGAGCTTGTGGCTAGTAGATGAAGAAGGGTATGGCTTGTATAGATCTTTAGAGAGAAGAGAAGAGAAGATTGGATGATTGAAAATGAGAGAATTCATGGCCTATTTATAGGATATCAGGTAGGCAGAATTCGACCAGAATTCTGGTTGGAATTTTCAAAAAATTGGTCGTTGGACAACTTGCAACCAGCCAACCCTAAAAATTAAGGTGCTGATTTTTAGGAGGCAGAGTTCGGTCCAAACTCTGTGTGGAGGCAGAGTTCGGTCCGAACTCTGTCTCCAGAGCACAGAATGGGTCAATGGTCCAATTGGCTTATTTGGATATGTGTGGAGCTTTTGGATTTTGGGTATGGGTATAGGTTAAGTCTCAGATGCTCAGCACAGCTCAGTTTACATAAGTCTAGACTCAATAAAATTGTAAAATACAGACTCAAAAAATAACTTGCATTTCAAATCCGAGCTGTCGTCTGACTTGTACTGGATGTAGTCTTTATGTGTCGTATTGAATTATCACAAGTATCATGTAGTCAATTCTATCAATATTTGGTTGACTGTGATTTTGTGTCAACAATCTCCCCCATATTGATAATTGAGAAAATGATATTTGTATATTCAATATTCATACCTGGACACATTATTGAGCAATGGCATAGCTCTCCCGTAATCAGTGCCGAGCTAGCAATAGCTCCCTTATAAACATTGCTTTGAATCTTGTTGGCCTGATAAAAACATTCTCCCCAAAGCACAGATACATATGCAAAGAATATAGATACATATGCAAAGAATATAGAATATACCAAAATTTCTCCCCCTTTTGGCATTTAGCAAATAACCATAAAAACTAAGAACTGGTAAGCAAACCAATAGATAATAGATGAAACCGCATAAAAACTGATAAAACTACATAATATCTCAAGAGTCACAAATAATAATAAGTCTCATACAACCAAAGTGCATAAAGTAACTTTATCAACAAAAATCCAAAATGCATAAAACATAAACTACGATCCTCAGTAGCAGCAAAAAGTAGAAGTCCATATCTATCATCGAGCTTGTGAAGGCCCAGCATCGTCGGATGGATCAGTGAAGGAACGACGAGGGTCCACGAAGGCCGCATCCGGATCCAAGTAGCGAATAACCCAAGGGTCATCGATACGATACCCTTCACGACCAGGGTCCCGCTCTATAGGAATAGGCATAGAAGGGTGTCGGGACATGGAGTACCGAATATCTGCTGGGTGGTCTGGTAATCAAGCTGAGTCCAACGATCATCCTCTAAGGTGAATCGATCGCGGAGCATAGTCTGGAGTGACTCTAGAGTGGCAGGAGGAGGAGGAGGATCCTATCCAAGAGGAGGGGCATCGGGCTCATCGTCAGAGTGCTCGGATACAACAGGTGAGCCAACTGCTGCCTGAAGCCGCCGTGCCTTAGAGAGGAAGGCAGGGGCAGGTAGGAACTGGCACTCATCAAGAGGTACACGAAAAGCACGAAAGATTATAGGAAGATACAGAGCATAAACCAAGGATCTTGGTTTCTTCCTAGAATTAATCATCCAGTCCATCATGGTACGTGGAAGATTAAATGGAACATGAAAGTGAAGGTGATATAAAGCCGAGATTTCAAAGTAGGTAACCTCATCGGTGGATCCCGCTTTGGACAGAATAGTGTTGAAAATAATCCAATAAAGTTTATAAAAATATGGATTAAGAAACTTGGCCAAAAGCTTGCGAGGACGTGTTTTAGGTGTACACAAGTCGTCCTTGAAGCTTTCAAGGGAAGACCCATCTGGAAATTGAAACGATCGAGCTTCAACAAGCTTTTTCCATGAGTTTGGCTCCTGGAGTTCAAGGTGTTCGGCCAAATCGAAATCATCAAAAGAGATGTCAATGCTTGCAATCCGTGAGAAAATATGTGTATTATCATGAGTTAGGTTGCAGTAGATCATTTGAATAGCATTGCGATATATAACCGAGTTGGTGGTGACAAGTTCGTCAAGACAAAGATCATGAAAAAGTGAATCATATTGAGAGAAAATAGTAAAATTGATAGGATAACTCGCAAACACCGGACGTGTCCGAAAATCACTAAACCATTCATTTGATGCGTCAAGTGATACAAATATCCGGTCGTCAAATGTGTTTGGGTAAAGTGGACGGGGTGGGTTAAACAACGGGTGGATAGGTGGTTGTTGTTCAACGGGCGGTTCAACACGAGGAGAAGCATTCGAAGAGGACGCTCCCTCGGTTCGAAGTCTCTTCCCTCGATTGAACAATCGTGGAGCCATGAAATAAGAAACACAATTGAGAAAATTGAGATGGAGAGAAGTGTTAAAATATACCTCAATGTGATGATGAACAATGAAGAAGAATGGTGAGAGAAGCCTTCTCCTTGAGTTTGGAGAAAAGATATGCTCTAGGAAGGAAGAACTAGGGTTAGGGTTTGTAGAAAATATGTTTGGAGAAGTGTAGAAGGTGGCAATGGAGGAGAAAGAAGAGGAAAACCCAAATATATGTGTAAGGGTTCCAATGGTCGGAATAGATGTGGACTATTGGATCAAAATTTTGATCAGCGGTTGAGGCTGCTCCCAGTTCTGGGATGGCCAAGCCGAATTCGGCTCGAACTCTGGGTAAGGCAGAGTTCGGCCCGAATTCCTGATTCTGTAGTCAGAACAGAAATCAGGCTAAAATTTTTGATAAAAAGTGAGAGATCAAAAGAGTATGATAAAAGAGTATATATACAAACTTGAGAAAGACTAAATTTGAGAAAGAAAAATTACCGCTGAAGCAAAGTGAAGTATGGAAAATCTGAATTTTAGCATGTGATAAAATAAAAATGAACCATATAATAAAAAAGGAATTATGCCATAATTCAATATTTTGAAGTTGCCATGGGTTAGCTGCAGGGGCCGGATCCCAGCTAGCGGTAGTCCTGAGGACTAGTGCACCGTGTCGCTTAGGCTTTTATGCCTTGTTGTCAGAAGGACCCTTTCGGCTTGTATCCATAGCAATTTCATCATAAAAGAATCAAGACATACTCGATATTTATGCAGGTTTATTTTAATTAATAACAGCTTCGTCCAAAATTCTAAGTTTACGACAGAGAAAATTGAAGCGCTCTTCGGATAATGGTTTTGTAAAAAAATCTGCTAGCTGATGATCAGTGTCAATAAATTCTAAGTTAATAGTACCATTTTGCTGATGATCACGCAAAAAGTGGTGACGTATTTTAATGTTTTTCGTGCGTGAGTGACATATGGGGTTCTTAGTGAGATTTATAGCACTAGTGTTGTCACAAAAGATTGGAAAGTGCATAAAAGATAAGTTGTAGTCTTCAATGGTTTACTTCATCCACAGAATTTGTGCACAACAACGGCCAGCTGCGATGTATTCAGCTTCTGTTGTGGTGTAACGCCCCAGTCCCAAAATACGTAGGACTAGGAACGTAGACATGCCAGTTGTATTCATACGATGTACACTCCAATATATGGAAACATCGTACGAATACATAAGCTGTAAAATGCAGTAGAACCATAACTAATCTCATCCACACAGAATAAATGAATAAAAAGATATCATATAATGTGAATAAATTTGTCTTGATACAATATGTTGGACGGAGACAAATCCACTACCAACAAATAAAAGAAATACATGATACAAAAGAATGAATTTGGCTAGCGAAGCGAAGACGATCCAAATGTAATCATCCTCGAAGAAGTAGCGATGATCACGGCTAAAGCTAGAGCACCTGCGAAAGACAATAGTACACACCTGGGGAGATAACCAGGTCCTCAGAGGGACGTAACAAGACACATAATAGCATGCCATATAAACTGAATAAATATTACTCAAATAAATAAGTAAATCAAATTATAACATGGTTCAATACGCACCTACTGAACGAGCGTACCATCCCCCAACCAAACAAGGACAGGAGATAGTAAACTAATTCACGGTAACGTATCTTCCCATGCTATGAATCCAATATGGTATCCGGACCCCAACAAGGTTCAATACCTTCTCATCGAAGTAGTAAGTCACACCTACAACCAAACAAGGACAAGATATGACGAACTAATCCGCGACAAGTTATTGTTACAAGCCACGGTCAGATACAAGTACCCAAACCAAAGGTACTCGTACCTAACGGATAAGGTTAGCCTAACCGTTCTAAGTGAATGCAGTTTAAGAACAGTTCATGATCGCATGACTACCCGGTCAAGTCGAGAAAATAATACAGTACCTCAGTAGCGAGTCACAACACCGTATACTATTCCTCAGTATCGAGCGAGTATATAGCATACAGTCTACCTATCGTTCCTCAGTAGCGAGCGAGTCTACGATAGATAGGGTGGTAGTCAACTTCCAATCATGTTCTTCCCGCCCAATGCTAACTCTATAACCGCTAAGTCAAACTAGCATGCAACCTCTATTAGCGGTTAATCCTATCGCACGGCTTGTACGTACTGGTGGCCAGCCAATCACGCACTTTCGTGTTCTACATGCGACACACAACTTCGTGGTATAACGTGTCAAGGCCAATGAATGCAACACACAAGGTGGTCCCTTAAATCTAGGTTTAATTTGTAAGAAAAATAATACACAGCAGGAAATATAAATGAACAGTAAGTTCTAACAGTTATACCATGTATCACAGTTTATTTGTATAAAGAAAATAAATAATGCATGAAATATGAGCTAAAATAAATAAACAGCAAATGGCAAGGTGTCTTGCCTGGTAGTACGCCTGGTGTGCTGCGATAATCAATATGGCATGAACTTCGACTTCGGTACAAAAACTATGCAAGGTGACCACTGTTGGTGGCATGGACCATGTCATTGAGTCTAGAATAGTCAAATTGGCTAGGGACGATATAAGGAAGTTCGAGATTGCACGAAGATATGGAACAATTGGGATAGCCATGGTCAAGATTGATAAGCAAGAGATTTTTGTATATATAAATATTTTACAAAAATATTTATGGTAATAGAAAACTATATTCAAAAGTAATTTTAGATAAATACTTTGTAAGTCCTAAAGATTTGTTAGGCTAAAAACATAAATTTTGCTAAACTATAGTTTTGGTGTCAAAAAGCCATATTTAAAATACCATAAAAATAATGTCATAAATATATTTTAGGAAGTATTTACAATTTAAACAATATACTAATCAATATTACTGGCCAAAATCAAAGTTTGTCAAAATATTAGTTTAGGTCAAAACACAATTAAAATACCATAAAAATATATTTTAAAACTTTAAGGTTAATCTAAATATTTTATAACAATATAGTTTTTAAGTCTATATACCATAGTAATATAATAAATTAAAATATAACACTATTGGTATATATTAGTGAAACCAATGAGATTAGTAACAATAATAATTAATAACAAATAGTTTTACGAAATAATAATAATAATAATAATAATAATAATAATAATAATAATAATTTACAAAAAATCAAATTAAATGAAAAAAAGAAATAATTAAAAATAAAAAGCATTGTGCAGTAGTCACTGCTGCTGTTCTTTTTTTTTTTTTTTAAAGAAAGGGGGAGATGGAGAGGAGAGGGTTCGAGAGTGTGAGCGAGAGAGAGCGATGAGCGAGAGAGAGAGCGATGAGCGAGAGAGAGAGCGGGCGACGGTCCGATCTCGGCGGAGGGGCGGTGGACTTCGCCGCCGGCGCTCGACGACAGCTCGGGCACGCGCGGGGCGGGGAGATCGAGGAGCGGGGGTTTGGTAGTCCGGCAGAAGACTCGTCGACGGGTTTAGCGGGCTAGGGCGGCGCATTAGTGGAGGCGGTCGGAGCTGGGAAGTAGGCCACGGCGGTGGTTTCGGAGGAAGGAGGAGCAAGACGGAGGAGATAGAGGGTTTTGGCAGAGGCTGCGGCGGGTTCCAGTGGGTCAAGACGGAAAGAAAGGGGGAAGCGCCGGGAAGTCGGAGGTGGGGGCGTAGGCGGAGGATGAGGAGGAGAATGGAGTAGAGTTCACCGGAGGGGGTCTACGAAGGGGCGGAGCTACCTGGTCGGCTAGTCGGGGCACAGCAGCGGATGTAGGGTTTTCCGAGGCGGCGCGGCTATGGCGCTCCGCGGAGGCGAGAAGGGGTTCCAGTGGCGGCGCGCGACCACGGCGGAGGCGGTCGCCGACAGAGGTGAGGTTAGGGTTTTCTTTTCTTTTTTTGATTTCTTTTCCCTTTGCTCGGCGGTGGCTGTGGGGAAAACGGCCGGCCTTCGGCCGGTGGCCGCGGTGGGGATGATGATGATGGTGGTTTTGTCGTCGGTGGTGGTGATGATGGTGGGTCGGCCACTGTGTCGAGGTTGGCGTGTCGGAGAAGACTTGGGGTCTGGGCTATTGGCAGTCGACCGGGAAGGGCTGTGTCGGGGTCAGCAATGGTGACCAGGGTGGTGGTTCTCGGTGGTTGGAGGCTGTCCGAGTGAGGTGGTGGTTGGTTTGGCTGAGGATGGCAAGGCCGGGTAAGTTACGGGTTGGTCGTAGGGGAGGAGTCGGACGACGGAACGGTGGTAATGGCAGCGGACAAGACGGGATAGGGTTTAGGATTAGGACTAGGGTTAGGAAATTTATTGATGTCGGGGTGTGTCCGACACGGAGAAGAAAATAATGTACATGTAAAATATTGGAATAAGATTTATGGATGAACACGGACACGATGCACGTAGATTTATGGGGGAAATTTGTGGAAGATGAATAATGAATTGGAGGAGTACCTGCCTATTTATAGGATGTGAGAATTCCCAATTAGATAGGAATTATGAGTAGTTTAAACCCAATTAGAATATCCAATCTAATAATTTAAATCAATTCAAGGAATTCAAACCCAAATCAAATCCAAATTCCAATTACAAATCAAATTTAAATCTAATTAAATTCTAGTTTAAAATCAAATGGGACAAATCAAATTGCAAATATTTAATTATTTAAATGAATCCATAAATTTAAATCAAGATTTAAATGCCACATTAATTTTAAAATATTTTTCTAAAATACTAATAATATTAATTTCGAAAATAATAACTATTTAAAATATCTTTTCGAATAATAAAATATTTATATTTAATAATTTCAAAAATAACAATATATAAATTTAATTTAATGTACCCATATACAAGGAATATAAAATAGTTTTCCAAATTACCACTATTAAATAAATAATTAAAGTAATAAGGTTTTGGTCATCTCGATAGACAACTTCAAGCAAAATACAAATACAATAATTATTATATATATTATTTGAACTATAAAATAAAAATAAAATAAAAAAAATGTTTTCAATAAATATGTACTCTCGCACATATTCGCACTCGACGAGCAAGAAATAAATTTCGTGCGCGACGTACAATACGACTACGCGACGTACAATACAAAATTTTAAATCAGTATCAAAATCGATAAAAAAAATATAGTAGAAATTTAGGGGTTTTACATCCTACCCAACTTAAAAGAAATTTCGTCCTCGAAATTAAGAATTAGTAGGAGGGGTGAGAGGACACAAGGGGGGTATCAATGGGGATCCAACGATGACAATATTTTCACAAAATAATGTCGTAAGAAATGGTGATCTAGATCGTAGAAAAACAATATGGTATGGTCACGGGTAATGAATGAGGGTCACGATTAAGAGAACAAAATAGATTCATTTTAATTAAGCAATTAGAGGGTCTTGATATGGTCGAGTAGTTTAGGATGAAGGTATAGCAACATCGAGTGAGAATAATCATAGCCGATAGAAAGGCTAGAGGAAGTTCTAGTACAACGCCTTCGTCCTCCTAAAATAGGTGAAGGCGAAAGCAATATAGAGTTCGAAGGAGGCGTTATCGAATACGAATACGTGATTCAAAGACGATCGAAAGAATTTCAAAAGGAGTTGCCAAGGCAGTGGCGGATGGGACTCTAGAGGACAAATTTAACTATGTCCCATCCACGTAGAATAATAGACAAAAGTGAACCATAGTGCACTTGGTGATCAGACCATTATACACCGGTTCTGATTAGACAATAGGCTAGTGAGCGCTGAATAGCATATGTCATAAACAAACTCGATAAAGAATAAGCTTGCAAAAACTAGGCTACTTTAGCATCATTAGTCAAAATGGTAAATACATAGGCACGAGAGATTTAGATTTAAAGAAGGTAGAATGATTCTAAGTCATACAATCGTCCTATAGTCTTCTTGTCCAAGTCCCTTGGTTGGCTAGACGGGTTAGGTCCTCTAGATTCTAGGATCTAAATAAGCTTGCTAATATAGGTCACTAGGTCAAAGGGGTTGCTAGTTTATAAGGTATTGTACCCAACTTAAAGAATTAAACTAATGGTGTTTTGGGACAACTAACTAGTAGGGTCAATCTCTAGCAAGCACGAAGAGAAGATAAGAGTAGGGATGGAAGGAAGCAAGCAAGATGCAATTGATGAGTCAAACGGTAGATAAAATCAAGGAAAGAGGTCAAGTATGTGGATGAGATCCTAGACTTCTAATCCTATACGCAGGCTTGCTTGGTACGGGTAAAGTACTAAACAATTTATCTTGACTTGCATGGGCCACCACAAAAACATGTAACGCCCCAGTCCCAAAATACGTAGGACTAGGAACGTAGACATGCCAGCTGTATTCATACAATGTACACTCCAATATATGGAAACCTCGTACGAATACATAAGCTGTAAAATACAGTAGAACCATAACTAATCTCATCCACACAGAATAAATGAATAAAAGATATCATAATGTGAATGAATTTGTCTTGATACAATATGTTGGGCGGAGACAAATCCACTACCAACAAATAAAAGAAATACATGATACAGAAGAATAAATTTGGCGAGCGAAGCGAAGACGATCCAAATGCAATCATCCTCGAAGAAGTAGCGATGATCACGGCTAAAGCTAGAGCACCTGCGAAAGACAATAGTACACACCTAGGAAGATAACCAGGTCCTCAGAGGGACGTAACAAGACACATAATAGCATGCCATATAAACTGAATAAATATTGCTCAAATAAATAAGTAAATCGAATTATAACTGGTTCAATACGCACCTACTGAACGAGCGTACCATCCCCCAACCAAACAAAGACAGGAGATGGTAAACTAATTCACGGTAACGTATCTTCCCATTCTATGAATCCAATATGGTATCCGGACCCCAACAAGGTTCAATACCTTCTCATCGAAGTAGTAAGTCACACCTACAACTAAACAAGGACAAGATGTGATGAACTAATCTGCGACAAGTTATTGTTCCAAGCCACGGTCAGATACAAGTACCCAAACCAAAGGTACTCGTAACTAACAGATAAGGGTAGCCTAACCGTTCTAAGTGAATGCAGTTTAAGAACAGTTCATGGTCGCATGACTACCCGGTCAAGTCAAGAAAATAATACAGTACCTCAGTAGCGAGTCACAACACCGTATACTATTCCTCAGTATCGAGCGAGTCTATAGCATACAGTCTACCTATCGTTCCTCAGTAGCGAGCGAGTCTACGATAGATAGGGTGGTAGTCAACTTCCAATCATGTTCTTCCGCCGAATGCTAACTCTATAACCGCTAAGTCAATAGCATGCAACCTATTAGCGGTTATTCCTATCGCACGGCTTGTAAGTACTGGTGGCCAGCCAATCACACACTTTCGTGTTCTACATGCGACACACAACTTCGTGGTACAACGTGTCAAGGCCAATGAATGCAACACACAAGGTGGTCCCTTAAATCTAGGTTAATTTGTAAGAAAAATAATACACAACAGGAATATAAATGAACGTAAGTTCTAACAGTTATGCCATGTATCACAGTTATTTTGCATAAAGAAAATAAATAATGCATGAAATATGAGCTAAAATAAATAAACAGCAAATGGCAAGGTGTCTTGCCTGGTAGTACGCCTGGTGTGCTGCGATAATCAAGTGGCATAAACTTTGACTTTGGTACAAAAACTATGCAAGGTGACCTCTGTTGGTGGCATGGACCATGTCATTGAGTCTAGAATAGTCAAATTGGCTAGGGACGATATAGGAAGTTCGAGATTGCACGAAGATATAGAACAATTGGGATAGTCATAGTCAAGATTAATAAGCAAGAGATTTTGTATATAAATATTTTACAAAAATATTTATGGTAATAGAAAACTATATTCAAAAATAATTTTAGATAAATACTTTGTAAGTCCTAAAGATTTGTTTAGGCTAAAACATAAATTTTGCTAAACTATAGTTTTGGTGTCAAAAAGCCATATTTAAAATACCATAAAAATAATGTCATAAATATATTTTAGGAAGTTTTTACAATTTAAAAATATACTAATCAATATTACTGGCCAAAATCTAAGTTTGTCAAAATATTAGTTTTAGGTCAAAACATAATTAAAATACCTAAAAATATATTTTAAAACTTAAGGTTAATCTAAATATTTTATAACAATATAGTTTTTAAGTCTATATACCATAGTAATATAATAAATTAAAATATAACACTATTGGTATATTTAGTGAAACCAATGAGATTAGTAACAATATAATATAATAACAAAATAGTTTTACGAAATATAATAATAATAATAATAATAATAAAATAATAATAATATTAATATATTAATAATAATAATAATAATAATAATAATAATAATAATTTATAAAAAATCAATTAAATGAAAAAAAGAAATAATTAAAAATAAAAAAGCTTGTGTAGTAGACATGCTGCTGTTCTTTTTTTTTTTAAAAGAAAGGGGGAGATGGAGAGGAGGGTTCGCGAGTGTGAGCGAGTCGAGAAGGAGCGGAGAGAGGAGAGGA
>JANAVB010013200.1:2712953-2743806 GCA_029216955.1 Iris pallida | reverse complement strand
TGTATATATAATATTTTACAAAATATTTATGGTAATGAAAACTATATTCAAAAGTAATTTTGATAATACTTTGTAAGTCCTAAAGATTTGTTTAGGCTAAAAACATAAATTTTGCTAAACTATAGTTTTGGTGTCAAAAAGCCATATTTAAAATACCATAAAAATAATGTCATAAATATATTTTAGGAAGTATTTACAATTTAAACAATATACTAATCAATATTACTGGCCAAAATCAAAGTTTGTCAAAATATTAGTTTAGGTCAAAACACAATTAAAATACCATAAAATATATTTTAAAACTTTAAGGTTAATCTAAATATTTTATAACAATATAGTTTTTAAGTCTATATACTAGTATATAATAAATTAAAATATAACACTATTGGTATATATTAGTGAAACCAATGAGATTAGTAACAATAATAATTAATAACAAAATAGTTTTACGAAATAATAATAATAATAATAATAATAATAATAATAATAATAATAATTTACAAAAAATCAAATTAATGAAAAAAAGAAATAATTAAAAATAAAAAAGCATTGTGCATAGTCACTGCTGCTGTTCTTTTTTTTTTTTTTAAAGAAAGGGGGAGATGGAGAGGAAGGGTTCGAGAGTGTGAGCGAGAGAGAGCGATGAGCGAGAGAGAGCGATGAGCGAGAGAGAGCGGCGACGGTCCGATCTCGGCGGAGGGGCGGTGGACTTCGCCGCCGCGCTCGACGACAGCTCGGGCACGCGCGGGGCGGGGAGATCGAGGAGCGGGGTTTGGTAGTCCGGCAGAAGACTCGTCGACGGTTTAGCGGCTAGGGCGGCGCATTAGTGGAGGCGGTCGGAGCTGGAAGTAGGCCACGGCGGTGGTTTCGGAGGAAGGAGGAGCAAGACGGAGGAGATAGAGGGTTTTGGCAGAGGCTGCGGCGGGTTCCAGTGGGTCAAGACGGAAAGAAAGGGGGAAGCGCCGGGAAGTCGGAGGTGGGGGCGTAGGCGGAGGATGAGAGGAGAATGGAGTAGAGTTCACCGGAGGGGGTCTACGAAGGGGCGGAGCTACCTGGTCGGCTAGTCGGGGCACAGCAGCGGATGTAGGTTTTCCGAGGGGCGCGGCTATGGCGCTCCGCGGAGGCGAGAAGGGGTTCCAGTGGCGCGCGCGCGACCACGGCGGAGGCGGTCGCCGACAGAGGTGAGGTTAGGGTTTTCTTTTCTTTTTTGATTTCTTTTCCCTTTGCTCGGCGGTGGCTGTGGGGAAAACGGCCGGCCTTCGGCCGGTGGCCGCGGTGGGATGATGATGATGGTGGTTTTGTCGTCGGTGGTGGTGATGATGGGGGTCGGCCACTGTGTCGAGGTTGGCGTGTCGGAGAAGACTTGGGTCTGGGCTATTGGCAGTCGACCGGGAAGGGCTGTGTCGGGTCAGCAATGGACCAGGGTTGGTTCTCGGTGGTTGGAGGCTGTCCGAGTGAGGTGGTGGTTGGTTTGGCTGAGGATGGCAAGGCCGGGTAAGTTACGGGTTGGTCGTAGGGGAGGAGTCGGACGACGGAACGGTGGTAATGGCAGCGGACAAGACGGGATAGGGTTTAGGATTAGGACTAGGGTTAGGAAATTTATTGATGTCGGGTGTGTCCGACACGGAGAAAAAATAATGTACATGTAAAATATTGGAATAAGATTTATGGATGAACACGGACACGATGCACGTAGATTTATGGGGGAAATTTGTGGAAGATGAATATGAATTGGAGGAGTACCTGCCTATTTATAGGATGTGAGAATTCCCAATTAGGAATTATGATAGTTTAAACCCAATTAGAATATCCAATCTAATAATTTAAATCAATTCAAGGAATTCAAACCCAAATCAAATCCAAATTCCAATTACAAATCAAATTTAAATCTAATTAAATTCTAGTTTAAAATCAAATGGGACAAATCAAATTGCAAATATTTAATTATTTAAATGAATCCATAAATTTAAATCAAGATTTAAATGCCACATTAATTTTAAAATATTTTTCTAAAATACTAATAATATTAATTTCGAAATATAACTATTTTAAAATATCTTTTCGAATAATAAAATATTTATATTTAATAATTTCAAAAATAACAATATATAAATTTAATTTAATGTACCCATATACAAGGAATATAAAATAGTTTTCCAAATTACCACTATTAAATAAATAATTAAAGTAATAAGGTTTTGGTCATCTCGATAGACAACTTCAAGCAAAATACAAATACAATAATTATTATATTATTATTTGAACTATAAAATAAAAATAAAATAAAAAAAATGTTTTTCAATAAATGTACTCTCGCACATATTCGCACTCGACGAGCAAGAAAAAATTTCGTGCGCGACGTACAATACGACTACGCGACGTACAATACAAATTTTAAATCAGTATCAAAATCGATAAAAAAAATAGTAGAAATTTAGGGGTTTTACATCCTACCCAACTTAAAAGAAATTTCGTCCTCGAAATTAAGAATTAGTAGGAGGGGTGAGAGGACACAAGGGGGTATCAATGGGGATCCAACGATGACAATATTTTCACAAAATAATGTCGTAAGAAATGGTGATCTAGATCGTAGAAAAACAATATGGTATGGTCACGGGTAATGAATGAGGGTCACGATTAAGAGAACAAATAGATTCATTTTAATTAAGCAATTAGAGGGTCTTGATATGGTCGAGTAGTTTAGGATGAAGGTATAGCAACATCGAGTGAGAATAATCATAGCCGATAGAAAGGCTAGAGGAAGTTCTAGTACAACGCCTTCGTCCTCCTAAAATAGGTGAAGGCGAAAGCAATAGAGTTCGAAGGAGGCGTTATCGAATACGAATACGTGATTCAAAGACGATCGAAAAGAATTTCAAAGGAGTTGCCAAGGCAGTGGCGGATGGGACTCTAGAGGACAAATTTAACTATGTCCCATCCACGTAGAATAATAGACAAAAGTGAACCATAGTGCACTTGGTTGATCAGACCATTATACACCGGTTCTGATTAGACAATAGGCTAGTGAGCGCTGAATAGCATATGTCATAAACAAACTCGATAAAGAATAAGCTTGCAAAAACTAGGCTACTTTAGCATCATTAGTCAAAATGGTAATACATAGGCACGAGAGATTTAGATTTAAAGAAGGTAGAATGATTCTAAGTCATACAATCGTCCTATAGTCTTCTTGTCCAAGTCCTTGGTTGGCTAGACGGGTTAGGTCCTCTAGATTCTAGGATCTAAATAAGCTTGCTAATATAGGTCACTAGGTCAAAGGGGTTGCTAGTTTATAAGGTATTGTACCCAACTTAAAGAATTAAACTAATGGTGTTTTGGGACAACTAACTAGTAGGGTCAATCTCTAGCAAGCACGAAGAGAAGATAAGAGTAGGGATGGAAGGAAGCAAGCAAGATGCAATTGATGAGTCAAACGGTAGATAAAATCAAGGAAAGAGGTCAAGTATGTGGATGAGATCCTAGACTTCTAATCCTATACGCAGGCTTGCTTGGTACGGTAAAGTAACTAAACAATTTATCTTGACTTGCATGGGCCCCACAAAACATGTAACGCCCCAGTCCCAAAATACGTAGGACTAGGAACGTAGACATGCCAGCTGTATTCATACAATGTACACTCCAATATATGGAAACCTCGTACGAATACATAAGCTGTAAAATACAGTAGAACCATAACTAATCTCATCCACACAGAATAAATGAATAAAAAGATATCATATATGTGAATGAATTTGTCTTGATACAATATGTTGGGCGGAGACAAATCCACTACCAACAAATAAAAGAAATACATGATACAGAAGAATAAATTTGGCGAGCGAAGCGAAGACGATCCAAATGCAATCATCCTCGAAGAAGTAGCGATGATCACGGCTAAAGCTAGAGCACCTGCGAAAGACAATAGTACACACCTAGGAAGATAACCAGGTCCTCAGAGGGACGTAACAAGACACATAATAGCATGCCATATAAACTGAATAAATATTGCTCAAATAAATAAGTAATCGAATTATAACATGGTTCAATACGCACCTACTGAACGAGCGTACCATCCCCCCAACCAAACAAAGACAGGAGATGGTAAACTAATTCACGGTAACGTATCTTCCCATTCTATGAATCCAATATGGTATCCGGACCCCAACAAGGTTCAATACCTTCTCATCGAAGTAGTAAGTCACACCTACAACTAAACAAGGACAAGATGTGATGAACTAATCTGCGACAAGTATTGTTCCAAGCCACGGTCAGATACAAGTACCCAAACCAAAGGTACTCGTAACTAACAGATAAGGGTAGCCTAACCGTTCTAAGTGAATGCAGTTTAAGAACAGTTCATGGTCGCATGACTACCCGGTCAAGTCAAGAAAATAATACAGTACCTCAGTAGCGAGTCACAACACCGTACTATTCCTCAGTATCGAGCGAGTCTATAGCATACAGTCTACCTATCGTTCCTCAGTAGCGAGCGAGTCTACGATAGATAGGGTGGTAGTCAACTTCCAATCATGTTCTTCCCGCCGAATGCTAACTCTATAACCGCTAAGTCAATAGCATGCAACCTCTATTAGCGGTTATTCCTATCGCACGGCTTGTAAGTACTGGTGGCCAGCCAATCACACACTTTGTGTTCTACATGCGACACACAACTTCGTGGTACAACGTGTCAAGGCCAATGAATGCAACACACAAGGTGGTCCCTTAAATCTAGGTTTAATTTGTAAGAAAAATACACAACAGGAATATAAATGAACAGTAAGTTCTAACAGTTATGCATGTATCACAGTTTATTTTGCATAAAGAAAATAAATAATGCATGAAATATGAGCTAAAATAAATAAACAGCAAATGGCAAGGTGTCTTGCCTGGTAGTACGCCTGGTGTGCTGCGATAATCAATGTGGCATAAACTTTGACTTTGGTACAAAAACTATGCAAGGTGACCTCTGTTGGTGGCATGGACCATGTCATTGAGTCTAGAATAGTCAAATTGGCTAGGGACGATATAAGGAAGTTCGAGATTGCACGAAGATATAGAACAATTGGGATAGTCATAGTCAAGATTAATAAGCAAGAGATTTTGTATATATAAATATTTTACAAAATATTTATGGTAATAGAAAACTATATTCAAAAATAATTTTAGATAAATACTTTGTAAGTCCTAAAGATTTGTTTAGGCTAAAAACATAAATTTTGCTAAACTATAGTTTTGGTGTCAAAAAGCCATATTTAAAATACCATAAAAATAATGTCATAAATATTTTAGGAAGTTTTTACAATTTAAACAATATACTAATCAATATTACTGGCCAAAATCTAAGTTTGTCAAAATTTAGTTTAGGTCAAAACATAATTAAAATACCATAAAATATATTTTAAAACTTTAAGGTTAATCTAAATATTTTATAACAATATAGTTTTTAAGTCTATATACCATAGTAATATAATAAATTAAAATATAACACTATTGGTATATTAGTGAAACCAATGAGAGTAACAATAATAATTAATAACAAATAGTTTTACGAAATAATAATAAAATAATAATAATAATAATAATAATATAATATTATTAATAATAATAATAATAATATAATAATAATAATTTATAAAAAATCAAATTAAATGAAAAAAATAATTAAAAATAAAAAAGCATTGTGTAGTAGACACTGCTGCTGTTCTTTTTTTTTTAAAAAGAAAGGGGGATGGAGAGGAGAGGGTTCGAGAGTGTGAGCGAGAGAGAGCGATGAGCGAGAGAGAGCGGGCGGCGGTCCAATGTCGGAGGGGCGGCGGACTTCGCCGCCGGCGCTCGGCGACAGCTCGGCACGCGCGGGGCGGGGAGATCGAGGAGCGGGGGTTTGGTAGTCCGGCGGAAGACTCGTCGGCAGGTTCAGCGGGCTAGGGCGGCGCATTGGTGGAGGCGGTCGGAGCTGGGAATTAGGCCACGGCGGTGGTTTCGGAGGAAGGAGGAGCAAGACGGAGGAGATAGAGGGTTTTGGCAGAGGCTGCGGCGGGTTCCAATGGGTCGAGAGGGAAGAAAGGGGGATGCGCCGGGAAGTCGGAGGCGGGGCGTAGGCGAGGATGAGGAGGAGAACGGAGTGGAGTTCACCGGAGGGGGTCTATGAAAGGGCGGAGCTACCTGGTCGGCTTGCCGGGGCACAACGGATGGAGGGTTTTTCGAGGCGACACGGCTATGGCGCTCCGCGGAGGCGAGAAGGGGGTTCCAGTGGCGGCGTGCGACAACGGTGGAGGCGGTTGCCGACAGAGGTGAGGTTAGGGTTTTCTTATTTTCTTTGATTTCTTTTCCCTTTGCTCGGCGGTGGCTGTGGGGAAAACGGCCGGCCTCCGGCTGGTGGCCGCGGTGGGGATGATGATGATGGTGGTTTTATTCGGTAGTGGTAATGATGGTGGGTCGGTGACGGTTTGGGTGGTTGGCCGGATTTGGCCATGGTCGGCCACTGTGTCGAGGTTGGCGTGTCGGAGAAGACTTGGGGTCTGGGCTATTGGCAGTCGACCTGGAAGGGCTGTGTCGGGGTCAGCAATGGTGACCAGGGTGGTGGTTCTCGGTGGTTGGAGGCTATCCGAGTGAGGTGGTGGTTGGTTTGGCTGAGGGTGGCAAGGCCGGAGAAGTTACGGGTTGGTCGTAGGGGACGAGTCGGGCGACGGAACGGTGGTAATGGCAGCGGACAAGACGGGATAGGGTTTAGGATTAGGACTAGGGTTAGGAAATTTATTGATGTCGGGTGTGTCCGACACGGGAAAGAAAATAATGTACATGTAAAATATTGGAATAAGATTTATGGATGAACACGGACACGATGCACGTAGATTTATGGAGGAAATTTGTGGAAGATGAATAATGAATTGGAGGAGTACCTGCCTATTTATAGGATGTGGGAATTCCCAATTAGATAGAAATTAGGAGTAGTTTAAACCCAATTAGAATATCCAATCTAATAATTTAAATCAATTCAAGGAATTCAAACCCAAATCAAATCCAAATTCCAATTACAGATCAAATTTAAATCTAATTACATTCTAGTTTAAAATCAAATGGGACAAATCAAATTGCAAATATTTAACTATTTAAATGAATCCATAAATTTAAATCAAGATTTAAATGCCACAATAATTTTAAAATATTTTTCTAAAATACTAATAATATAATTTCGAAAATAATAACTATTTTAAAATATCTTTTCGAATAATAAAATATTTATATTAATAATTTCGAAAATAAAAATATAAATTTAATTTAATGCACCCATATGCAAGGAATATATAATAGTTTTCCAAATTACCACTAGTAAATAAATATTTAAAGTAATATGGTTTTGGTCATCTCGATAGACAACTTTAAGCAAAATACAAATACAATAATTATTATATATTATTTGAACAATAAAATAAAAATAAAATAAAATAAAAGTTTTTCAATAAATATGTACTCTCGCACATGTTCGCACTTGACGAGCAAGAGATAAATTTCGTGCGCGACGTACAATACGACTACGCGACGTACAATACAAAATTTTAAATCAGTATCAAAATCGATAAAAAAAATATAGTAGAAATTTAGGGGTTTTACATGTGGATAGTGCGACAGAATTCTGCTTCTTGCTAAACCAAGAGACTAGAGCCTTTCCTAATAAATGACACGTGCCACTTGTACTTTTACGGTCGACCTTGCATCCGGCGAAATCAGCATCAGAGTAACCAATGAGGTCAAATGTTGTTGTTTTGGAATACCATAGGCCCACTATAACCGTACCCTTAAGGTATTGAAAGATACGCTTAACAGCGGTCATGTGTGATTCCTTAGGATTAGCTTGATATCTAGCACACAGGCAAACGCTAAACATAATATCAGGGCGACTAGCAGTTAAATAGAGTAGACTGCCTATCATACCTCGATACTTACGTTGATCGACAGGTTTGCCGCTATCATCTGGTTCTAGTTTTTGTAGTAGCCATTGGAGTGCTGATTGGTTTGACGTTGTCAAGGTCGAATTTCTTCAGCATGTCCTTTGTATACTTTGACTGACAGATGAAAGTTCCATTTGATGTTTGTTTGACTTGGAGTCCAAGAAAGTAGTTGAGCTCCCTATCATGCTCATCTCAAACTCGGTCTGCATACACTTGGCAAAATCTTGACAGAGAGTTTTATCAGTAGAACCAAATATAATATCATCAACATATATTTGCACTAAAAGAATAGTGTCTTTGAAAGATTTTATAAAAAGTGTGGTGTCAATTTTCCCTTTTGAAAAACCTTTCTCAAGCAAGAAATTTCTTAGTCGTTCATACCAAGCTCTATTGGCTTGTTTAAGGCCATATAGCGCTTTCTTCAGCTTGAAAACATGGTCGAGAAATTTATGATTTTCAAAACCAGGGGGTTGTTTTACATAAACTTCATCCTTAATAAATCCATTCAAGAAAGACTTTTAACATCCATTTGAAATAATTTGAAATTTTGAAAATTAGCAAATGCACAAAGCATCCGAATTGATTCCAATGTCGCAACAGGAGCATACGTCTCATCGTAGTCGATACCTTCCTTTTGGTTGTATCCTTGGGCTACTAGACGAGCTTTGTTGCGTGTAACTGAACCATCTTCATTTACTTTGTTTCTAAAAACCCATTTAGTGCCAATAATCGAGTGATTTGTCGGTCTAGGAACGAGTTCCCATACTTGGCTTCTCTCGAATTGGTTGAGTTCCTTTGCATGGCAGAAATCCAAAATTCATCATTAAAAGCTTCTAAAATGTTTTTCGGCTCAATTTGTGAAATAAAGGCAGTGCTAGCAATAGTGTCTCTTAATGATGATCTAGTAGTTACTCCACGTGAAACCTCACCTATTACCAAATTTTCTGGATTTGACGGCTTGAAAGAGAATTTCTTTGGCAAGCCCTCCAGAAAATTAGTTTCGGTGGTGGTATTCATTGGAGTAGAAGTTGATGACTCAACATCATCATCAAGAGTAGCTGCTGCATTGTTATCTTCATCAAAAGTCACATTTGTAGACTCTTCCACAATTAATGAGCGTTTGTTAAACACTCTATATCCCTTGCTTTTGGCAGCATAGCCAAGGAAAATACCATTGTCAGCTTTGGCATCAAATTTGCCTAAGTTGTCTTTGGTGTTAAGGATAAAACATCTACAACCAAAAACTCTAAAATAAGAAACATTTAGGGTTCTTCCAAACCAAAGCTCATAGGGTGTTTTCTTCGTAATAGGACGAATAAGCACCCTATTTAAAATATGGCATGCTGTACTGACAGCTTCAGCCCAAAAGTATTTCGGAAGTGAAAACTTATTCAACATGGCTCTAGCCATATCGCCAAGAGTCCTATTCTTCCGCTCCACAAAACCATTTTGTTGAGGAGTTCTTGGACAAGAAAACTCGTGATCAAAACCATTAGAATCACAAAACTTTTTCAAAATCAGTATTTTCGAATTCGCCTCCATGATCACTACGGATTCGAGTAATCATGTAGCCTTTTTCGTTTTGAACTTTCTTAACAAAAATCTTGAAAAATGAAATAGCATCGCTTTTATTTGTAAGAAAGAAAACCCAAGTAAATCTAGAAAAGTCATCAATAATAACAAAAGCATAGAGTTTTCCACCAAGACTGGCTACTCTACTAGGGCCAAATAAATCCATATGAAGTAGTTGCAAGGGTCTAGTAGTACTTACAGAGTTTATGGAATGAAATAAGGACTTGGTTGCCTTATTTAATTCATTCTGCACATACTGTGTCCTTTTTGAATGTGATGTCGGGCAAGCCTCTAACTAGCTTCTTGGTCGATAGCCTGGTTATAGTATCCATATTGGCATGACCAAGACGCTGGTGCCACAGTAATCTTTCATCCTTATGAGCATATAGGCATCTACCTGCATTGTTAGTATCTCTAGACAGATAGAAAATATAAATATTATCCTCTCTTATCCCTTCAAAAGCGATGTCTCCTGTTGACCTATCATAAATAAAACATTTATTTTGTCCAAAGTTAATATCATATCCATGGTCAGCAAGATGACTAATGCTGAGCAGGTTATGCTTTAACTTGGTCACTAGGCAGACATCCTTTATTACGGGAGAATAAGAATGGCCAAAAATACCATTACCTATAATATACCCTTTTAGGTTGTTGCCGAAGGATACATATCCTTCTCTCTTCATCGATAGTGATGCGAAAAGATTTGCGTCTCCCGTCATATGCCGCGAGCATCCACTATCGAGAATCCACTTACTCTTAGTTGAGGAGCGAAGGTCCACCTACATCATAGTAGATGTGACCTTTGGTACCCAAGTTCTTGAGGGTCCTAAAAGTTAGTTTTCGGAAACCATGCATATATATTTCTATCTACTAATATTCTAACCTACATTGTGGTGAAATGTGTCCATGTAATCCACAATAAGTACAAATAGCATTCCTATTTATGTTAGGAGCATGTTGATGATATCTATATGTAGAGTGGTGTGGAGTAGCATGGTGATGATATGTAGAGTGGTGTGGAGTAGCATGGTGATGATATGTAAAGTGGTATGGAGTGACATGGTGATGATGTCTATGTGGAGCATGATGATGACTATAACCATAAGCAGTATGATGGTGATTTTGTTTATGTGCAACATAGTGATGATTGTATCTATGTGTAGCATGGTGATTATGTGTCATATTGGAGCGAATTTTATTTCTACGTACATGTAGTTTGTGTGCTTTATGAAAGTGGGTGTACATGAAAGCATGATTGTGTGCTGCAGGTGTATGACGTGTTTGAGTAGTATGAGAAGTGTTGTGCTTTGTGTGTGTCTCATGTGATTGGGTTTGAGGTTGAGCAACCTGTTTTCCCAATCTAATCTCTAATTTCTTAGAGATAGCCTGCAGTTCATTAACCTTAGCATTCAAACCGTATATCTTAGTAACAGAAATCTTGTGTCTACTCTTTTCTTCAGCAAGCTCCGTGTTGAGTGCGGTGATTTCTTGTATTTGTTGTTCAATACGTGCTTCGGCATCATGAAGGCTTAGTTTAAGCTTAGACACCTCATTTGTGACTTCCGTGGGTGACGTGTCTCTAATGTTATCAAGCAATAAAGAAAGTATTTGAATTTTGACTTCATGACTTTTGATCTTTTCCTTGGCATGTTTATATTTACCAATGACCTTTTTGTGATCATCAAGTAAATCGGTGAAAGCATCGATAATTCATCAAAAGTGAAATCATCAAGAGTTTCGTTTGATACCTTGTCGGACGTTGCCATTAGGCACATGTTTGCAGCATCTTTAGGAGAGTCCTTTTCTTCCTCGAGTCACTGGCTTCGCTTTCATGCCAAATGCTTGTGTTGGCATATTTCTTTGAGGAAGCCTTCTTGTATGGTTTTTCACAACGGTTGTTCTTCTTTAAGAATGGACAGTCTTTTCGGACGTGTCCAGTCTTCTTACAACCGTAGCATGTTGGCTCTTCTTCGTCATCTTCTTGTGGTTCCTTTTTTCTTCGATTGAAGCGAAGGAATTTCTTGAAATTGCGGACAAGGAGAGCTTGATCATCACCTTCCAAGTTGTCGTCATCCGTCTCTTCGGGGTCAGCCCTTCGTCGGTGAGCTTTGAGGGCGATCTCCTTAGCCTTAGGAGTAGGCTCTTCGAAGTCTTTGAGGTCAAGCTCATGAGTCATCAGCTTTCCCATCAAAGTCTCTATGGACATAGTTGTAAGATCATTTCCTTCTATGATGGCTGTCACCTTAGGGTTCCAAATCTTTGGTAGCTCCCTAAGTAGCTTGCGAATCTTTCGTGATATGTATATTATTTGCCGAGCGAAGATAGGGGATTGATGATATCTAGGAATCTTGTGAACATTTGCGTGATCGTCTCATTTGGCTTCATCTTGAAGGCTTCATACTCTTGAGTGAGATGACTTATCTTCGATTCCTTGACTTGGGTGGTTCCTTCATGCGTCACTTCTAGAAGTCTCCATACTTCGTGAGAGGTGGTGCATATTGAGACCCTGTTAAACTCATTCCTGTCTATAGCACAAAATAAGGCATTAATAGCTCTCGCATCTAGACTTGCCTGTTTTTTCTCCTCGCTAGAATATTTGTCTTGTGGTTTCTCAATGAGATCACCATTGACAACTATCATGGCGGGCTTTTTGTAACCATCGGTGACGATAGTCCACAGGTCGAAGTCTAGTGACTTGAGATAAAAGCTCATCCTTGTTTTCCAATAGGTGTAGTTAGTTCCATCAAATAGGGGAGGCCTATGAGTGGACTGCCCTTCACCGTGATTGGAAATCAAGGATTGTGTGGTTGCCATGGATCTCTAGGATGTTAGTCCTTGTTGAAAGAACCGAGCTCTGATACCAATTGAGAGATGGCAACTCTAGAGGGGGGTGAAAAAGTTTATAACGATAATAACCAATTAAAAATTAAACTCTTTCATAAGCTAAAAGTAATCAGAGTAAATACGAAAATAAATATGGAGCAAGAAAGCATACGCAAACATAGCCGATTTTTAACCTGGTTTCTCCTCGTGGAGGACTAGTCCAGGCCTGAGAACTCTAGCTCAGGATTAAATCCACTATTTGTGAAATAGTAGTTATACCCCGTGCCTTTTCTTCAGAAGAGCACGTCAACTTTTACAAAGATCGCAGTGGCGATGCTTGAATTTTCCAAGCGACTTTTGAACTCTTGCACAAACTCCTAACTGAAAAGTACTGAGCACTTGAGGCTTAGGGAGCTTATGGCTTGTAGATGAAAAAGGGTATGGCTGGTATAGAGCTTTAGAGAGAAGAGAAAGAAGATTGGATGATTGAAAATGAGAGAATTCATGGCCTATTTATAGGATATCAGGTAGGCAGAATTCGGCCAGAATTCTGGTTAGAATTTTCAAAAAATTGGTCGTTGGACAACTTGCAACCAGCCAACCCTAAAAATTAGGGTACTGATTTTTAGGAGGCAGAGTTCGGCCCGAACTCTGTGTAGAGGCAGAGTTCGGTCCGAACTCTGTCTCCAGAGCACAGAATGGGTCAATAGTCCAATTGGCTTATTTGGATATGTGTAGAGCTTTTGGATTTTGGGTATGGGTATAGGTTAAGTCTCATATGCTCAGCATAGCTCAGTTTACATAAGTCTAGACTCAATAAAATTATAAAATACAGACTCAAAAAATAACTTGCATTGCAAATCCGTGCTGTCGTCTGACTTGTACTGGATGTAGTCTTTATGTGTCGTATTGAATTATCACAAGTATCATGTAGTCAATTCTATCAATACTTGGTTGACTATGATTTTGTGTCAACACCCCCCCCCCCACTCGACCCGAGGCATATTCTGCTCTATCTCACCTCCAACCTTGACTACAGGACCTTGTGGTCCAAAGGCACTAGTAGGGTCGACTCCCACCAGATGAAGATAATCAAGTGGTCAGCGAACTTTAACACTAAGGAAGACTCAGCGAAGGTCGCCGCTGGGTGACCCTTTCCAATCTTCCCCTTATTTGTTTCGTTCCGACAGCTCTTAGGCATATAGCCAACTCTTTTGGGACTTACGTGGCCACTGCTGCAGAAACCAGCAACCTGACCAAAGCCCACTACGCCATGATATGTGTGGAACTCGACCTCACCAAAGATCTCCCCAACCATATCCTCATCGAACTTGGCAACCAGACTCACACCTAGCAAACCATCTACGACAATCATATAATCTTTCGCTCACACTGCCACCTACGCGGTCACCTCTCACAGCAATGCTTTCATCTCCAACTAGAGATTAAGAAGAAACTGGAGCGGAAAGAACCCCACCCCAAAGGGAACCAGCATCAAAAACCTGCCCAACCGCCCTGCTTCCTCTACCGAAATCCCATACCAGATTCAACTCCTTTGAAGGCAAATACCACCAACCAAACCTACCCCTTTCCAACCAGTTCAATGCCCTCGCTTCAGAAGAGATCGACTCCTCCCAGGAGATAGCCTTCCCTGCAGACTCCATCATGGCCCACGGAACGAATCTGAAGACCTCAGTGGCTCCCTCCCGGATGACGAGAGGAGACTTTCCAAGAAATTTTGAACGCTACAGACCTCCAAACCTCCCACAGAGTTGCCGCCATAGATGTCCTCACTATTCTAGGGCCAGAGCAGGCTCTAAGAGGTCTTCAGGTCCTTGCTACTGGATTCTCGCTCCAGTCGAAGTCGACCAGATTGGAATCTCCGATGATACCCTTCTTTTCCTACCGGAGAAAGTCGACCTCAACTCCGGTGGAGAAACGGTCGCACCCTCCGAAGCTACCCTCCAAAATTGCCTCGAGGACTCCATCCTTGGCACATCCACCAAGACGATGGGGCATCCACCACAACCGGGAAATCTGATAAGAAAGGGGCCGCAAAGTCCCCGACCATGCACACCAGGTCCGCAGCAAAGCGGACCAACCAACCCCTCCAAGCTCAATTAATGATAAACATTCTTTCGTGGAATGTCCACGGTCTGGCGAACAAACCAACTGTGAGGAGAATCACCAGCCTTAAAAAGACTCACAAGATCGACATCTTGATCATCATTGAACCCAAAATCCCATACAAGACTCAAATCCATTCAACTGCAGTTAGGCCTTCACTCGGCCATTGCTGGCAGACACGACATTTGGATCCTCTACTCCAAGGCCGTCAAAATTGGTGTCATCCAAGAATCCAAGCAATCCTTTCTTGCTGGATGGAATACCCTTTGATCCCTAATCGCATGATTCTTTCCGCAGTTTACGGCAGCTATGACATCGCGGATCACAAACCCTCTAGAACGACCTCCTGGACATCCACCAACACCACCATAACCTCCCATGGCTTTTTATTGGGGACTTCAACGCTATCACTTGTAGAAGAGAAGACTGGCGGCCGCCTTTCCCCTCATTCAGCCATGCAAGACTTCAACAACTTTATCTTCAACTCTCACCTCATCCCTCTTCCGTTCACTAGCAATGCCTTTACCTGGTGCAACATGTAGGAAGGCGACCGTCGACAATTCTTCCACCTCGACAGGGCCTTAACAAACGCCCACTAGCAAGGAATGGGGACTACTTCCAAGCTTTCTCACCTTAATACCACCAAATCCGACCATGCTCCACTGCTAGTTGGAATTACTAGCATATCCAGCTAGTCCAAAAAGAGTTTTCGCTTCCTGGACTTCTGGAGCGAGCACTCCCAATTCTTGAGCGTCGTCACGAAAGCTTGGAACATCACGGACTCCCCCGAACCTCTCAGCCGGGTGGCCAACAAGCTTAAGGCCACGAGAAAAGCCTTAGCGGCCTGGAGCAAGGAAGCTTATGGAGATATTTTTCAAACCATCTGTGAGGCTGAGGATGACGTTACATATGCCGAAGCCATGTACATAACCGACTGTTCGCCAGCTACCAGGAAGGCCCTGAACCTCACCAAAGCTATCCTCAAATTCAGGCTGAAAGTTGAGACCGATTTTAGGAAGCAGAAAGCGAGGCTTAAATAGGACAGGGAGGGGGACAAAAACTCGAGCTATTTCCACGCCTGCATCAATGGTCGCAGACAGAAACTCACTCTCCATCAGATTGTCGATGATAACGGGACCAACATCAGTGATCAAAAGGGTATCCAAGTGGTGGCCGTGAAGTTCTATTCCCGACTATTCTCCAAGGAAACGGTCATCAAAGATAACACCTTTCTGGACGAGGTTCCCCACCTTATTAGCGACAAAGACAATATCTGGCTAGAACAGCCCCTTCAGAGGAAGAGGTCAAAGATGCCGTCTGGGCCCTTAACACACACAGTACGCCTAGACCAGATAGGTTTTTGGGGGTTTTCTTCTGCACATGCTGGGACATCATCAAGGTGGACATCCACAATGCGGTCTTCGCCTTCCTCCAGGGAGCTACTTACCCCAGAGCCATATCGAGCACCAATCTGATCCTCATCCCGATGAAAGATAACCCAAAGATATTTTGCGACTTTTGCCCCATCAGTCTTTGTACCTTCACCAACAAGATTATATCCAAGATCATCGCCTCCCTATGGCTGGCCTACTTTCCAAGATCATCTCAGAGGAGCAGAGTGGCTTTGTCCGGGGGAGAAATATCAAAGATAACATCATGTTGGCCTAAGAGTTAATACCTGCATGAAGCTCCTAGCAAGAGGGGGCAACATAGCCATCAAATTGGATATGGAGAAAGCTTACGACATACTGGATTGGCAATTCATGATCTGGGTCTTCAGAGCCTTCGAATTTTTGAAACCTGGACCAACATCATATGGAAATTGATCTAACTCGTAATTCTCCACGGTTATCAACGGTCAGGCAGACGGTTTCTTCAAATCAGGTCGCAGGGTTAGGCAAGAAGATCCTCTATCTTCCACCATCTTCATATTTACGGCAGATGCATTGAGCAGAAATCTTAATAAGATGGCGAGCACCCCCAACTTCCAGTACTATCATACCACTAACGGGTGCCTGATTATCACCCACCTGGCTTTCACAGACGATATCCTCATATTCTCTTCCAAAGACGCCGGGTCGGTGGAAGTAGTCCACAATACGCTTCAGAGATACGCCGGGTGCTCGGGCTAGAAGGTCAACCCGAAAAAAAGTGTTATCTATACCCACCATAAAATCGAGAGAGCAAGCGGCTAGCCTCTCCATCCCACCTCCTTCCCCACCAAGCATCTCCGTTCCACTACCTTAGATGCCCCCTCGTGTACGTTAAATCCAATGCCGGAATCTTCGAGAACCTGATCAATCACATCAGAAAAAACTCGAGGGCTGGCAGAACACTACCCTATCTCCAGGAGGCAAGATGATCCTCATCAATCACGTCCTCACATCCATTTCCATCTACACCCTGGCTGCGTGCTCCCCCCAAGAAAGTTCTATCCTCCATTGAGAGTATCTTCAGCAACTTTCTCTAGGGACACAGCGACGGCAATGACAAGCACCATTGGGCTAGTTGGGATACCATAGCTTGTCCTACCGGGAAGGGGGCATGGGTTTCACAAAACTTTTCCACATTGTTAATGCCTTTTCGATAAAACAGTGGTGGATGCTCCGCACGAGTCAGAACTTAAGGACCAGGTTCATGAAGGCCAGATACTTCAAGCGCATCCACCCATCGACGGCCATCTCTAACAATAGATCCTCAGCGGCTTGGCATCGCATCCTTATCGGGTGGTCTCTTAACGAACCAGCGATTTGCCTACAGGTGGGCAACGGCGATTCATCACCATTTTTGGAGTGCTGGGTTGGAGACATCTTGCTTCCCAACCTTTCAACCACCCCTAGGAACAGCACTATCTAGGACTTGTGGGACCCCTCTAATAACAACTGGAATTGGAATAAAATTCGGGTCTGGGCCGGATCAGAGGCGGTCGATTGCATCCGTCGTAGCGGATTGACGATTGGATCGGACGCAGATAAGCTCGAGTGGTCACCCGCAGTTGCCGGAGCATTCTCGGTTCGAACGGCCAAAAAAGTAGGAATGCAGCGCCATCTCCTACTATTGCATCTTTATGGCAGACATGCATCCCCAAGAAGTGGTCCTTCCTCATTTGGAGAGCCCTACGCAATATCCTCCCTACTGATGACACTCTCAACAATATCGGGTTTAGCCTTGCATCAGCATGCACATGCGCTATGATCGTCAATCGAAAATAGTCAACCACATCCTTAGTCAAGGGGACCTCCCGGTCAAGGTCTGGAGAGTACTTTTCCAGCGTTGCGGAATGCCTCGTGGGGACGACAACTTCTACGACCTCATGGCGACCTGGGCTTCCACATCCCATGGTCACCAGATCGTAGCTGTCGTCGCCACGTGGGTTATCTAAAAAATCGTAATAAGGTAAGATATGAAGGCCACCAGTACACCGCAGACCAACTGATTTGGCGACCATTCGACAGTGCCGCAAACGGAGCTCCCTCTGTTCGCACGGCCAAACGGCCTTCTGGAACTCTTTCCTATCACCGGCTTAGCCATTTTGGTTTCCGTTTTTCTCCTCTTTTGATAGTATACGTATAGGCTTCGACATTTTGCGCCTTATGGTATATTTGTTTATGTTCGACTTTTTCGTCCTTCATGAATAAAATGGGTTGTTGGTCAAAAATAATAATAATAATAAAATATATATACACACACACACACACACCACACACACACACACACACACACACATATATATATATAAAAAAATATATATATATATATATATATATATATATTATATATATATATATATATATATTATATATATATATATTTAAATATTATATATATTATATATATTATATATATATATATATTTTAATACATATATATATATATATATATATATATATATATAATATATATATATATATATTATATTAAAAAAAGTCATTAATAATTTCAATTATTTAAATCAAAATTAGGGAGATTATATTCTACCCAACTTATAAGAATTTTGTCCTCGAAATTAAGTTAAAGCACGATTATGAATAAACCAATACGAAATAGTAGAGAAAAAGAAAATCTAATACGCAAATCGTACCTCGTGTCTTATAAATGGAAAAGTAATTCTGAAATTGATTCTATTTGGAGGATGAATCTTAAGATTATGTTTTCTAGGTTGCTTGCTACCTACCCAAAATATTGACTTTTATTAAACTTATTTAGGACGATCCTATGTACAATATTTTTAAGATACGTTACTAATTATTCAAGTTACTAAGGTGGGGTAAGGTGGCACGAAAAGATTTCATCTCAGTAAGTGGTAATATGGAATCGAGGTTGAGAAAGATTATGGAAAGGGAAATGAGTAACCCAAAATAAAGAGTTTTTGATAGGATGAGAATGAACCATCATTTCTTGGTATATGTACAATCTTAAGCTCTGTCATATCTGATGGTATGAAAGGGTTTCCTACTCTAAAAATCTTCCTACTTACTACTACCTTCATTTGCACTAATTGAAATCCTTAAAATTCAAATTCCCGAATTTAAAGCTAAATCCAATCTATCACTATCTCTTCAAAATTTAAAGAACCCAAATTGAAATCTAAATCCAATATAGTATAATTTTATTTAAAATTTAAATAACCAAAATTTAAATCTAAATACAATCTATCATATCCCCCCTAAAATTTAAATAGCCAAAATTTATTCAATTAGATCTTATTTCAAATTTTAAAAATCTAGAACTTCCAAGTCTTCAAATTTTAAATTAAGTTTCCATCCTCAAATTTAAATTGATGATTCAATCCTAAAAATGCAACATTTAACTCAAATAACCAAATTGTTAAATTTTAAATTCAATCCATCAACATTCAAAATTTTAAATTCAATCCTTAAGACAATATTTTCCTCAAAGTCAAATAATTATGCTCAAGTCTTATTTTCACACTCTCTCAAATAATTGTAATTATTCTTTTGAAAGTTTTCGAAACCAAAAGCATTTAAATCACAATCGTATTTTACATGATTACCTTCTTAACCACCGTCTAATAGTTTCACCTTCAATGTAAAAAATTTAAACTATATTTTAAATTTGATAATACAACTTCTACCCAACTTAGAACCTACCGATCCTTCACACAAGACTATATTTTGAAAGAAAATTTCTTAAATCGTTCAATACTGTTCACCAATCCTCTAAAAAATATTATGTTCATGGCCCCTTTAAACATCCTAAATTGCCCAAGTAATCCAACTAGTAATGTAATTGATCAATTTAGGATATACCTAGTGTTATCCATATATCTAACTTCCATCAAGCACGAGCGTTCGTCTTTCCGAAATAGGGGAAGACAAGAAACAATAATAAGGAGTTGAAGAAAGATACGATCGAAAACGAGGTTCAAGGACGATGGTAGAATTCTATGGGTATTTTTAAAGCAGTTGTAGATTGAGTTCCTAAACATGTTTGATCCTAATACACAGGCTCGCACGACGTAATTACGTAACTTAGACGATAAGCTCTGGCCTGTATACCCCCATAAAAACCATTCACGCCCAGTACCAAAACTCACGTTGGACAAGAATATGTGGCAATGGCCAGCTACGGATCAAGTGGAGTCCAGTCCAACTCAAATACGTATAAGATGTCTAGTCGGGTCAACTATCTATACAACTCAATAAATATCTTTACATATCAACCCACAATAATACTGGATACAAGAATGAAATTGTGTATCATGGTGTGCATCCTATGCTACACTTGTCAAAATATATAGACTAAAAAAACAACATGAGTCTACAAATTTAGGCTAACAAGCAGAATATAACATGATAAAAAAATATAAATCATGAGAGAATGACAAAATGGTACCACTAACGATATCTGAATCATAACCAACCATCGACCTATCTAGTCAAAGCGCTCACTAATAACCTGTTGAGATCACTAGGTCCTCGATGGGACGTAGCAAGATACATAATATACTTGCTATATAAAGTGCCATATTAATAAATAACTATGCAAAGGACTTTTCATAGTAAATAAATATGTAAGGGGTGTTCCTAACCATCTAATGCGTAATTTAGATGACATCTTCACACGTATGGATAGGATTCAGGCTAACTCAAATAATCCACATAGCTCAAGGCTAGTGGTGTATATTTTTTTTATATTATTTTTTAGTGGTGTATATATATTGCTATCTAGTTATTTGTATCCATCCGTAACGATCCATAACGTCATAAGGCATCTGCAAACTCATAAATTCCTATAGTTGCATCCGGAGACTAGGTATACCAATTTGTCTTCCTATATACAGTAGTGACTGTCCTCCTCCAACATCCTATACTGACCAAGTCATGTCCATAACCTGACCAATTTCGTAAATGCTTGAGTCTCTAATACCCTAATCATACCAGTTACAAAATCTATCCGTCACACAACTCTAACGTATTGAGGGCCAGTCAGATATGCAGTCCGTGCCCCAAGCAAAATGCCTCAAATCATATAATGTGGGTTTCATGGCTAAAGGAGGTATAAAAATATCCTATAATCATAAGGTAGTTCGCTACAATTAAGTCAACATGCATAAAATAAAGAAAAAATACGTAAAACGACAAACATAGTCGTTTGTATCCAAGTATAACTTTGACGTGCAGTTTATATGAAAGTAAAATATAAAATAAAATATAAAGTGCTAAAATAAAATGATAATAACAATAAATATAACAAGGTATACTTGTATGGTGTATGTCCAAATATGCTGAGTTGCAAACCAATGTCTAGCTACAATTATCTAGGAACCAACAAACCATACTTTCATGTATATATCTACTAACCCAAATCTGAGTAAATATATTATACACATAATATAAACAATCATAATTACACTAATTCCGACAACTCCTTAATTAGGAGAGTTGGACGCGTCAAAGTCACATATTTCCTATGTCACCTATGTTAATTTATTAGTCAAATTATCTACAACTAAGTCACACTATTCAAAACACATTATTTACTATTTATATTCTGCATCTAAAAGTCAAAATGTAAATATATACTATATTGTAAATTTTGAGATTCGTGGCATGCAAATCGAGGCATTTTGTTGAACGAAAAGTCAACAGACACAAACCCAAAATTTGAGTATATAAACCTATACATTTCATCGCTACAAGAACATTGGAATCAATGGTTAATTTGAACAAATATTGATAGGTTACGATTGATTTCCAGTTTATAGATTACAATTACGGTTGTTTACTAGTCATCCAGAACTTATATAATTAAACGAAATATCAAAATGATTTATTTACTTCTAAAATTTTAATATATTATAGATCTCTATGTCAACTCAAAACATTAAATGGGTCACAAAAATGATTTTGAGATCTTCTAGAATATTAAAAACAATGAAAATTGTTCAAATTTTGGATGACTGATACTTAAATAATTTTACAGAAAAATGTGTTTCGCATATTGAAAATAAATTTTAGAATATTAAAGCTAACCTCAATACGATTCCAATAAAAAAATTAGAGGTGAAATGTAGTTCGGAGCTTGGAGTTACTGTATTTCCAAATTGTTATAGCTAATCAAAAAACAACGATGATTTTTGTAGCAAATTTGGGGACTATTTTTGGACGAGAAAGAGGAGGGTGTGTAACTACCTTTCTAAAATAGGAGTATGTTTGTCATTTCATTAATTTTTTATAATTGTGTTAGTGATGGTAATATTTATTTTATATATATTGGTTGTGTGCTAGCTAATTAGATAAGACCATATGATTAGTTGGTTAGTGGACTAGCCTATTTCTTAGACTTGTATTAGTAGACCAATTAGATTTGTCATGACACTAGAGCCTAATAATTAAATTGACATGACACATGGACCAACACTTTGGACTCAAACTAGACCAAATTAGTCATTTCATTTATTATATAGGATTAGTCTATTTACTAAATTAGGATTAGAAGCTTCCATCCATTATTCTAGCCTTTATGAAAACTTGGAGGGCAATTTGGACAATTTTCATTGCATGGAATATGGAGCATGTGGCCGGCCCTTTATAGGGAGGAAAGCCCTATCTTTCTTTCATTTTGTTTGTGTCTTTCATACCAATTTGGTATTCTATTCCAAATTGATCATTCCTTCCACCAATTCCTTCCAATTCCACTCTAATTTCTTGCTAATTCTCTTCATTCTCATCACTTAGAGGAGCCTAGGAGCCTGGTGGCTAGGACCACTAGAAGAGGAGACTAATTGATAGGAGATAGTGTCCAGATCATGTCCATTAGATTTTACATTGGAAATCCATCTCCTAATAGGTATACATCTCAATTTCTCCTCTAACTAGACTCTAATTATGTAATTTGGCCCTTACGAATTCATCCATGGACTAGGAATACCTATAGGAAGAAGAATTAGGCTCTAATGACTCTTTATGTGGAAGTTTTATTGAGATTGTGTTACGCCCCAGAACCAGAATACTGGAGAGCGGGGGAAGACATAGCCAGCTACGTATATGAAATGGAATCCATCTCGCTATACGGTCACGGCTGTCTAGATACATGAGGGTTTAACTACAAGCCAGCAGTCTCTTAAGGTCATGAACAAGCCTATTGTCTCAATCACAAGCAAGTAAGTAAAAGTTACAAGATGTATGATCATAAATATACAATAATAAGGCGTCCCAAATATTATATATTCAGCTGATCATGAAGCTAGTCGTTACAAAATGTTAGGACTAGCAAGAGTTAGTCATACATGATCAACCCTAGGATCTGTCAATCATGTTACATCCCGTAGGCAGACAGCAAGTAAATTGCAATTGAGCTAAACAGGTGCTCGTCGGCTAAACGCCTCAAAAGAATATTTTACAATAGAGTGGAAGATCAAGAATAAAACCCACTCGTTGCTAGGGTTCCGTCTAGTGGCCACCATCTGGCTGGAAGGTCGGTAGATCCTCTAGAGCTGCTCCGAAATCTAGTCATACAAAACCAGCTGGGTCAGATCCCAGAAAGAGCAAGTGCCACAAGGAAGCTTCACTTAGGAACTAAAACCAGCAATCAGCACAAGAGTATAAAATAATAAATAAGACAGGGTTAAGAAAAGCATCACAGGGTGATATACGATAAGATAACCATGGACTATTCAGATAGCCAGGTTACAACCCGTAAAACCAAACAAGGACTGGGGTTGTAACCCTTCGTCTGAACCGAACTTGGAATTCTCACCATTTATCGGTAAAATAAATACAGGCATTCAGGTCATGCAGTAATCTGGAACAGAATCAGGACATGACTAGACTGGTTAGACTCCATCCAATCATTTCACGGCCAAGCAAGAATTATGGCTTGATACTTTAACTAACTAGGGTTATCACAGGCCTAGTTACTAGCAAGATGCAGTGAGATTATTCTACAACCACAAGCCCTGCAGACCATCCAGGTTATCCGGGTTGAAAGATTAGGGTTGTATTCAGGTGGGTACATCGTCCAGGAAACGCATGTACCCTTAGGTAGCTTGAAGGGTGCAACACATGACAATGTGCTGGAAATGTGCCCTACTCGACGGCAGGCTACAGATCCCAAGACACGCCCAGGTAACGGGATTGCCTGTAGCTGGGAGATCTCTTTATGACTAATGTATTAATCTAGTTATTTAGCCTTAGTCCATTTCAGTTGGTACTCCTGACCGTGGTACTCAGGAGTCCCCTCCTAGATATGATGCAAGACATGACTGGATTATTTGTACAAGCACAATATCCCACGGTGTCTGGGTTAATTATACAGGTCATGTCATGTTAGGTAGCCGTCGCAACAGCTTATCAAGATATATCATGTCAGGTTTACTTGTCAGGAGTGTGCCACGATGGGCCACTATCATGCCATGCTAGTTCCTTGTCACACCATGTCATGTACAATTGTCATTCCAATCATGTCAATCAATTCGTGATTTTTCAAGTTCAGGCATATGCGGCCAGAAATGATCTCATACGGCTGGAAAGAGAACAGCCCATGCGGCTCAATAGGGTCAGGCACATGCGGCCAAGAAGAGAATCCATGCGGCAGCAGCTCATGCTGCTGAGAGTCCAAAGCTCATGCGGCTGAGGAGAATGAGGCATATGCGGCTAGCGGGAAGAGTGGGATAGTGTGCGGCTGTAGGGGAAGGGTTTCTGCGGCTGAGAGCAAGTGGCTTGCATGCGGCTCAGGAAGAAGTTCTCATGCGGCTAGGTCAAGTAAAGTCCCATGCGGCCAGCGGGAAGAGAGGGCGCATGAGGCTAAGTCAGAGAATTCATGCGGCTGGAAGAAGCGGGGTCCTCATGCGGCCAGGGAGAGCGCATGCGGCTAAACGGGTAACGTCTCATGCGGCTCAGAAGTGCAGAGTATATACGACTGGGATTGAGCGAGTTATGCGGCTAGATGAGTTTGGCCCTCATACGGCTCAAGTACTTCCAGCCATGCGGCTGAAGAGAACACTTGCCGCATGAATTATTCATGCGATCAAGTCAAGCACAGTTCATCTTCTCCAAAATCCCGAGAAGAAGAACACCATGAGAGCCAAGTTCTCAAGCTCCATAACTCCATCATCCGGAGCCAAAATCTGAACTTCCATAGGTCAAAACGGGTCAGAATGAAATGCTCTACAATATAGAACCATCAAAACTTAGAAATAACAAGATTAAATAGATCAAAACCCAAAAATTCCAAAAATAAAGTAAACTTAGATCTACAAGAATCTAGCCATGGAAAGTGGAAATGCCGAGTATTAAAGTAAGTTAAAATGCTGTAAGGAAGAGAATAAAGCAATAAAATTAGAGTTCCTCCATGAAGCAAGTTGTACTTGCCTATACCTCACTCTCTTGGTAGGTGCAGGAGTTAATGGTGGAGAAGAAGAGAGTAATGAAGAGAGAGAAAGAAGAATGGGTAATAAATACTATGGATGGTAGTAGGTAGGGGGTTCACCCTTGGTTCATGATAAAACAATAGCAATCCCAAACCGAACCAAGCCAACCGGAACCAAGAATAACCCAAGCCAGGATGGAAACTAAGCAAGGAATCATGCAATACAAGATAAAATACGTACACATATTCCAAAATACGTAATACGAACCACAGGCATTACAACTCTATCCACCTTAAAAGAATTCTGTCCTCGGAATTTAATTAAGATGCTAGAGAGACGAGGACAAGCTATATTGATCACAAGCAAGCTATAACTAGGCAGGCAATCACTCATTCAAGCAAGGAATCGAAGGCATGAGGCATAAGGAAGACATGCCTAACTAGGCAGGCAATCACTCCTGTCTGATATCTCTACTGGGTACACAAAGACGCTTACCATGCCTAAGTGTACCGTCTTCTTGAATGCATAACTCCGGTCTTCGTCCTGCCTCACACTCTGTTCTGAGTTGCTGAAGCTTGGAATCTGTTGACTGCGCCATCCGGATCCTCTCGACTATAGTGGACTGAACTTGCATGCTGGCCATTAATGCCATACTGGAAGGGAGAACAACTTTAATACCCATTTTCTGAAGATCTGCTAACAGTTCTGGTTGCGCTGTTAGGAAATAAACTCTGGCTCTCCTGCTCAATGCATCTGTAACGACGTTGGCCTTTCCGGGATGATACTGCAAGTTGACATCATAATCCATAAGAACCTCTAGCCACCTCCTCGGACGCATGTTAAGATCCTTCTGGGTGAAAACATACTTCAGGCTCTTGTGGTCGGTAAAAATCTCTACCCTATCTCCGTACAAATAGTACCTCCACAACTTGAGTGCAAACACTACTACTGCCAACTCCAAGTCATGGGTTGGGTAATTCCTCTCATGATCACGAAGTTGTCGTGAAGCATAAGCTATTACCTTTCTATGCTGCATCAAAACACATCCTAAGCCTCTGCCTGAAGCATCACAATACACGGATAATCCTCTGGTTCTATCTGGAAGTGCGAGAATGGGAGCCGTCATCAAGCCTCATTTCAACTTCTCAAAAGAATTCTGACATTCTGCTGTCCAAGCAAACTGTACATCCTTGCGGGTCAATTGGGTCAATGGTGCTGAAATTCGAGCAAAATCTGAAGCAAACCGTCGATAGTAACCGGCCAATCCAAGAAAACTACGGACTTCTGCAACGGTACTGGGCACTGGCCATGACTCAATAGCCACAATCTTCTGGGGATCCACTTCTACTCCTCCTCGAGTGATGATGTGACCAAGTACGAAATGCGATCGAGCCAGAGCTCGCATTTACTGAACTTGGCATATAACTGGTGCTCCCTGAGAATCAGAAGAACCACACGGAGATGCTGCTCATGTTCTGCCTCGCTCCTGCTATAGACCAGGATGTCATCCAAGAACACAATCACAAACTGATCCAAATAGGGCATGAAAATACGATTCATGAGATCCATGAATACAGCCGGCGCATTGGTCGCTCCAAAGGGCATAACAAGGAACTCCCAATGCCCATACCTCGATCTGAAAGCTGTCTTCGGGATGTCCTTCTCTCTGACCCTGATCTGATGATATCTTGAGTGCAAGTCGATCTTCGAGAATACTGCTGCCCCTTTGAGTTGATCAAATAAGTCATCTATCCTCGGGAGAGGGTATCTGTTCTTGATTGTCACTGAGTTGAAGGTACGATAATCAATACATAACCTGGACGTACCATCCTTCTTTTTCACAAGAAGCATCGGGCCCCCCAAGGTGATCCACTAGCACGAATGAATCCCTTGGTTCGAAGTTCTTCAATCATCTTATACAAGATATCCAATTCTGACGGCGCCATCCTGTAGACTCTCTTTGATACTGGGGCTGTCCCAGGAATCAAGTCAATGGTGAACTCGATCTCCCATTCTGGCGGCATACCTGGAAGCTCTTCTAGGAAAACATCTAGGAACTCATCGACTATCCGGGGCAACTGTACTGCTGCTACTGCCATCCGCAATACTGGAGGAGAAGGCTCAACTGCGCCTCAGAAAAAGAAAAACTCTGGCTCGCCTGGAATGCTAAAAACAACCCTACCAATATGACAGTCTATCCTAGCATACTGGTTCCTCAACCATCCATCCCTAAGACCATATCATAATCGGCCATCGGAAACTCTATCAACCTAGCAGGGAATTCTCTACCGCTAACTACGATCCGACACGAGGAAAATACTCTATCTACTCCCATAAGTCCATTACCAGTAGTATATTGAGCCTTACTGATAACGACTCGGGCTCCAGTCCCATCCGTGTCGTAAATCGTGCAGAAATAAAAGAATGCGATGCACCAGAATCAAATAAAGCTGAAGCGGAAAAGGAGTTGACGAGAACAGTACCTGCCACTATCTCTCCTGCTGCCAATCCTTCCTCCATGGTCATTGCCATAGCCTGACCATGTCCTCGGGGTGCTGGTCCCCTCTGCTGATATCCTCGCTGCCCGCTCTGACTCTGGGCTTGGGCTTGAGTATGCTGCTGGGGGTTCTGCTGCTGGAACATCTGGGACTGAGGCGGCAAGTGCCTCGGTAATGGATACTGCTGCTGCTGGACCGGAGCTGGTCCTCTCACCGAAGAGCTAGAAAGGTTGGACGATGATGAACCACCCCTATTCGGGCAGGATCCAACTCTATGGTCTGCTGCTCCATAAGACAGACACAATCCCTGCTCTCTACGACACTCTGCCACTACATGGCCTGGCTTCCCACAATGAGAACATCCCACTGCGGAAGACTGTTTCTGCTTCTGCTGCTGCTGCTGCTGAGGGTACATCGGGGATGAATGCTGTACAGACGTTACTGAGGCCGCTTCCCTCGGAGCTCCAATAGTCAAAGCCCTGGCTGCCGGGACTGGGGCTGAAGACTGATTCATCTGGCCGTGGGATCTCTTCCGACCTCCGGCCCTATCTACAATCCTCTGGGAGGTATACTCATGCCTCCTAGCTGCTCTCAAGACTGCATCAAAAGTCTGATGCTCAAACTGCTCCACTGCCAACAAGATCTCCAGGTGAAGCCCCTGCTGAAATCGTTGAGCTCTATTATACTCGGTTGTCACCAAGGTGGAAGCAAACCGACTAAGTCTCAAAAACTCGGCCGTATATCCATCGACCGTCTTGCCTCCTTGCTTCAGATTGGTGAACCTCGTTTATAGATCGTACCGAGCTACAGCATCAAAATACTTGGTCTGGAATCTCTCCCTGAATACTGCCCAAGCAATGGGTGCCACTAATCCAACGGCCTGCACCGCCCACCAGCTACGGGCAAGATCTAGCAACTGCAGGCGCACTACGGCCACCTTCTCGTTCTTTGGGGTCCTGGCTACTTCTAGAATCACCTCTGTGTCCTGAAGCCAAGCATCTGCGGTGATAGCGTCTTCACTACCGTCGAAGAAGGGAGGGTTCAAGCGCTTGAAGCTGTTGGCCACGCTATTACCCTGATGACCTCCTCTGGTCAAGGCATCTGTCACTGCCTGGTGCAAGGCATCTCCACGTCGGTCTTGGGAAGATATCAAGGTCCTGACGAGTCCTACAAAAGTGCCATCATCAGGCTTGGCAGGCTGAACTGGCTGGACTGGTGGCTCTCCGTCAGAAGGAACGACTCTGGAGGCTACTCCGAAATGCTGGGCTTGATCTCCGAGTTGCTGCTAATTTGCGGGAAATGCTCCGTCTTACTGACCAGCAAGTCGAGGAACGATGCCGCTGAAGAAGACGACATGGGGAACAATAAGGAAGGACCAGGACAGATCAATGATACAAGCATATGATCAGGACAAGAATCCAGGGATTCAAAAGATACGAGCAGATATCAAAGGCGAATACTGATTGAGACATCTATTCGGTAAACTCTCACATATCTTGATTTACAAGACCTGCATGGGCTACCACTTAAACCATGTCACGCCCCAGAACCAGAATACTGGAGAGCGGGGGCAGACATAGCCTGCAACGTATATGAAATGGAATCCATCTTGCTATACGGTCACGACTGTCTAGATACATGAGGGTTTAACTACAAGCCAGCAGTCTCTTAAGGTCATGAACAAGCCTATTGTCTCAATCACAAGCAAGTAAGTAAAAGTTACAAGATGAATGATCATTAAATATACAATAATAAGGCGTCCCAAATATTTTATATTTAGCTGATCATGAAGCTAGTCGTTACAAAATGTTAGGACTAGCAAGAGTTAGTCATACATGATCAACCCTAGGATCTGTCAATCATGTTACAAGCCCGTAGGCAGACAGTAAGTAAATTGCAATCGAGCTAAACAGTTGCTCGTCGATTAAACGCCTCAAAAGTATATTTTTACAATAGAGTGGGAGATCAAGAATAAACCCACTCGTTGCCAGGGTTCCGTCTAGTGGACACCATCTGGCTGGAAGGTCGGTAGATCCTCTGGAACTGCTCCGAAATCTGGCCATACAAAACCAGCTGGGTCAGATCCCAGAAAGAGCAAGTGCCACAAGGAAGCTTCACTTAGGAACTAAAACCAGCAATCAACACAAGAGTATAAAATAATAAATAAGACAGGGTTAAGAAAAGCATCACAGGGTGATATACGATGAGATAACCATAGAACTATTCAGATAGCCAGGTTACAACCCGTAAACCAAACAAGGACCGAGGTTCCCTTCGTCTGAACCGAACTTGGAATTCTTACTATTTATCGGTAAAATAAATACAGGCATTCAGGTCATACAGTAATCTGGAACAGAATCAGGACAAGACTAGACTGGTTAGACTCCATCCAATCATTTCACGGCCAAGCAAGAATTACGGCTTGATACTTTAACTAACTAGGGTTATTATAGGCCTAGTTACTAGCAAGATGCAGTGAGATTATTCCACAGCCACAAGCCCTGCAGACCATCCAGGTTACCCGGGTTGAAAGATTAGGGTTGAATTCAGGTGGGTACGTCATCCAGGAAACGCATGTACCCTTAGGTAGCTTGAAGGGTGCAACACGTGACAGTGTGCTGGAAATGTGCCCTACTCGATAGGGTCAGGCGTATGCGGCCAGGAATGATCTTATGCGGTTGGGAAGAGAACAGCCCATGCGGCTCAATAGGGTCAGGCGCATGCGGCCAAGAAGAGAATCCATGCGGCACCAGCTCATGCGGCTGAGAGTCCGAAGCTCATACGGCTGAGGAGAAGGAGGCATATGCGGCTAGCTGGAAGAGTGGGGTATTGTGCGGCTGCAGGGGAAGGATTCCTGCGGCTGAGAGCAAGTTGCTTGCATGCGACTCAGGAAGAAGTTCTCATGCGGCTGGGTCAAGTAAAGTCCCATGCGGCCAGCGGGAAGAGAGGGCGCATGAGGCTAAGTCAGAGCATTCATGCGGCTGGAAGAAGCGGGGTCCTCATGCGACCAGGGAGAGCGCATGCGACTAAATGGGTAACGTCTCATG